>LUCM01008569.1:158538-209091 GCA_008360955.1 Fasciolopsis buskii
AGCTGCTAAGCAGAAGAACGATTAGGGTTCCCAACCAAAGCCTTTGGTTCTGACAGGAACCTAACCGCAAGGCAACAGAAGATTGCTGAGTGGGCGCCCATCTACTTGGATCAATTATTCTTTCACTCGTTTTACTGACTGAGCTGCTAACTCAGACCAACCCCCGACTTGGAGGGCCAGGAGACTACTTCATCAGGCCTCTACCCATTGACCTTCCAGACATGATTGGATCTTCGGCTTGAGATAAGCCATCCTGTATAGCTCGTTGGATCATGGAGGCACGCAAGCCGTCACACCACGTCAAGGTGTAGTCTCGTTGTGACAGTGCTTGTCCCTTGGACATCGAATAATACTGTCGACTAGTACATGGATCATGATGGTACTCGAAGCACTAGCAAAAGGACGGTTTATGGATGGAGATTTCCGAATACATTTGGCTGAGAATTAACGTCATCTGCACAAAACTGAAGAAATAAATTTTTTTATTCCATGTTTGTGCCCAATAGTATTAAAGGATTGGTTTCTTAATTTATCGCTTCTTGATTGCTGCTATCCACAAGAAGCCTAAGAAACCATGGTCACAGACAGCACTATGAATTTTCACCATCCTTTATTTTAAACTTTGTGAAACAAAAGAAGCATCCGATACGGTCATCTTACGAAAGAAATGTTCACCAAACACGAAAGTAATGAATGTGAGATGACATAGACTCAGCTCTACGGCCAGAGATGAGTCCACATTCACTGCAACGCTTTATAAAAACACTAACACTGATGTTGAACACTTACTACTCAACGACCAAACCCACCTCTAGCTGCTTTAGGGAAGATACAGCGCGTAAATGAGCCAATCGCAACGGGTTATTGCTCAGGATCAGCTGTTGTAGTGAGCCGCATCGACGCAGTTGGGCAGGTAAACTGTCCAACTGATTATCGGATAGATCCAAGAGCATCAAATCCGTACACTGAACGAACACATCTGAAGGAACCGTTGTGATGGCATTCCGGCTAAGATTCAACACTAGCAAGCCTTTGGCCTTCTCAATTCCCTTAGGCACATTTGTCAATCGGTTACAGCTGAAATCAACAACCTAAAAAAACGAACAAAACAGATGAAGTTCCTCAATGAGGAGGGAAAACCAACTCGTCTCAATCCACGGATTTTCAACTTAATCGGATCTGATTTAGAACTAATTTTCCTACGGAATGCGGAGAGCCAGCAATAGAAATATAAAAATGGCATCCATATCGGAAAATCGAAGATTCCCGAGCGAAACCACTAATACAGAATAAATCACACATTATGGAGCAACAAGCTAATCAGAAGAAAACATCAAGAGGCTCAGACAGAAAACAGCCCAGAATGGAGGATGTAAACAGGCCCAGAATCCAATACACAAAATGCGGCGATTCTAACATCACCGTACACATAAACGTTAGAAGCAGAATTGAAATGCACGCATCGATTGTGGCAAAGCTTGGGACGAACAGTTTAGGACGTAAAACTTGCAGTTCGTGATGGAAAGATTGAACCATTCCTGGGTGGTTTTCAGCAGCAATGTTTAATATGAATCCAAGATTACAATACTGTTTTTGGATGATGGTTTCAATGGCGAGATTTGTACAAAGATTGGTGCATATATATATACCTGTATATTTATATGTATATTAGATTACAGTTTTGATCGACAAAGGTAAGATTAGAAACCTAGCGATCAATATTTGATTACTACGACGGCTGTTGTCGCCGGGCTTACAACCACGACCGATGTATTGAAGCCCTATGTGGTTTATCACTTCAAACTTCAGGTCCTCTCTCTAAGTAACGATTACAATTCATGCACATTCTTCCTCGTGCTCTCACCGTGAAAGTAAAAATTCACAAGGCGCTAAATACCCCTACCTCAATTCACGGACTGACCAACAAAATGTATTCTGTCCACCGATTTCTTTAGCCTATCTCCCTGGTTCTATTTTGGGCCCAAACACAAATCTACCCTTCATCAGATACCACATATTTAAAATTATTCCAGTCACACCTTTCACTCTACTTTCGCTCGGAAAGCAAGAGCCTGTGATTTTGTCAATCAATCAGCTTCCGTCTGCAAGGTACTAAATATCAATTTTTCCAATCGCGAATTTCAACTCATCTGACTGGAACATTTTTTTTCATCCAATCACTCCTGGGGCATTGTTTATCGTCCTCTGATGGTGCCGACCATTCCACTGTGCATTTGCTTATAAAAAATTGCCTGGTTTTTTGTTTTTCTACGAGGCAAGTAATAGTTGGAGGATGGTTTTAGATGGTCAGTCGATGACAGTGGGGAAATTACGAAAACGTTAATCAATGAGTTGGTTCGTATAGGGGCAGTTAGACTACCGGGTTGGGGTCGAAACTGTTTTCCTTCTGTATAGTTCTTCAGATTTTCATTATTCCCCGTTCTTTCTTTTCTTCCAGCAGATGCTGTGCAGCAGCAAGCAAAACCAGAACACTCCCATAACCACTACTCATGGCCCGGATACAACCTCATCCTCTAGATTCAATCACCACGGATTCCGGTGCTCGTGTTCATTTGGGGTCGAGATCGCTCTGAACACGAAAGCTGACCGTGCACTACTGGACTGGATCCCAGTCAACGACCGGTTGTATGCAGTTCCGTTGGACGGTTCCGTGCGTGTTAGTGGTGGTCGACTGAAACGCCACTGTCTATTCCTCGTATATGTTTATGTGCCCGTTGACTGCAGCTCTCCTGAAGCCAAAAATGAATTCTATAGGGAATTTTCCCAGTTATTTCAGAGCTTGCATTCAACAAGCGCAATGGTCGTTGCTGGTAATTTTAACGCTAAACTTGGTCACTTAGGGGAGATGGAACTGCATGTCCAAGGTCTGTTTTTTGTTTCAGCCGATCGCATCGACAACAATGATTATCCTATCCCAGTTTGTTCTGACCATAGACATCAACCAACCTGGTGTCCTTCTTTGCCTTCGCAGCGCTGGGCTGATTGTTCATGTTGCCATCGGTTACCGGTGACGAGGACCAGCCGGAGATTTTCCATCATCGTTATCCGCACCTGTGAACTCGTATTATGTCTTGATCCGTGGTATTTCTGCTTGCATCTATTCTGCGGTCGCACCACAGTGAAAACCACGTGTGCTTTGTACTGTTTGCAGATGACTATACACCGCCGTCGCCTCCGTTCGCTCACTCCCGCCTCCCACCACTGCTTCGCGCAAGCTAGGAACAAGTGTTCAGCTATCATTAGGAGAGAAATAGCGAATCGTCCGCTGCAAAGCGAAAAGCCTACTATCATCAGCCACCGATATCTGAACGTTTTGGTCCCTTGCAATTCATTCCCTTCCGACTTCCCTCCCATCTGTAATTCCTTTGGTGATCTTATTTGTGAACCTCACGAGAAGGCTGAAGCTTTTACTTATCGCTCTGCCTCAAATTCGACTTTATCCAAATTCCCGACATCGCCGGCTTCTTCCTCTCCCATTGTCCCCTATTTTCCACCTCGTATTAGCACTAGGTAGATGCATCAAGCATTACGTCCTCTGAACATTTCCAAATCATCCGGTCCTCAAACTGTGTGCCGTTGAGTTGAATCCTTCTTTACGTCACACCTTTTGACTTCCGTCCAAGCTTTTTACTTTCTCAGTCTCTTGGAAACGCCGTGCTTTTTCTTGTTCCTAACCGCAGCTATCCTACTGATCTTAGCAACTATCATCCGATTTCGCTCACACCCGTTATTTCGAAAGTATTTGAAACTGTCATCTCCGACCAACTGCGTTCGTTTCTTTAGCACAAAGAACTACTGAGCGGTCGTCAATACGGTTACCGACCTTTCTGTTCAGTGGGCGACCTACTAGCCCTCGTCTCACACTCCTGGTCAGCTTCACTCGACAACCACGGAGAAACACCTGATCTCGCTTGACATTTCTAAGGCCTTTGACCGAGTTTGGTACGAAGGTCTTGTGTTGAAACTGCTCACATTCGGATTCTCCCCATCGCTCGCGTCATAGACATCAGATTTCCCCGGGTAGACGAACCATCTCCGTCCGGGTTGATGGGGTCCTGCTCCAGCCATTTCCTGTAAACGCTAGCGTTCCTCAAGGTTCCTAGGTGTCCGTTTGACCATTGCCTCAAACCCAATCCATTCTTTTGCCGATGATGCCACCCTTTATTGTTCTCCTTCTTACCGCACTCCTTTCCATGCAAACATCAACATCGATCGTGACCGTTGTGTCGCCAGTTCAACTCCAAACTCCGATCTTGATTATATCTCTTCCTGAGGCTCCAAGTACCATGTCACATTCAATGCTTCCAAAACCTTTCCTCGTTAAATTACCTTTAAACATCATTCTTTCTCTCCACATCTGTCCTTTGTCTCATCTATTCTGAGGTCTACACACTCTGTTCCTCTTCTCGGTTTATCCATTAGTTCTTCATTGTGCTGGTCTTCCTTCATATCTGGGCTTGCTTCTCGTGCCGTACGCAAATGTATTTCCCTGTTTCTTCACTCCAGTTCATCTTCTATTATACAAGGATCTAATCCACTCAACACTTCAGTACTCCAGTAACGTGTGGGATGTAGCTTCGGCTGCTTCGCTTTCGCTACTTGATCGGGTTCAACGAAAGGCCATCCGGCTGGTCGACGATCCCTCATTGCCATCTTTTTTGTAGTAACTGGCCTACCGTCTGGCAGTTGTTTCGTTATCTCTTTTCTAGCGTTATTACTTCCGCTTTTGTTTTTCAGAATTTCCCTCAGCAGTTGCTCTTCCTGTAATCTTTTCTCGCTCTTTTCGCAAACAGGCAGCAAGTCATTTTTTCCAGGTTTCTGCTGCCCGATGTGGTACTTCTTTACTTCGGTCCTCTTTTTTCTCCAGGACTTCCAAACTGTAGAACACTCTCCTACTTCCTGTATTCCTTCACCTACAGCCTCTAACTTTTCAAGAGCAGGATCAATAAACTGTCTCTATCATGAATATTCTCCCCTCATTATTCCCTATCAGAGAATGTTTTCGAACCATGTGGTTCACTCTTCACGGTATTTCACATCATGTGATAAAAAATGAGTTCATAAAAACACCTAGTTTGCACACATGAAATGCCACGATCAATGATTATTGATTTCACTTTTCTCCGGATCCATTCCACGGATCACCAGTTGTGTCATCGATGAACCGTCTAATAGCTAGATGAATGACAGCATTTACTCCAATTTCGCTCTTGTTTCTGCCTATATATCTGTGATGGTCATCACTTGAGAACAAGGCCGAATACAATCGTCTTCACACACCATGTTTTTACAGCATTTTCGGTCTCTGAATTGTTGTGACAAAAATCCATAGGCGTTTTAGGAGTCACAAACATCATCGGTTTGGAACCATAACGTCCGTGAAGGACAGAGGACAGTCGCGGAATTTCATCGCGACTGACTGTTTGTCGGGACTGAAATCGTGCTGTTTCTGTGCTCTGCGGCAACGGCGATAACCACGTGAAGGACAAAGATGGCCAAGTACCTAACGGATAAAGTAGGGTTCAATCGCAGTTATCATTGAACAGAAAACAAGAGCTAGTAAGAAACTCATCGTTCACCAACTGTTTAGTGTAATAAAGCACTAAAGGCAAGGTAATCTATAGTCTGGAAAAGATATGAAAAAACATGCTTTCTCCTTGGTCGCATGCATAGAAAGGGGAACTGTGAAAGTTCGATTGGCCTGGAGGATCTATGTCTAAAAACACCTGTTCAGTCAGTTGACAAAGACGATGGCGGGTATTTCAAGAGTCGGCCATCAAGTGAAATGGATAACGGGTGAACAGACGTAATTGAATACGACCTATAACAAGATTGGATAATAGTAAAGTTGAAAGAATCGTAGTAATCGATAAAACGTGCATATCTAAGCCCGCAAGATTGTCAATGTCAAAGACAGAAATCGACTCAATTTTCAAACATATTCTGCTTCAAGGATACAGCTTAGACCGAGAGGTCGCAGTACTACCGATTTCGCATCAACATTGCTAAAATGGTTTATTGATATATTTGAGCATTAGGGAAAAGCCAGCAGTGCACAAAAACCTACAAACCTTACATGTCATCCATCTATCCGCAACGGCCATGTTTAGAAGTGCTGCAAAATAAAAGCTCTAAGGGCGACCGATACATCAATTCGATAAAAACCAAATGGGTCTCCTTAATGTGTCACGACATTGCTTCCGATACGCGGCCACCTGGTGGTATGCAACCCTTCCAGTAACAAACGTTAGCCGATTCGTTGAACGTTTCCCCATTTCCAGATAAGTCCAGTAGAACCCCTTTACTTATGCCAAAGGTCGCTATTATGTGACTAGTTTGATCTATTAAAACTTTCAATTTAGTAAAACATTCATTCAAAATCATGTTGGACGCATATTTTACATTGGACAATTTGGGTTCTGAAATTGTGTCGAAAATACGCAAAACTCATGACAAAACGAGAAAAAACGCACTCATAGAGGACAGTTGAACAGCTCACCTGTAGATTAGGGCATTCGAATATACTAACCGGGATTGCGTCAATATCGGTCAAATTATTTTTTCGACAATTTAAAGAGCGTAAGGATGGTAATAAAGTGGACCAGTCTTCCAGAGCGCTCAAACGGGTCAACGTGTTCCTCGAAATGGATAAATTTTCCAGCTGACTCAGTTTGGCCAACTCAGCCGGCAACTGATCGCCGGTAAGACCAGAATCACGCAGTTTAAGCCATTGCAAACGACACATACTAGCCAAAACATCAGTCGTGGGCCACAAGGTAGCACTAGTCGCATTTCGGCTAGTGCCTCGAGTGGTTGCATTCCCATCAATAGCCGTCTGAACCGATTCGTCTGGGCCGAAGTGAACACCAGTCAGATCCAGACCTCGGAGATATTGAATTACAGCTTTGGTCATAGTGAAAACAGGCTGATCAGTGCCGTTGAGAATGAATTGAATGTCTTAACTGGTTCAGCCGATCCTGCAATAAGAAATCAAATATAGACAATGAGGGACGACAAAAGCATGCCGAAACTACGGCGACAGAAATCAACGAAAGACAAAGGCAACATAATGAAACAGTAAAAGATGCTAGAAGTATATTCGTGAACAAGAAATGAAAAAAGATTGTAAAGGCTTATTCGTGCATGCGATGGTCACTTGTATATTCCCGCAGTGCAGATCAGCAGGGAAATCCGTACGAAGGAGAACGAAAGGGCCAATGACTGAACACTCGAAATCAACGGATTGGTTTAGTTCATATTGCCAAATTTCATCGCCCGCGAGACACCAATCCATGGGTAAGAAAGTGATAAAAATAAACTTAGTCCGATCAACTTTATGCATAGATGAGCAATCGTGATAGAAACGCATTCATAACTGTCGGTCCTTTTGCTTGTATTTGATTATTTGTGCTTATTTAAAAATAGAGGCTTGAAAACACAGGTTAACTTGCGATCCCCCATAATGTTACCCCGAAATCTGTAAAATGCGCACTGTCCACCAAAAAAAACACCCCGTGAATATGCCATAGATCGGAGTTCGCACACCACCAGTTCGGAACATTTCCATATGGGCATGGGCATATGATGCAGCCTGGAGCAGAGCTCATGGAGATCAGTGCGATTGGTCACTTACGGTCGCATAATCCACATCCTTATCCGATGGTCTGGGATTACGTAGTGATCAAAAAAATAAAGGTTACCTGGCTCGCGACCGTCGCTAGATGAACCTGATGATTAGTGTTTCAGTAAAAATTGTTCGTTCCGGCTTCGTGTTATACCTCGAGCGTGATTGATATACACTACAGAACTAGGGGCCGCCAGTGTGACAAATACTATGGAAAACGCAAGATATGAGCAAAATACTGATAAAATACTTCGAGTAATTGCTAGACAGCATGCAATATATTATCAACTGTTACATTTAGTTGTTGCTTTCAAATTTCGCACTTCGATTATTGCAATCGGAACGGAAATTCGAAGGCGCTTAGGTGTAGAGTTTCAAATCGCGCCGACATAACGACACGCACTATGGATACTGAAACGCATTTCATAAATGTACGGTATTGTACGCATAAAATATCAAAGATTTCTTCCATACCTGTGGTAAACTTTTCCTCCGGTTAGCTACGCTTTAGCTAGCCAAAGCTCATGCAAATTTGTTAGTTTCGAGCAATTATTTGGCAATTCAAAATCAAACGAGTAGCTTTTGGCTGAACAGTTCGAAGAATGCTTCAAAATTAGCATGTAAGCGGAGATAATTGCACTGTCTAGTAGAATACAGTCGTTTAATCCGTATAATAAAACTTTTAGAGGTAACCACGTGAACTGATATGCAAATCCTTATGAAAACGGTGAGACGCCAAATTCATGACCAAACGACTTGCGTGAACAATTTGACTCGTAAGTTCCAGTCTGATCAACTTTTTTCTGATTTGAACTCTTATCTTTTATTTTTTGCAATGGACAACATTTTCCAAGAAGAGGGCCGTGGCCAACAGAGGGCTGCCAAGTGGGGAAGTTAACCGGTGGTGGGAGGATTCGAACCCGCGACCTTCACGTCCAAACGCCACGACATTATCCGCCTGGCCACCGCCGGCCATAGACGGGGTGACATGTCAAGTTAAATTGTCTGAGAACTTCTGATGCCTTGGATACAAACGGGACTAGCCCAGAAAGCCCTAGTTTGTAATCTCAGATTGAACAAGATTAGATACATTTTCTGATACCATGAACGTTTACAATAAATGATAGATAATACCAGCATACGCAAGGCCAGAAACTTCGCAATTTGCTAGGAATTCAATTCCACTTTTGTCATACCAGATAAAATATTCTGATCAAGATTACGAAAAACTTGGCAAGTGTGGACATGAGGCAACGTATACGCACGATGAAGCGTGGCAAAAGCAAGCCAGAAGTGAAAAATCGATCCGAAGTTAGATGATACCTCAGGATCAACGTATACTTCCTAGGCACACCATATCCCATCGAACAATTCGCGAGACGATCTGATTGATGAAGTCGGAGTAAGCGAAAATATCTAAAAAGGCAGCGTTTCCTAGCCTTAACGAAGCAAAACAGCGCTTTAACAACCGCCGGAGAAAGAAAATTCAACACAATCGATAGCTGCGATCGCAGCAACGGGTATCAGAGGGTCTACATAGTAAGTACGAAGTGTCCAGTTCGATTACGAATTATGGCAGGGAATCTGAGAGTAAAAAATCTAGACAGTTATTCTCCATAGTGCAAACGAAATATCACATGACTTTCAAAAAACGAGGTTATTTGGTGACCCGAATCGCACCGAATTGGCAACTCTTAATATTGGATCTACTCAATAAGTACGGCACAGCTCCGATATTCAGGGAAGAGGAACAAGAACAAACGAAACACAGTGAACAGAAGCATAAACAAGCAATGGTAATTGCAACTACTCACCTGAGAGTGTCGGAGTGACGAGTGCACTCTAAGGATGCGTTTCTTATAAAGGCCTAGGCGATGCACGTAGGGTTCTAAATTGACAGGACACTGATGTATCGACCCAATTCGGTTCAGTACTGAAGATAGACCATGTTCAACAAATCAGAGAAACATGCATTAGCACTGGCAGTTTAGTTAGGCAATAGGTTACATGTAACACACAGATGATCGTAAATATTCAATCGGCCTTTGCACAACAGTAGAATCATTATCAGGACCGAGCAGTGTTCGGTTCGCAACTTAAACGTTTCCCCAGCAACCTTCGGCCAGGATTCGTCACATTTTATCGCTGACACAAGCTTTAGCTAAGCTTTATTGTAGGCGATTTAGATTAAAATGCATCGAAATGTTTACTTCGATAAATAGTGACCTGTATTGTGTATGACATCCTAGATTCAGGTTATTCAAGGTTAAGGAACTGAGGCCTGAGGCTGACTGCCACAGAAAATGTTGGAAGATGACTATGAAAAGACGTAGTGAATAAAACCTGGGAAAAATTTTGGAATCCATTATTTAAGGTGAACTATCATACCAATGAACGATCTTGGTCTCACTCCCGACACATTACTATTCCTAGCTCCCGCTGGGCAACAAGAAACTGAGCTAATAATGAGTGGAAAGAACAAAAAGGCATCGAAAAAACAGGTAGTTGTATGAATGGCCATGTAGATAAAGTCGACCACAAATATCGTGATCAAGATCCCAGAGAAGTGATAAGAAAAAACGGTAAACTTCCAAGATTAAACGATGATCGCTTCCTGCGGCTCACTCACTTTCAACAAGCAAACTGAGTTGGCCTATCAATGCTGATTGCGATCTGTCCAGATCGAAAGCAACCCGATCCAGTCGTTCCAAATTCGGTTTGAGGACTGACAGCAGGCCGTTTGCTAAGTCTTGTATTCTCTTCTGGTGCTCGTGGTTGGTGGGCAACTGAGCAGATTGTGAGAACGAATCAGGGCTGGAAGAATCTACAACAGCCTCGTTGCTACTGGAGCACGTGGCTACTAAATGTCCGGAAGATGGAGTGCACAACACCGTACTAACAGATGTCTGTTCGGATTCGGGAACCATATAAGAAATAACGTATTGGCTTCACGGTGAACCTGCAAAGTATGGTATTTGTAGTCCAAGATTGGATCGCTTTTGCAACAAGTATGTCCGCAATGTAAGTGGATGAAAAATATAAACAAACGCATTCATTGTCGGAAGGAACATAGTGCACAAACTCAAAGAATCATTCTATAACCAGGAAGTTTGGTGACCAAAGGATTGAAACTCTAAACAGTACTTGTCAAAACAAGGTCGCAATAGACAACTCTTGTCGACGAGTCGAGTGAAAACTGATGCGCATGTCCAAGTGCCCGGAAGTGGCAAGAATTGAATCGTTCATCATCAAGGCTCTACACGTGTAATCTGCTTCATTATCATCATCTAATTCCACTGTAACTATTTCCGACGTACCCTGCTGGGCGCAAACAACCTGACCTATCGGCATGTCAATTGAGATTCCATACTATCCCCGAGAGCGCAGAGAAACACTAAGACAATTATGTTTGCCTTTCAGCAAACCAGCGATAAATTCGGTTAGCGAATATACGGGCCAGACATTCACATTCAGGAGCACGGTTCCAACTTGCTGATACAGTCTGCCAAAGAGGGCCAGAAACAACGCTTCCTTCTGTTGTTGGTATCACAATGAACATCCGAGCCACCAGGCTCAATAGTTAGGTTAGGCAGACTGGCAACTTAGTACCAAACTCCCAATCTCTCCATACCAATACTCCTTCGTTATTAAACATACTGAAATGCTTTCTACTCTTTCGCATTCACTGCACAACAATAGCACAATATAACAAGCAGGAGGCTTTCAAATCGGTGGTAGCTACGACCGTTGTATGACTGGAGCCCGAGACCTCTACATCCAAATACCAAAACGTTGACGGTGTGATCACTCATATTTCCCACAGAACAGAAAATGTATCCTTGAAAAATACCATTTACCATTCAACTTTTATCTTACATTGTTCCCAGGTAACAATTCTCTTCATATTTGAATAGTGTATATTCTACAGTGTTATGCTTTGCGCGAGTGTGAGACATTCAGTTTCAAGGAATACACCATTTTCCTGTGAAATAGTAAGAGCGAAAAGGGGTCTTTTGGGATTTATTGTGTGCACGTTTCGTTTTTTGTCATGTTAGGGAACCAAATAAAAGCACGAATAAGCTTGAGAGTGCCTGTGGAAGCAACAGTGAGCTGCACGACTTTGTGAACAACTCATCAACGAAGAAACAGAGCCGGAGATATCCACTGGTAGGTGGAACTCCGCTAGAAAGTCCAGACTGCTTCTAAGAAAACCACAACAGCACCTTCTCGCGGTTCAAAGCTTAACCAGCAAAACAGAGGGTGACAGAATAGAGGATAGAAAATGAAAAGCGGGGAAAAACATGGAGTAGAAGGAAGAGAGAATAATAATTATTGTTTTGTTAAACACACAAACTACTGCGTTCTCCACCTGCACATCATCGGTTATCCTTCAAGATCCAAGCCCAAATAGAAGCGGTAGACGGTTCAACCAGAGGATACTATCCCTAACCTTTGACCAAACGATCGAACCTGCAAGCAGAACAATCTGAGGGTGTCGTAACCTATTGAGAACTGATGGATGACGGATCACTTCAAAATCTCTTTAGATGAGACTAGACATTCCGAGTATCCGCTATACGGTATCACTACAGATGCCGGTAAGCATACAGCCCTATGCTTCGTATACCGCCTGCAGTTGGTTTGGAATAAGAATTTAGCCGTCTCCCCTAAACGGATTACCAAAGACGACTCAACCCAATGGAGAGCATTCAACTTTGTCCTCATACATTTTAAGAGCACTCACGAGAACAGAAGCCGCGGAGTAGGATATCATCAACAGGGACTGGTTGAGAAGCATGGTCATTTGAAGCATTTCAAAAGACGCTCAGAAAGATTAGCCTACTCAGAATTCAGCCAAACTCACATTTTGCAGCCAATAACCTTGTATCAAAATGTTTTGATTTTCGTTACTAACTCACGTCATCGTCTACTCAAAGCAGGAAAAGACAATGACAGTTAAAGAATAACTACGAAACAAAAGATTGAAGAAGAGAAAGGATTTAGAATTCAACAATGCTACTAATTGGAGAATTCAGTCATATCACCCACTGTCTCGAACCATTGATTAAAGGGAGCTCGTAGAATTCAAACGGATGGTTTAACTGCACCTACATGAGCCAATCCGCCGGTTACGCTTTTCAAATTTGTTGCCATGTCATCGACTGACTACCTCAAACCATCCTCAACCATTACCTGCCTCGCGGAACAGCATACAGTGAGGAGATCGTTCTGCTGACATGCGCAAAACATATCCCGACCACCGTACCATGTTCACCTTCAGCACCTGATTTAAAGATTGCCTTGCACCTAACATTTGAGTTACTGACACAACTCCCTCACCATACTCTACCACTACTGCGAACACAACAGAGTGCAAACATCGAAAGTCATCACACAGGTTCTGCTCTGAATGGTCATGTTTTCGGGGCCGCACAGCAATACGGACCTCATCCCTGTGTATACCCGACCTTCAGTCAACAACCGGATGTCACGCCGACGCTACATTTATCAATTGTATGCGCGGAGACAATTCATCTGATACGACCACAAGTTGACCAAACCTATCTACCTCACCTTGTTGTTTCCCTGCAAAAACAAGGTTTGGCTTCAAGCCAATCCAGTCTTGTAACAGTATTTTGCACTTGCAAGGAACAAAACACGTCTCAAACATACCATCATTATCGGTCAGACAATCCAGAAAAAACTGCAAATGAATTTGATTCTTATTTGGCAGCACAACATCGTCCGTATATTGTAAGCCAACATGATTCCCCTTTGAGCAAATATTAACGGTACTACTCTCTCGTGAAAGCGAAACAATCTCCGGAATGATAACTATACCAAAGTTGAAAAGAGAAAATTAAAACGGGCAACTATGTCGAGAACTGCTTTCAGTGGTGAACCCATGTGGAACATCGCCATAGGCACGAAGTCAGCTTCGGCTGCTTGAACACAAAAATGGGAAACGTGAGGTGAGTTTTCCCGGTGATAGGCAATGTCATAGAATCGCACTGTCGGCCGATTCAAACGCCCCTTTCAGATCAAGAAAAACGAAGTTCGTGGACTTACGAAACATAAGCCTGTTCCAACACTCGCGAAGCAAAGATTTCGTCAACAAAATCGCGAAAAGGGAAGTTGATGAATGGCGAGTGATAGTATTCGTCAGCAGCTTGGACGCAATATTAACAAGACTAAATCATCTGTGGTTTTCACACAAGAACCTATTTCTTTCTTGCAAGCCGGCACAACCGCCGATTGACACCGGTCATTAGAAATCTGTTCTCCTGCCCAAGTTGATTCAAAGAGTTTCGGCAACTTCGAAGTTAACGCCTCGTCATCATCCTTGAAGAAATACAGCTACAGCCCATTTGGTCCCGCGGACCCACCGCTCTGACCACCATTTCGCATAAAGGATTAGCATCTGCCTGCAGTGGCTCACTTGCACGTATAAATGGAAGGTGACGGTGCGCTAACTAAATTGCATCCCAAGCTTCCCTGTCCAACGATCTAAACGATGCCCCTAGATGAGTCACTGGTCCATCAGATTCCTGGATCACCTCGCATACACTCGGCTTCCTAATCAGTCGGTAAAAGTTGTGATTATTGCTGATGGCCGTAATCTTTTCAATTCCCGTACTTCCCCGATCCACCACTGGTCGCAGTCACTTCTGGGGATCTTGGTCACTAACGTCTAAGAGATTTGCACGTCTCATCCGGAAAGGCAGATCTCCCAGCACCCAATAGGGCAACTAAAGTCGAGGACATCTAATGCTTCTTAAGTTTATGTGGTCCGGAGCCCTGAAGGACAGTTCCCGATGAGTGCACAGCTTCGCTGACTTACTCCACGTTTTCACTCGGATCCTGGCCCTTTCCTTGTGACGATAATCGGGTTTAGAGCTCTGGATGAAACTGAAGTCAGCAATAATCGTCCAGAAGTAATTCTTCAAGACGCACGGTTTCCGTGCCAAAGCGAGCTCGAACAAAAGCACGACTAGAGCCCACATGTGTGACCCACAATGACCGAGAATCCCCAAATGATCCTGGCACCAGTGATCAATCTAAGTAAAACGTTGTGAAGGCGAGGGACGATGCCAGATGAGCCGACATCGCGTATTATGACAGAAATTCATCTTCGTCAGAATAAATCTAAATGAGGCGATTACTGGTGTCGTTGCGATCAAAATGGACAGAAAATCGCCCTTCACTGTGCCGTGAAGTAAGCAATTGGGACGTTAAAAGCATTAGCAATGGTCATAGCGTCGGCGGAATGTACACTTCGGAGTGGTCGAGATAAGTTCTGGTGGGACAGACCTTTGGACTCGGGAGAGCCGAACCATCGGAGACAAACGGATGAAGCTTCAGTCGACTTCCATTGACATTCACGAAACCGCCCAACCAAACGGTACAAGAACGATTGTTGGTTGGGATCCAGATCTAACAGTGCAAACTTAGCGATCACAACGCCAGTTTGGCCCCGAACTTTCGAAACCAGATCACCGGAATCGAGAGGAGTGAAGCAAGAGAATAAGGTTGGGTTTGGTCTACGAAGAGGGACTACGAAAGGCGCATCTCGTATGCAGGTTCCGGCGACGCAGTATAAATCTACGTTAAAAATTCCACGAGTTCTAGTTCAGTTACGTTTTTTTAAGAAAGGAACAACCAACTATGTCATCTCACTAGCAGTTACAGGAACTTTAAACCGCACCATGTCATTGATGTGCTTGGCATTAGGGAAAATTAATTCACCAAATAGTCATGAATACGCTGTCCAAAAGGCTGTACAACATACACGGATTTTTAAATTTGATTTCAAAACCTCGTGGAAGGTAGTTGATCATGAAGAGGCAAACATGCTTTTAGTCCGAAATTCACCCAAATGGAAAACCCCACTATACTAGACAATAAACTGATACAGTGCCATCTGATAGGTCACGTAACTCATCACACACACAGGCGCGCACAGAAGCGGAGACAGGAATTGACTCCATGAGATTTCGATGTGAGATGAAAGAGCAGAACGGAACACGTGTAACGCTGAATTTATTTCACGGTAGCGAAGCAAATCAAATATTAGTTTAGATGCGTACACAGGAACACGGAGATTCTGGAGAAGGAAGTAGAACAGGGATAATGATTAAGGAGATTACAGAGCTATAAAAATACCCCCGATGTTCTAGATGGGGTTAAAGTCAGATGCACCGATTTTACCGTGAATCAGATGAGAAGAAAGGGAGCGGAGGAAGGTGTGGATGGTTCAAAATAAGACTACTGTTAGACATTTCAGTTTGTGACAACCATAATTTTGTTTGAAATAAAGTTAAGTGACTGGACGAGAGCGGTCAACTGTGAAACGAGAAAATCAATAACGAACCGGATGCTCAGAACTCAAAACAAACAACTGCAGATACGGATATGAATGGCTGCATCAAGATGACTTATAAAAAATAGCATTCAACTTATTCCAAAATCAATCAACATTTTTAAACGAAAACGTGCGTGCGTGTGGGAAACAGCCAGACGACAACTTTACGGGATAAACGGACGAAGAATAATATAAAAGCAGTATCACAACGGTATGGTTCCGACTCATAGAAACCAGCAAAGTCAATGGTGAGAAGGTTTCCTTGAAGATTATATATACAGATGCGCGAAAAAACATGGGGTTTTTGTACAACAGCGAAGTGGTTCTTTTGTTTATCCAATCTGTTTAACTCGTGATTAAATTTTCTTCCGTTGTCCAGATGCAGGAGGAAGTGTTTTTGCGGACACTTTCACAGAGGGGTCTCTAATAATAAACAGAGACACGTTATTTAGCAACGAATTATCTGCGCAATTCTCTTTTACTCCCAAAAAGAAGGCCAAAAATGAACTCACCTAGAAAAATGTAAACTAGAGGGTGACGGCAAACTGCAACTCCGATCCGCTTGGTTTCCAGAGCGCGGCTTTCTCTCCGAAGGTGGAAATCGATCCGAATTTGGTCCATGTCGCTGCATGGCTTCATCACGCAATCTTCTGAGTTGAGCCATCAGAAGATCGTTAATCGAATGAACCCAACGATCTCGTGTGGCGGAATCTGATGCATGGAAAATATACGTCTGTGCTCGATTGGCTGTCCAAATGGCAAAGCGGCGTCGATCTGCTCGAACGCTTGGAGTGAGACCGATTTGAGCAAGCTAAGAGACCAAAACAAAGTTGTTTGCATGTCAACTCCAAAATAACTATTTGACATTAATGGCGAGAGTCACACACACACACACACACACACACACACACACAGTGTTCTTTTATTACAAGCCTAACGCATGGGTGCAGTGAAAGGTGCAGGCCCCGTATCCGCTAGATCCCACGACGCAAGAGGAATGAGGGAAAACTGGGAGCTAAGGCTCTGACAGTTGAAGTGACACTGAATCGTGCAAGACTGCAATAGGCCAGGGGTGGCAAAGAGCCGAGCGACAGCGAATTGTCGTCACTAAGAAATAACGATTTCCTTGTTGCTGTTGCATGTTGTTCATATACGGATAAGTTGGTCTATGATCCCCTGGTTATAACTAATTTTTCGCACGATTTGTTGGGACCTACTTGCGAAGACAGAAAATACTAGACAATGCTCCTTCTAATCAGTCCTAGGGAAGAAGCATGCATGTCTAAATAGATTGCAAACCTATACAACAAGGGGTGCCTTGATTGTGGAGTAAAGAACATAATTCCGTAATCGAGTGCACATCGGAGGTAACCGGAATTTGTCCAAAGGTGACAATGGTGTCGCCAGTGGGAGAGTGTACTACACTTAAATCTATGGAGTTTCGTATTCTCAAAAAGCAGTTGTCTGCAAACTGTTCACAACATTTTCAACACAACACAGACTGGTATGCACCTTTGATTGATGGTGGATCCTGAGACAGAATTAGTCCACTAATTCATTTTCCGCTTGAATCTGGCTGGCTGGTTTGGTTACACTCACCGCTCGTGAGAATATCTACATTGGTATGTGTTAGTGGTAGGAGATTGAATGTTTCCATGGAGTAATTCACCATGCAATATCAGCGCCCAACTCACTATTAAGAAACCATGGAAGCACATATAGCTTTTTATCCTTGTTAAGAATCAGAGAAGTCATCTATCAGTAGGGGTCGATTGCTTGCGCTAGCGGCCAGTGGCCGTGCAAATCAGTGATGGATAGGTGCAAAATCATCACGTGGCGAAGTCCAACAAACCATTCGGAGCCTGCCCGGTAGCGTAACGGCTAAGGTGTTTGACTCGAAATCGTTCGTCCCGGCTTCGCCTCCCAGTTCGGGCGCGGCGGATATGCACTGCTAATGATTCCTAACAGGGATGAAACAGCTATACAGTGCTTCCATGGTTTCCAAATGGTCAGTTGAGCGCCGATATCACATCATGAATTACTTCTTGAATACCTACATTGTTTCCCAGTCGAGGAACGACAGTCGGTGTATTATTTTGTCACTGCCTCTTCGCCGCAAAATGCTTCCTATCTATGCAGAAGTGAGCAAAATACGACGGATTAGCCGGATTTCAAATTTGCAGTCACAGCGCTCTATTAGTACACACCGAAACGCCATTCATATGAACATAAAAGACTCACAAGCAATTCTTGTTTAACTTCGTAAACCGGACCGGCTTCGTTTGAACTAAGCGCACCCGTAGAATTGCCACTTGTACCGCTCATTAAGATGTGTGTTTTAGCCAGATTTGCTATATTGGATACGATGAGATGAGGGCTAGATCCAACCAATGAAGAGTTGCTAGAGGTCCGCTCCCTTGCATCAAGTACAAATTCCGAATTTGGTGGATTCAAACTAGAGGAATTCGAAGAAAGGATTGGAGTGCTTGTGGTCGCCGAAGTTCGAAACTTCGTGAGCAGCATAACGTTGGTGAATAGGAACACATGTCGTTGTTGATTAGACATCACTCGCATATCATCGCGCGAGACCGTAAAGTCAGCGCGGAGCAGCAAACGCCCCAATTCTGAGGGACGAATCTAGTGGAAAACAAGGAGATAAAGTAAAGATGCAGCCTGAAACTCTTAAATATAAACCAATGAAGAGGAAGAAATTTCACGAGGGAGATGCGCATGGTGACCGTTGGGGTGAACAATAACAGAATTGATGTGCGGACAGCATAACAGGATAAATGATTCTCTGGAGTCGCTTGGCAACTGAGTTGGTGAGAACTAGGATTCATGTAAAGAAAACTGTCAACAAGTATTCAGGTAATCACGTTATACATACCACGATTGCCAATAACAATCGCCAAAACATGTGTATTCCCCCAAAGGTAATGTTTGAAGCGGTCAGGAATTGTTTCCTATATCCAAAGACGGGAAGGATTGTGCAATTCAATCAAAACAAATAACTATTCCGTGAGCACCAGCAAGTTCAGTTCAGTTCCATGGAGTGGTGAAACTGAGCGTGGTCAACTAGATATAAAGAAACAAACTGGCGGAGATAGCTAGACGAATTTAGAATGAAAATAACGGACAGAGTGCCAACAAAAATTGACCCACAGACACACTGACCGTGCGGAGTCACATACCGATAGGCCACGGAATCGCATTGTGAGGTTTACAATCTCACACACTTGCAGCATGGTCTGATGGGCGTCTCGCAAATCTTGCCTAGCGAAGAGAAAAAGTGCAGAATTAGGAGAAGAGATAAAGTGACAAGATAAATCAGTAGACTGAATGCTGTACTGATGGAACAATGAGTTTGAAGCAGTTAGTCTCCTTGATCAATTCGAATAGAACGGATAGAAGGCACAGACTGGGAGATGCAAACACTCATTTTAATCTTCTCAATGGTGCACGTGAATTAACGTGTTTTACGTGCTCGATTGAGAAGATTAAAGGAAATGCTTGCATCTTTCAACCTGTGTCTTCTATCCGAAACAGTGAATGTGCGAAATAGACGTGGCCTTCATTGCAAGGGAAGACACTAAGGTATTGCCAAAAAAAACAAACCTTTTTTTCGCAAACGGAATCATGTGTCATGAAGAGTCGCTGTACCAAAGACAAATTACTAAATCTATCTAGGAGGAGGTCAACAACGTACGGTCTGGACTTAAACAGGCTGTGGGTCAATCCGATAGCAACGATCGTTAAACAAAACCAAAAGACTAGTTGCAGTGTAAGAGAGAGAATGGAGGGAGTCATTTATAAATGACCATCTAACAATCTGAATAGGCTACAACTTTTTATCAAAAAATAAGGAACGTCCATCAGCAGGTATTCATGTTAGATTTATCATGACGAGAATAGACAGATAGGCTGGGATAGAGCCAACTGACTGCACTATAGGCAAAGTCTTTCTTTGAAATTTTATAATACGGACCTGTTGGTAACATATTTTATCCGTTTATTTAATATACGATAAATACCTGTCTCTCTAACCTGCCACGCCTCTGTTGGACTACAAGCCAGAAACCGGAAATATCGGAAAATTGACGGCATTGTAAATCGAGTAAGAATTCCTTTTGATAACCAATCCTTCGCCGCAACGTTGGTCAGTATGCTGGTTCATAAACAACATGCCGATCGCTACTCTCCGACCCTTTTGGCAACCACCCGCACATCGCATGCGTACTGAAATTGGTTTTCATTGGCTACAATGTGTTAATCAGAACAGGCTGCTGTTAACTATTTCGTTACTCGCCAGTACTAATAAAAGTGAGAGGCAGCCAGAATGCAAAAAATATGTGCTTACGGTACCGATATTCATTAAAATAGACGAACATTTAATTACGGATCCAAAATACGAGACTACCAAGGCCGTTTCGTTATCACCTGTTCACCTTGTATCTGACTCTACCGCGACGTATGTCGCTATTTTTTAAGCCGCTATGGGTTTTCGGAGCTCTCTACACCACGTCTAAATGACACCGTTGATGGCGTGAATGATGGGGATGGAAAGTTTTATCTTTTTTAACTCACACGAGGAAAACGATAAAGTTATTAACTACCAGAGTCTATTGGATAACGAATTAGAAACATGGAGTAGTAAGGGAGATAAGATCCCAATATGCCAAACGGGATAATGAACTATCAACTACCATCAACATGATCGGGGGTGAGATCTGCCCGTCTGACCTTCGAGGTGGCAAACGCTCAGTACAATTGATCACGGATGGCAATCATATAATAAAAAATTCTAAAAACCATACCACAACAGAATATTTGCGTCACACGGAAATAACCGAATTGATCAACCACTAAACGCCATTTACATTCCATAACCGAAATCTGATTATCGGTAAGCAACGTGAAAACCCCCCTGGAATAGAACTGTATCCGAACAATTCTCACTCACTTATCGGCTTCGGTCAAAGATAGACGAATTAAACGCTCAATCAGAAGGTGATACCGTTGAAATCGCTGAACAGGGGTGATCAAACGCGAGCTGAACTTCAGTACCGGTCGCGCCATCGGTTCAGTGGCATCGGAGGTATGCGTAGCAGCTTGGGACCCAGCATTTACTTGCTCTCGACTATACACAAGTTCGTTACACGCGTTAATCCACATAGAATAGACACGGTCACGTTCCAACTGGACAGCGATTTGGACAGCGCTATCGTGAGATGAACAGTAAGTTGAGTAAAGATCTATAATACGCGGGGCCTGTGGAGAAGCATTGTTTGGAAAAACGATGCATAGAAAGGTTAGTGTTGAGTGCAGGTGATAGGGCCAAAAAGAAATAGCGATCATGCATTGATAAATCTTGGACACAAAATATGGTGAAAGTACTCCTGACTTAGGTGTTCGTTTAACTGTTATCGTTGCTAGGAAAAGAAACCAAACGGCCATGAAGATACATTCCATTCAGCGACAACCGACCATGGAAAAACCTCGGCGGAGAAACAAGTTAAGACCAATGGTCCCGCTGGCAAAGTAATGATAAGAGATCCGAGCACGTCCATCAAATGCACACTGAGACAACCAGTCCGTTTACGCACAATTAAGTTGCATTCACACCGGTATGGATGGAAGCTACAAAACTCAAATTCAACAGAAAAATTGCCACCATTCCGTGGTATTAAAGTGACAGTGTCGCCTACGTGCAAACTAAATATATACCTAATGAAAATCATTTGCGACATTCCAACTCCAAGACCATATGAAAATGCTACAGGAAGTGTCTTAGAGAATAAACCAAAGCCAGCCACGAAACGGGAGTGGCTCTTCACCGACGCGGTGCCCTAGAATCTAGAAAAACTCATGCTCGAAGCATAACCTTTCTTTTATCATTTTACCGTTCAATTGACAAGATGAGGTGGTGATCAGTCAGAGGCTACCATGCTGGGCAGTGATCGGTAGTGGTAGTTTCTTGGACGAAACCATTGCAGTACGCAATATCAACTTATTTTTATTGTACAGAGACAATAGGGGATATACCGGTTTTACTACGGCATTATTTTCTGTTCTACGAAAACGTCCCTTTTGCTAAACGTTCAGCGACAGAAATTTCGCAGTTTTTTTCCTTCATGTAATAACCCCCAACGAGGGTTGGATGTACTGCAAAAATTTACGAGATACAAAACACCTAACGTGAGGTGTACCAGACATCTTCCGTTGTTACGATGAAACTTAATTCTTACCCGGACGAGGGGATATTCGGGCGAGAGTGAGCTAGTCAATAATGAGAAGAGGAATTGTCAGATCCTAATTAGTGCTGTTATTAATTCGATTGATTTCTAAATAAACGGTCGTTCATGAAAATGTAATGTAACATCTAGTACTGCTCAGTGAACCAAAATATTGTTGATCACACGTAACTTGCTTTGAATAAGCCTTTGAACTGGGACAAACGAAACTATGTCGACGGAAGTGTTCGATCATGATTGAGTTCATTAACTTTATTTACCAACTGTTCCAAAGAGAAATCGAAGAGAAAATCTTGAAGAACAAATGTAAAACTAACGATTCAAATGAAAAATTAGCATAAACGCTGGTGAAGAAGTTGACAAACTGATCTAAATATTAAGTGCTCGAGGAGCAGATGAATGCGTCCAGGCAAAGTGAGAAAAACAGCTAACCGAATGCCGAGTGAACATGCGGCAGATATACTGCAATGACTCGAGTAGAACATGTGGTAAGTCACTGGTTTTCGAATAAAAACGGCATTCATGGTGTGCAACCAAGAAATGCATTTTTATTGCGTGTTTGAAGTGCAGGACCGCGGGAAAGAAATGTTCTATAGACTCTGGGGTTAACTGCACTACTGACGAGGACTGCAAGTCGAAACCTTGAAATTTACAGTGTTATGAAACCGTACACGGCGCCAGAAGATCCCTCATCACAGCAAGCAGAGAAAACGAACCCCCACCTGCCGTCAACCACATGTCCACCAATATGTTACAGGTCATGATATGGAGTTGTTACTACAGCAGAAACCATTATTTGCATTTTTGGTTACTTATTTTCAGCGGTTTTCCACTACTATACTATCACAATTTACTCCAATACATCACGAACCAAGTAACTGGGGCATTTGGCCATCAATGGATCACTCTTAATTATGTGAAAGATCTAAATGAGCATGTTGAGGGACCTCGAGTTGGCGAACCAGTTCCTACTCATGCCACTACATCACAACATCATCGGGGAAAAATTAGAGGGACTGGATCAAAGAAGTAGAAACTTGGATGGGAAAGAGATTAGGAGCGTTCCATGCAAAACCAGAAAACGCATGAAAGTATTGTGCCCATTATTACCGGATCCAGGGTTTGCCCTGGAGTTCTTGGATGACAGAATCAGTAAATCAACTTTTCCGAAACACTAACACAGTGTTAATTGAAAAGACGAGCTCTTAACGAACGTGGGTACCATGAACAATCACATCGCGGAATAATAACGAACATCCATGAAACCATCTCATGTGGTCGACCAATCGAGAGAGCAAGAGAAACAATCGTTCGAGGAGTACGTTTAAGCCATTGTGCACAAATAAGTGAATCCGAAGCACCAAGTGTTGATGAAACGAATCATAGAATTAAAACCTTTAAATGAGTTTCCATCGAACCCAAGTGAATTCGATCATAACTTATCTGAATTCAAGTTTGACAAAAGATCGCTGTTTTATCCCTGAGGCCCGGATTTTGTTGTCCAAATAATCAAAGTGAAGTTGATTTTGAGAATCCTTATTCTCAGTTGTCAAGTTCATCTGCTTCATTTCAAATGGAACTGCAAAACTTCAAATCCACTTTAGTGAACAAATGCTATTAGTATCGTGGGGCTAGACATTCAACGAGTGGGTTGTTTAGACCAGGACATAAGAAACGGTTAAGAGAGCCGCAAGAAATGCAGACATCATGCTATCAAGACCAAATAAAGCTGCAAACATTTCTTATTAACAAGTCTGACTACGTAGCGAAAGTGGGAACGGTTCTGAATGACAAATCGAAATGTGTAAACATGACAAAGGAGAATGATTAAACACACCGGATAGCGAAATCCTTATCCAACATGCTGAGACGGTTGAAGCAGAACGATTTAACAGAGCCGACCACATTCAAACAAATTTGGCCTAGGAGAACCAATATTCCGATAACGTACGGTTTACCCAGAATATACAAAGATGTAATTCCTATGAAATGTGTGTAACACGCCGTATCATCCTGTGGCAAAATGGATAGCCAAACTGCTGGAACCCGCTGGATAGAGGGTAAGATATGGTCTCAAAAACGCATTTGCGTTCAGCGACGCCGTGAAAGAATTAAACATGAAAGGACTGCGAATGCTCTCTTTAGCCGCCATCTCCCTTCTTACCAACGTATCGATCGCAGAAACCATTGTGACTGCAGCAAGAACGGTGGACTAGTGGCAAAGTTTCCGATAGAATACTTGATCAACTATTGTTTTTCGTATATACAATGTCCAACTCAAAATTTAACAATCAAATTTATCGCTAAAAGCACGATATAGCAATACGATCTCCACTCGGTCCACTACTAACCGATATTTTTTACGAAAAAGATGGAAAGTGGCCCATTCGGATGGTCACTTCACTCCCTCTACCTATAAAAACGTTGTGTGTATGACATTTTTTGTGAACTCAACCCTTCGGCGAGTATTGGTCACCTGCTGAATAAGTTCAACTGGGCCCATCCAAATGGGAAATTCACTGCGGAGACGAACAACGAAACAGCATTTTTGAACGTACTATTAAGTCGCCCAGAAGACAGCTCAATCCGGCGATCAGTACACAGAAAAGCTATGTGGAATGGACAATGTATCCACGTTGACAGCTTTGTACCTCCCAGTAAGAGGAACCTAATTAGATGCTTTACAAACACAACAAAAAAACGCACGGAAGATACTCTTGAGGCACAACTTCAGATGGTGAGAAGGTATTCGTCGAGAAGGATTACCCAATTCGACTAATTGATAGGGTGATGGAAACGGGAAACGAAATCCCCAAAAGGGAAAGGAAAACCGACATACAGCTCTCTGCCATTCAAAGGTGACACGCTTGCAGATATCGCGCGAAGACTGATCAGCGTTGTTAATAAGACATTTTACACAGCCAAGGTTCGAATCCTGGTCAAATCACACCCCGTAACGCAACTACGGTTGAAGGACTAATTTCCTGATTCTGCAGCCTCATTGTGTCCATTTAGTTACATATTCTTGTAGGATAACGTAAATCGATCGCAGGTTCATGCGTTCGTCTGAACGTATCCGTGAACACCATCCTCCATAGTTAAGAACTAGAAAAAATCAGTTACCCAATACAGCAGTGGTTTCACATCTAGCACAGAATAACCACACTGTAGATGTGACGCGAGTTTTTTGTACCCTGGATAGGGGACAACAGTCTAGGTTTGCGCGTCTTGAGCACTGCAGCTGCCGTGAACCTTCTTCAGATCACCCTCAGTTGGAGGCACAATTAGGTATTAGTGTATGTAACGGTACAGATCAGCACAACTGCGGCGAAATCCTGATGATAATGTCGACCAGAAAAGCCGAATTAGCCCGCGGACCGATGGAACTGTGAATACAGACTAGAAAACAATATAAGCGACTTATTTTGATCTAATAAACGAACTTCGGTGTCTACTCGACCTGATTTTTTCTCACTAGAGTTAGCGGTAGCTGACGATAATGAATCGGAGGCTGGATGTATCAGCGGTTGACGGATTGATATCACGGAAGACGTCATTCGTTACAACAAAGTGGATATTTCCTACAAAACAAAGGGTTATTGATATAAGTCAGGACAAAACAGTAGAACGATAGTACTATTGCTCTCAATGCAGAGTTAAACAAAAATGCGTGATAATCCGCTTGATATAAGTGAAATAGCCGCATTTCGGAATAATTTTCGAATTTTTCATGGCACAAAATCGCGTATTTCTGGACTTCTAGTAGTTCTTACCATTTGGCACGCCCACTCGTTCAGTTTGATCGCGTTCAAATTGGTGCGTTCCAATGCAGGTAGGAGGTAACTGAAATGCATCAGAAGAAGTGAATCGGAGTATTATAAAAAAATGGTCAAATTAGATCAAATAAGGCAGATGTCGCATTTATGTAGAAAAAACATTTCGCGACCGAAAACTGCCTACATCATGCCCCAACGTGACAGTGATAAAACTTGGCTACCGCTTACTGCTCGGTAGTATAACCAATTAGCTTAGCCTCCACTCGATCTCTTTCAACGACTACCTTCTCCATCGAGTTTGCTTATGTGGTTGTAATGGCGAATGAGACCTCAGAAAATATGTTCGACTTTAAACTGTATTCTAATTTCAAAAATCCATCCAACTGATAACTGGTTCCCTAAATGGAGGCAGTGAATGAGATGTACAAACTTTGGGGCTAAAATCCGCAACAAATTCAAAATTATTTACGTGGAAGGTAAAACGCTCGTGTAATGCAACAGAAGTGATCAAAGTAAGAGATCACAGGAACCGCCAATTCTATAAGTTGACCTCGAAAGTCACATCAGTGTGGTTCAAAACCATTGTTTTCAGTCTCAAGGGATCAACCTGAACAGCATGAAATTTATTTGCTCTAAACTACAGTTAAATTCGAAAGGTATTGCTGTTTCATTTGTTCCGACGAATTTGTTGCAGACAAGTCGCCTGAACGACGCTTGAACTACCAGCATGACACATTCGTGCAACTCATTGGACAATGACTTTCAAATTGTTCAAGGAAATCCAAAAGTAGATCAGATTAGTTTGGCGTTTACAACCACCAACCTTGCACCAACGTGCTCGCAGTTTGGTTGTCGACGCAAGACCGTCTATTTCAAGAAAACAAAACGAAAAACGGTAGATCAACTCCAACTTAATAAACTGAAGAGCCATGTAGAGAAACAAGCATATCCAGTGCAAGAAAACCCATAGACAGGGACAACCAGCGCTGAACTGCTGACACAGAGGGGCCGGTGGAAGGCATGCACATGTTCTAAGCCCTGTCCCAAGGTCCAGATTTGGTCAATACAACTCTAACTGGGTTAGGAACCGGCTTCATTCTCGCGTGCACACCTCTCACGGACACAAGATAATTGGTTAAGGATGACGCCTACGAGCGATTCGGGTGCAACACTTCCCAAACTAGCTTTTGTCATTTTTACACAAGGCCCCATCACATTTCTCGCACACCGGTATAGTCACCAAATGACATCAGCCAACAAGATTCTGTTCTTTTGTCCAGGTTGATCCAACAAGTTTTACTAACTTCTATATTATTGGTAAGTCACCGTCCTTGAAGAAGCACGAAGACAGACCATTTGGTTCTCCTACTTCATGCCTCCCAAGAAAACCTACCTCCTGGATCACGTAATTGGACGCATAAGCGGAAGGCCAACCTTCACAATGGGGCAAATAAACTGCTCCCTAAAGTGCTCTGCCCAATATTCCAAACGACACTTACGAAAGTAAGTCAGTGAACTGTCGGCTTCCTTGATTTGGCTTCCGTGGACCGGAACTCCCAAACCAACCGGTAGGGGTTTCGACTATTGTCGATAGAGTCGCAGTTTCCTCAATCCCACAAAATTTCCCCATCCACCACTGCTCCTGGTCACTCCCCAAGCTTTTGGTCAGCTGATGTTTTAGGGTTTACGCGTCTCACTGTATATGACATCCAGAGGGACCAATCTACGGTCGCCTGACAAAGCAATTGAAGTTGAGCGTACCCAACGTTTCTGGCCCACATGGTATAGTCCTACATAGCAGTTGCCGCTGAGTGTGAGCTTCTTCAATCTGCTGCCAACGCATGCCCGGGTCCTGAGCAATTCTGTGCGGTAACCTCCGCGCTGAAAGTTCCGATGAAAACTGAAGTCGGCTATTATCGGCAGGAATCTACTGTGCAGGACATGTGCTGGTCGCGCACACAGCATACAAGACCATTGCGTCCATACTACTTATTCCCCTCCCACTTTTGCTACCATCAGATAAACTCATCGAGTCGCAATTTCTCGTGAGACCTTGCATGGTCCCTACATCGGAAGATCGGGAATCGGAAAGGTTATTTGTAGAAAACATGCTAGAGGTATTTGAGCTATCAATACCTCGCGGCTGCCCACATCGTAAAAGGGTTTTTTATTTGGGGACCCTAACCTGAGCCTTTGACTCAAGTTTTACCCGCAAGGCAGTGAGACGATAACCCAGTGTGGGAACTCGGGGCACGCTTACCAATGGTTACCCTGCTTCAAGCTACGGGTGGCGCAGTCCTGATTATCCTGCGTGACGACCGATGCAGTATAAATCTAGTTTCATTTTTGTAATTCATTAGGATGATGGACAAGTACTGCTAAGAAGTCTATCCACTAAGCAAATGGACCATTGACCTCAAGCAAAGCCTTTAGTTTTAAGAAGAATTTGTCTGAAAGGCAGATGGAGTGATTGAATGGAAGCCCATCTGCTCGAATCAGTTATGCATCTATTTATTTTTTTCAGTCAAATGGCCACCTCAAATCAACCTCCAACTTGGAGGACCAGATGATCACACCGTCAGGTTCCTTCCGATTGACCTTCCAGGAATAAGTGGATCATCCGCTTGGGATAAGCCATCCTGTATATCTCGCTGGGTTCTGGAGGCGTGCAAGCCATCACACCACGTCAAAATCCAGTCTCATTGACGGCACAAATTGACAATTTTTGATTGACCCACGCCACCTATGATCTGTGGTAATGTCGTCAACCTAAGTCCAACACTGTGAGGGCAAAGAGCAGTGTCAGTTTAACCTAGAACGCTTGACACGGGAATAGTTTGCGTCCACCAGAATCCGTCTATGGTTGGAACAAATTTGGATTTGGTAGCCTTAAAAATCAACCGGATAGATAAACAGCTGCGTTCGGCTTGTTGACGGTAACAAAGAAAAACTGCTCTATTACATAGGCAGTAAATGCTTAGCCGAAGGAAAGAAAAACGAATTTTGTGAGTGCAACAAACTGAGTAATAAGTGAATGAAGAATGAATGATGCAACGGCGATCATTTGTGTGTTTCGTGGAACGCCTTTTATTCATTATGAGAAAGTTAAGGTTAATGTACTTGTCCGGAATAGGCCGGCTGCGAAACCGATTATGAAATCTAATAGAAATTTCGTGGAAGAAAAATACCCGGTGTGACTCCGAGTGTTCCAATATGTTTAATCGTTGGAATCCCTCAAACGAGTTTATCTCAATAGTTGAGCAAATAGTTGAAGCGTGACCGCTGCTGTAGACCTCTTGGAGCCAAAAGATAAAAGGAACACAACAGGCTAGGAGTTCAAATCTGTGATTCCTACCAGACCCCTCCCCGGCACTCCAAGCTGTACCAATCTCATTGATGGCCTGGTTGGTTACTAAGATACTTTTGTATATCCTTGCTGACTGTGTTGATGAAGCTGGAAAATGAAGAGAAACAATTCAATATGAATTCTACTTACCTGCGATGAAAGCAGAGCAATTCGGGCCAATTTGCCAACAACCATCCCTGATTTTCCCGCATAAAGGAGGGAGCCGCACTAGGTCCAAGGGACGGGCGTGCACTGGCACTTGAGTTAACCAAATCGGAATCAACATCATTCTGGAGCCACAAAACCTGGGGGATAGATTATCAAGAAAAAATAACGACAAATTGGTCCAATTGTGGGTCAAACAGAGCAAACATCTAATCTCGGAATTCTATGGAACAAGTCAGGAAGATTTAGTTACTATTGGATATTATTAGTGAGGTTTAATTGATTCGCTTAATCTTCTCATTTATGGTAATAGACAGTGACAACAAAAACAAACAACCGATACGCCGGATTACTGACTGTACGGACTGAAATCAACTGAATCCGCTCGCAATGGTCTCGGTTATTTGCGCGTTTGACCAACGAATATCTCTGCAGATTTGAAAGCTGCTGAAACCGAATGTCATATCCACTGATGTCTTTGCATTTTCGCTCAAATTCGGTAGGTACGCCTCAATGAAAATTCTGCGACTGGTCTCGCAATACCTCGTGTATATGAGACATTGCATAAGGAACTAAAGCCCATTCGGTTGTGATGGTCGGGGTTTCCGTTGCCATCATTGGTAAATGGACTTTCTGTGCAGATATTCAAACGGAACGAAACATGTTCGAATAATATCTGGTGGTAGTGAGAAGATAATTAAGCCATGGTATAAATTGTTTATCACATGCATGATATAGAAGGTACTAAAAGGTGGTGACATGTGCCCCGCGGCAATGGTGCATTCATGGATCATCATGTCATGTTCACATATAGCCAATTCCGTTGACGAATCTATCCTTCGCGTAGACCACATTAGAATATATAATCGTGATATATGACATTAACCATACCAGTGTACAGAACAGGTGTCGTCAGACCAGTAGCAGATAAGTAAAAACAAGAGCGAAAGGAAAGAAACACTGCACAGGATGCATCACATATTTTGCGTCTGGCACGGTCCATCCCGGTGTCATTGTTCGCTGTGATCCATAAAGTTTATGTAACAGCAGCACAGAACAGCGTTAAAGGGGCTCAACCGAGAGCCTTAGATGAGAAACCAACAAGTCTGCATAAGCGTCTGAGGGTAGCTGATTGCTTATATCTTTTTTGTTTCTTTTTACTAGGAAGAAAGTTGACAATATTTCAGGAGGGAGATGGCGGACGAGTGTACGCTGCCGGAGTCGGAAGTGCCCGGCGATGTCAAGACTCACTTTCACGTTCAGGTGTCATGAAGTTCAACTTTCCACTATATCTTTCGGAGGATACCAGACCTCATCCGATTCTAAGACAAGTTCCTCTTTCACAGATGCTAGTGAGTCTAGTGGGATACGTTTCGTATCCCGTCCACAGGTGATTTAGGGTCGGCATTAGGCCACCCACCTTGGAGGACCAGCAGGGGACAGTTAATCACATGCATGACGCCTGAAATACTCCAACGGCCTCACACTTTGGTGAGGTGAACTTATGTACAGCGGACGCAACAGTAAAACGGACGGGTTATCTAAGGCAAAACAAACCTGTCTAATTTCGCTAACGAAATAAGTTGACTGAAGTGAGTGAAGCGATTCATATGAAGAAATCCATAAGGTGGCTAGCGAGATTCCTTACAACTGGTAGTATGAGACTAACAATTCAATTATTAGCAAATGCTAAAACGCTTTGCAGAAGATACCTAGAAAAGCAAGGACGCTGTAAAGCTTATACTTCTGTCACTCGAAAGTTTGAATGGGAACCGAAATTATTCAACGAAGGTTGCCTGTATATCACTGAACACGGTGTCACTCGGAATTTCTTCTACAGGAAAAGTAGATAGTGGTTTTAACTGAGACAATGATAGAACTTACATCCCTCCCCTCCGCCCGCTTGATTTCACGGAATTTGCAATACTGGTCGCACGATCAGGCGTTTATACGAACGCGCTGTGAACGTCTGACTTGGTTGAACAGTGTAATTAAGAGCGCTCTGCTCTCAAGTAGTCAAATTTATGTATCACGTTCGAAATTCACGACCAAGATCAGCCTTTAGCCATAGCGGAAGCAGCGGTTAATCGTCTCCATAGCCCACTTGGTATGCTCGGAAAAAAATTGCGCATATGATTCCCATACTAATCCCTGTTCCTCAAGAGGTCTGCAAACCGATTCCAAGTCAAGATCAATTTTACAAACACACACATTTGCGAAGGTGTGGACAAGTACCAGGGAGAGAAATGCACCAAAACTAGATCTTGAAGTGCTGGTCGGGATTTCGTCAACCTCGACCTTGAAATTCGGGGTTATGGAACCAGAAAAAGTCGCAGTACATCAGGTGAGGTAACCAGTCGGGGATTAAAGAACTGTTGTCTACGAGCAAAGTAATCAGCGAAGCTGAGATTCAAAATTCTTAACTTTGAAGCGGCCAACACCTAATCCGCCTGATCACCGCCAGTTCCGGATTATTACGATAATATACAAACATTCACCTTATTGTTCGCAGTGATACCCGGATTCCATGTGAGCATACCTACAAAAGTAAATCACCGAGTGCCCGCATAATGAGTACTGAAGCCGCTTTCAGCAAGAAACCAAATTTCTCATGCCCAGTATTAAGCCATTATACGGCGAATCAAAAAGGTCAAATAGCTACGACTCCAGTTCCAGATTGTTGAAGAGGTCAAAGTCGAACCTGAGGATACGTTCTCTGTAAATCCAGAAAACAAGAGTAAATTACACGTACCCACAAACGATGTCATGCTTCTAACGACGAAACGCTCGCGACTTATGCATCAAGTTCGACGACCACGTTTCTACGAAAACACTCAACCTGAGTCACGATCAGCACCAACTTCCTAATGCAATTGACAGTAGCTAATCTCTTTGTAATTCACTGACTAGAATACGACTAACTGAAAACAAGGCTGTTCACTATGAATTCTTTTGTAACGTGCTAGAAAGACGAACGTAGTGGAAGGGGAATGTCCTATAGCCGCTAGGGCCCACTGGATGGGGGTAGGAGGAAGGGGAAACCGTATGACCCTGAAACCTGGAGTTGCACGGAACCAGATACGATCTCAGTAGTTCAGGCATAGTAACGAGCCGAGTGGTAGAGTTGCCATCTATCACCAAAGTGACTGGTGGATCTGAGATTCGCACCTCGGACCTTTTTGATGATAGACGTCTAATCAATTTGATCACAGCCGGTCGAATTATCATTATATACAATATATTACAGATGGACAACATATCAAGTTGCATGAGAACTATTATCTAAGGAATACAAAATGATACTTAAAATGTTACCAAATCACGATCAAATTTTGAAGAAAAAATACCACAATCCTAGCAAACAAAAGATGTTCGAATTTATTCAACATTAGGGATGTAGAAAAAGAAAATCAAAGGCCAGACGTACATCATAAACAGCTTGAAGGAACATTACGTAAGACCTCTCAGTTTCTACCAGTTCTTCCCAGGCTAATCGGAATCGGTTAGCCGGACTAGTCACCGATTCGGACGATTTGCAACGAACTAATGCGTCCGCACCAGAAGCCGATGAAAATGAGTGAGAAGGACTGTGATGATGACTTCGTGAGTCAGACGCATCTGACGAGGTCTACAACGAAGGAGAAATCAGATGAATTCAGTAGATAACTTTATTTTTACGTGCATAACGGGGAAACAGACAACTATAAGTGAGCTCAGCCCCAAAAATCCAAGCACACTGGTCCGATGGGGATAAGTAGCACTAGACTGAATCTATGACTGACAAACCTACTGAGCAACACCAGCCTAACTCTTATTTCGATCAGAATTATGGATCACCTGTGACGGTTTAACTGACACTGATCAGACATTATAATGCAATCCTAACCCGAAGAAGTGAACGCGGCGTTAAGCTGCTTAGATCAAACTGTATAACTCCATTCCATGTTCTCAAAGAGCCGTCTGGCTTTCACGGACGTAATTGAAATACTTTATTACATTAACCGAGAGGTTTAGTCAAGGTGACCAAATTGACAAAGGAAAAGTGCCAATAGCATCAGACTCGTTTCCACTGAGAATAATTACAGTTTAGCAATAAAAGTTAAAAAAAATGTCAGCGGTTACAAAACAGACTGCTTTCAGAGGATGACAGAAAAGAATCCACAAATACGTGCGTCATTTTGTCCGCTCGGTATGAAATGTGGGATGATTTAGTATTACTGGGTACAGTTAAACTTAATTCGATTTTTAGATTGGTTCCGAAAATGAACTCCACACTGGGTGAGACGGTTTAGTACATGATCAATAGCGATCAAAACATTTGATTCATGCCCTGTGTGGCCGATACACAGTTACATTCTGAGTCCAGTTTCTTGCCGGTATTAAGAAAGAACTGGCGTTGGACCGTTATTCATGGAAGTTCAAACTATTTCGAAACACTTGAAAATGGCCTGATTCTGGTCTAGCCCAAGTTGTGGCCGGCTTGAGTGAGGCAACTTGGTTCTGATTCATCCCCATCGAAGTTCCAGTCCGAATAACATACTGGACGAACATTTTCTCCGCTAACGAAAATTCAACTAGTTTCCCTCTCCCATGAAGATTACGTATTCGACTAGACAAAATATGGCAGGATCACCGGAATGAACAAACATTCAGAACAAGAAACGATAGCAGCTGCCTTAACTAGGAAAAGCGACCAAATTAGTGGCGAATCGTTCATTGAAATCCTCAACAGAGTTCACGAACTCTAACAACAAAATGGTCTAATTTATAAAAGAGAGCTGCGTTCGACAAAATCCAGAGAAAAAAAGGAACTATCAAACAATGCACTTACGTCGATGCACACTGAAGATAATGATTGCAAACTGTTCTGATACCTCGGGAAACTGGTTCGTGAAATGTGCTGTCGAAGTGAAGCGATCCCGTTTTGATATTGCACCTCGACATCTTCCATTTGTCTGAGTAGTTCCATGAGAGCGCTCTGTGGAGGAAACAACGGCTAGCATATTTAAAGATCAACAACTAAAAAGGCAACAATATCTAGTTTAACAAGAAAAGAAGGCTCAGCAGCAGAGAAAAGAATCCAAGACACACTAGTTACCAACAAGCTAGCCAGTAATTTGCTGTCGTCCAGCGCCTCATCATGAATGACTTACTGCGACCCAGAATTGGGTTTCAGCAGGGATGCAAGTCAGAGCCTGGCGAGTCAGTCGGCTGCGGATACAAAACCGTCAACAGTATTGATCGGCAGCCGCGACACAGGTGAGTCCAGATTCACTGTGCAAGCAACTGCGAACAGCCCATGCCATTCGTAAGGATGATATGGATTTTCGTATACCAAACATTCTCAATGAAAATAAAGCAATTCTGCAAGGTGACTGTGTGCCGACGAACGTGAAACGAGTTCCGAAACTAGCCCCTCAACGAAAAAGGAAAATTTCCTCTCAAATTTAAAACCTATGAACATTGCACCAAACTGATCAGTTTTGGTTGCTACCTCACAACATCCTCTACTCAAAAGCAAACAAAAGAACAAGAAACAGTAGAAGTCCAAGTGTAAAGTAATTAGGTGAAGAACTATACAGAAGAGGAAAGATTCCGAATGCATGCACGCCACTGATTACACCATTGAGCCACATCAGCTACTGTCTCCAATCATCGATTGCCGGGGAAGAGGAGCTCGTAGACTCCAATCGGTAACCCAAATGCATCCGAACTGTTCAATACACTAGTTAAAGTTTTTAGACCAATTCCCATGTCATCAACTCGCTAAATCGCCAATTCACCAACTCACCAACTCGCCACCCATCTCCCAACCACTACCTACCTGTCTCGTAGAACAGCGCACAACGAGGCAAACGTTCTGCTCACATAGGACAAAACACTTCCCTTTCACCTTAATCTGTTATATTTGATGCTTCTTCCAAAGACTAAAATCCAGGGATCAGTCTCTTAGGACTAACCTCCGAGTACCTGCCACTATTCTCCCACCATATTCTACTAATACTACGAGGACAACGGTGTTCAAATACCGAAAGTCACCGCACATCTGTTCTCAGCGGCTATCTTTCGCAGCCGCACAGCAGAACCAACTTTACTGATGCTGTGCATTCTTGATCCTTAATGGGTAACCGGATGTCAAGCTAAAGCAATAGATGTCTGAAGTTGATGAGGGCTAATCAAGCATTCTTCATGCGCGAAAATGTTTCATCTGATATACGACCATCAGGTAAGAGAGAACTACCCAATCGAACAGCACACAAATGACTGCTGACAATAAACGCGGTGCCCGGATCCTCAGGGTAGTCCCAACGCCAGCCCAACATAAGCGGATCACCTGACGGGCAACGAGTGAAGAACGTTGATTCAGGGCTATCAGTGATATGACAGAAAGCGGATTTTCCGTGCGCGTTTCGCAGACATGGAAATTGTTTGGTTCTAATCAAAATAGATTAAATCGAAAAAAACACCTGGTAATTAGCACAAGATGGCCAAAGAATACGAATGTCGGACAAAGGATAGACTTATGAATACGGGAGAACACATGTGCTAACGGTGTAACCTCGATGGATGAAAGTGCATTTGCTATCCAAATACCAAACTCAGTGATCAGAACTCATGAAAATGAGTACTGATCTCCAATTATCCAACGTACAAACACCGCTCATAGTGCTAATCCGCGTAATGTGTGGAGTTCACTTGCCCGTCGGTAGGGCAAAGCTGTTTAAATGCAACGTTAAGGCTGCCACGCTCGAAAATGGCTTTTCTTATGCACGTTGATATCAATATCCATTTCCCGTACTAGACAACATGCACCGAAGTATCAATACCGCATGACACACAGTTTGAAGGTTTTCGCGAAAATCCGTGCACTGAGAGTGACAATGCTCTGGGCTACTGACAAAATGCAATGGATCGAAAACCGACAAAGTTGTTCATATATGATGTTACTGGCAACATGATCACTAATAATCCAAATTTCTACGTAGATGAGAGTTTGCCATCACCGACAGTCGGTAACGAACAAGTCATTGGATCTTGGCTGGTTCGTTGCAAAGTGCGATCTTCGAAAGTTTCAAGAAACTTAAAACCTAAGCATTACACTTGGGAGTCCGCAAACGTTTTCACATTCAAGCGGCCGAGTATAATAACTGAAACCACGAAAACATCATGCACGCAATGAAAAAACAAAAGAAAGGATTCTAGAAGGCCCATTAATCATGAGTGTGATTCAAACCTATACAATTCGCCTAGTCATAACAAGTAGGCCGCAAAATTTGGAAATGCATTTTCAAAAACAGGTCTAGGTAACACGACGAAATCTTAAATGCCGAGGGTGCAAATACTGCCACACCGATCGCGCGATGAGTTTGCAACCTAGACTAATCAAAATTAGCTAAACGTGAATAGAATGTTCAGTCAGTCCTAAATACCATGAGAGGCAATCGCGATTGACAAAACGGTCACGTGATTAAACGATTCATCTTATATTGCATAAAACTGGAATGGAAATTTCGGTCGTACCAAATTCTGCACTATATTGATTGAAGTTCCTATCATTTAAGAAAATCATCACTTCCATCGCCTCTGGTGCGTCCCAAGTGGAACTAGCTGGACTCGGATTGCGAAACACCCGAGATGGTAATTCTGTGGTTCTCAATGGTGACACCAATTTTCATAATTCGACGTCATGTGGAAGCACGACTGTCGTGCAGCAGATGATAAGTCAGGTTTCCGAATGAGATCATCCTATTGACGAAGTAAAAACACATGAGGGACGCCAATGTAGCGTAGACTTTCACAATTTATGATAACCCATTGGACGGAATCAAGACAGAAGATGTGAAGCCTATCTCACTTTACATTTTTAAAAATCCGGAAGAACGTTGGTCCATCTACATTTAATCTTGGGCACTAGAGTGATATATCAAAGTAAAAAACAGCCATGAGGACGAACTCATGAACTGGCACTGAAACACTTAGTGGTGATGATGCTTACACGGAGATCTGCAGTGACGATATCGGAGAATCGTTGATGGAAAAACTTCGGATCTGTAAGAGCACGCAAATTGCCCTCCTCACGCAAGGCGTAATATGTCGTCAGTTCACCGAGTTTCTCGTGGCACTGGTCTAATGACCATGAATTGAAACTGTCACTTGAAGTCACAGGAGTGATTAATTCAATCCCTCGTCGAATCCATGAACGAGCCTGAGATTCAGAGGAGAGAAGGGAAGCGAAATTTATCACACATAGTGGACTCGATCTCGATAAGAATGACTACATGGAAAATGGGGTCGCGTGACATGGGAAAACGCTCGTGAATCACAATGCTCTTAAATATAGGAAGTAAAGGTTAAAATCTGGGTTTCTCTTTCAGTATTTATCTCTCAAAGATGCTGACTACTGTGCTCATGATGAACCAACAGTTCGAATTTATAAGGTAGCCTGGAGCAGATGCCATGCCTTCGCGTCCCATCTCACAACCTGATTCATTTTGTCTATCCCGACCCTTAACATTGGTAACAAACTGTCCTCGGATATTCGTTCGATTCGGGATTTGCTTCGCACTTTAAAATTATAAAACGCTATTACAAGACAGGTAATCAGTAGTTCCGAGATTGACGCTCGGTGGACAGTTGTTGACACGTTCACTTACCTCAATAAATCCCCGACGAAAGGTGATTCTATGATAGTAGATGCGACACTGCGTACATCATGGACTCGAGCAGCCTACGTTGATGCACCGGTGCATTCATGATGTCGACCCGATATTTCACTGATATTGAAAGGTCATACGTATTGTGTCACTGTGCTCTCAGTTTTGTTGCATTGTTGTGAGATATAGGGTCTACATTATGAAGGTGGTCGTCACTTGGAGGATTTTGATCATCAATGTTTGCATATTATCGCTAGGATTGAGTCGGGTGACCGCGTGAGCAATGTGCAGGCTAGAAATCTACTTTTGGATGTCAGTTCATAGAATATTCAATTACACCGCATCCAGCTAAGTAGATTTCGTTGGTTGGGTCACGTGTTGCGTATGACGAACACCCATTCGCCAAATCGTGCCCTGTCATCCGTCCCTTGGAGCGAACGATGCCACTTAGAGGCCGACAAAAGACTTATAGATGTGGAGTAATAAAGTGTACAGTGAACTTAGGTAAAATAGGTATCTCAAGCCCCCATGGTCTGAATTAAAAATATCCCTCAACCAGGTGGCTGGAGACCTTGAACAATATGGCTATCGTGTTGTGACTTTCTGTCAAACTGAGGAGACTGAAAAAATTGTCCGATGTATTCCATGTGTTGGCCGCTACGATGTTATGTTCTCCCTTGAAGGTGCAATTCCTGTTCACCTTGTATATTCATTCTTTCTTACGCGACGTGTAGCAATATGAGAAAAACGGTGATCAGTGGAACCGTTCCCCGCTGTTTGACACTGCGATGACGATGACCGGCTATTCGAATAAAGCGACGAGTACATGTGCATGTTCTAAGGCGCGTCACCAGGCCTCTGGATAGGAGAACGGCCGTCATCTTGGTCGTTCACCGTGAGTAGGGTGTAATTGGATTCACATACTAAGCAACCGTGAACAAGCAACGCCAGTGTCGAAAATGCGATGGATTTTTGTCTGGCAAGCGTCTTTTCTGCAAAGCCTCATAAAAGTTTGATGCCGACACCGAGGTTTGGTTAGTTTGGTCCACTATCACATAATCCCATAGCTCCGTGCCTCCACTCGACGCACTGTACGTCAGCTGAGGCGTAAGAACTGAATTTTTCGGCTACTGGCTCTGGCTGGGCCACGAGGGATTTTGGGTCCCTGGTCTTAAGTGATGAGAAGGAGCATAAACTGAACGTCTGTTCATTGGCTCACGCTGTTTTCATGTTTCAGTCTGTTGCCCACTAAGTGAGATTTTTAAATCGAAGTTTCAGAGTGGGGTCACTTCCATTTAAGAAATCGGTTAGTGCAATGTTCAAGGAGGAACTATGAATCTGCTGACGTAAGAGGTTAAATGCTTGGTGAACCCAAAAGAAACGTCTTCTCACTTTCTCTCACTTTTGCATTGTTCTTCATTTTCGCTGTTTCCGACTACACCAGATCAATAAGTGGATGGGCAAACTATTATATTTGCCTCTGAATGCAGTGAGGTTTGAGACAGCTACTAAACCTGAACACTCCTTTAGATGTTTTCTTGAGCTTCAGGAAGCCTCTGTTGAACAAATCGTACAGACTATCTCCATGTAGCGGAAGTACTTGCAACAAATTGCGAGGACAAAGTGAACATCTGGGCTTTCAGCCGAAATGTTTGATCTTTGGTAATGATTCGCAGAGATAGACAGACGCTGACTCCAAAAAACAAAAGATGGTGTACAAAACGTGCAGCGCTATGTTCACCGGCATCTGTCGCCGACGGATATTTGCTTTCATTCGCAGATCCTGTGAACTAAACGAACGGTCGTCGGTCGCTGGGGGGGGGGGGTTACGGAAATCCTTAGGCTATTCTTGTCTTCAGAGTTAGATCCTTCGGTCAACGGTCTCTTATAATGCTTTCAAAGTAGTGTTCAACTTTTCTTGGGCAAACTGATAGCAATCTACAACGGAACCATAAAATAAATGAACAATTGTTGACAGGGAAGTGAAGTACAGAAAAGCCGACATGTGCGACAAGCCTTGCCACAAACCTGTGTATAGATCACTGGAATCATGGGCGAGGAAAACAATGAGGGGCAAAAGGAAAATAAATATCGTACATTTCGCCACAAACGTGTTAGCTCTTCCACTCTTCACCCCGAAATCACTGGTCAGTCACTGGTATCCATGGTGTACCAATAGGCTGAGAATTATCTCACTACCCAAAGCCGAATTAGAGAACCCTATCTCAAACGGTCTAACCCTAGAAGACAGTAAAATGATCTAAGGATTCTGCAACCCACGAGGAGTAGGGATTGACTACTCAGTTTCCAGCAAGCCCTTTATTCATAGATGCCGCGGAGAAAGCAACCGCATACTTCGTACCCTGTCCGCCATTGATTTGGAACCAGGGTTTAGCGATTTCCCTTTGCATGACCAACAAATAGCAGTCAACGAACAACGTCGGGGATTCGCCTTCGTCTCAGCATTTCGATAAAAACATGGCCATGAGAAAGTACTTGGTACAACTTTCCTAGCACAAGCCATCGCAGACGCACGTCTCACTATAATCGAGAATGAGTATCTTAGGGTCCGAGCTAACTGCTCGTTCTGAATATCTCTCATGGCGATATTTTCAATAAAGTGGGAGGACGATGGCGAATGCTCGGTGCTGTCCCCCGGGTTGGGTGACGTCTAGGTTAGCTCACTAAACTCTGACTAGAAACCGAACCAATTATGGTGACAGATTTTGCACTTTTGGAAAGCACGACGAAAATCTCTAATCATCCCTAAGAAAAAGAAGTGTAGATGTGCTGTTTTCACACGTAAACTCTTATGGATTCTTTGCCGACGTTACTGATTGGCCATAAAATAAGCAAAAGCTAACTAGAACCTTCGACTTCAAACTCTGTCCACATGCAATAACTTCAGTCGAACGTATTTTGTATCCCACCACTGGATCTTACACGCCCACTCTTGTCCAAATGATGTTCAAGATTTCTGAATCCTCCAACTGATCAAACTCTCACGTGAGACGAACTTCAAATAAGGTTCAGGAAAAAACTGATTCACCCAGAAAATGCGGGAAAAAATCCAAAGAGAATGAGGGACACTCTGATAACATAAACAGATGATCAAAAATGCCAGCTCGAAATTCCCAATCTCACAGTATGTCAGTTTCGTCCAACGAAACAAGATGTGATACACCGCGCAAAAACTCCAAAGCCGATGGGGTTGGGACAAAAATTACAAGGAATTATAATCCAGAATTGGTAAACGTACACAAGTACGCAGTAACAAGAACGACCGCACAACAAACGGAAAATCGTAACCTAATGTGAGTAACTGTGGGTATGCGGAGTGCAAGAACGACGGATACGACTTAAGGCAAGACCCAATGAGAGTCAAGGTCAAACTCTCGATGGGCGGCCTTCTATACCTATGGATAGCACATATCGATCGACCGTGCGCTGGCAACGCTCATCGCACTGTGATATCTGATGCCAATTGTTCAGAGTAATTGATCACAAGAACAACGCGATAGGTGATGCCGAAGGCATTACAAAACGGCAACAAACCAGTTCGATGCGCGGGCAGCCAATCGTCAATAAAAACTTCGAAAATTACTGGCAATAATCAATTTGAATAATTCGAGGGAGTGAGAGACGATGAAGAACAAGTGGTTGAAGTTAGTGACAAAGTCCATAAAAAAGGAATGCATAAACAATGTAAAGTAATGACACACGTAATGTACAAACCAGGGACGCCGGAAAACGGCGGTGGTAGAAGCAAATTACCCAACAGTTGGTAGACCTGCAGTTATTTAGTCACCACAATTTTGTGATCGAATGCATTCAACCTCGAGTCAAAACACGAATATAACGAGCGTTGGAGTTGGTGGAATATCAAACAGTATTTCTCCAATCCAAACGTCCACGCCAACAAACAGCGACCACCAAATTACGGAGTAAAAAGACTACAATACAAAATGAACCAACGGGGTGAAAACAATCGAACGCCAATCATCATCATCATCAGCGTTCAGTGTTAAACAGCTGCCTTTTCCCCAGAGTTACAAGTTTCTATAAAAACAGTGAATAGCCAAGGAGAACAGGGAGTGGACCTGAACAGGCGGGAAAAGATAAGATGCTGTTTCAACCAACACACGGAACAGTCCAACTGTACACACGCACTTTCTCTCATTCTGATTTGCTAGAAAATGACAACATGATCGCCACTGTTCACGGTTCACTGCCATATCGTTCAATGTCTCGAGCCAGCTAGTTGACTTGTCTTTCGGAATCCAACCACGAAGAAGTGAGACACCTACTTTACCTAAGGTCGCTGTGCATTTTGTCATCCCATGTTGCCACGTCATCTGCTGAGCTCCACATGGCCTCCTCCACTTCGTGGGAGAAACGCAAAGTAGGGCACGATATGGTAGACAAGTGTTCGCCGTACGCAACACGTGACCCAACCAGTGTAGTCTACTAAGTTTCATACGCTGAACAAAGTGTTCTGAGAGTCGGCACCTCGTACTAGATTCCTGACCTCCACATTAATCACTCGGTCAATCCATCCAATGCAAGCGATACTACGTAGACATCAGTGGTCGAAAATATCGAACCGACGAACATCTCCCACACGAATATTCCATGTCTCGCAACCGTACAACAGAACTGAGCGCACTGCGACACAGTACACACGACCTTTCAATTTCAGTTAAATATCAGTCTGACGCCACGTGTGCTTCAGTCCAGCGAAAGCTGTCCGAGTCTTGGATAGAGGCGCATTTATCTCCACTTCCGAGCTGCCACCGTTTGATACACAGCTACCAACGTAAGTGAAACGGTCCACAATCATTAGTTCGTCTACACTCAGCACCATGTCCGGCACTACTGTCGTCCAGTCCTGCAACGGCACTTTGCACTTAAAAGGTGCAAAGCACATGCCAAACCGAGCTATAGACCTCGAGAGTCTATCTAGTGCGCGTTGTACATGGTCCGCAGACTAGAAAAGGCACACGACGTCCTCTGCGTAATCTAGGTTACATAGCCAAGTTACTGTCACACAACGAGCAAACGAAAGCTATGCACTTAAGTGCTCCGGTTTACGGCGCTACCTCACAACATCCTCTACTCAAAAGCAAACAAAAGAACAAGAAACAGTAAAAGTCCAAGTGTAAAGTAATTAGGTGAAGAACTATACAGAAGAGGAAAGATTCCGAATGCATGCACGCCACTGATTACACCATTGAGCCACATCAGCTACTGTCTCCAATCATCGATTGCCGGGGAAGAGGAGCTCGTAGACTCCAATCGGTAACCCAAATGCATCCGAACTGTTCAATACACTAGTTAAAGTTTTTAGACCAATTCCCATGTCATCAACTCGCTAAATCGCCAATTCACCAACTCACCAACTCGCCACCCATCTCCCAACCACTACCTACCTGTCTCGTAGAACAGCGCACAACGAGGCAAACGTTCTGCTCACATAGGACAAAACACTTCCCTTTCACCTTAATCTGTTATATTTGATGCTTCTTCCAAAGACTAAAATCCAGGGATCAGTCTCTTAAGACTAACCTCCGAGTACCTGCCACTATTCTCCCACCATATTCTACTAATACTACGAGGACAACGGTGTTCAAATACCGAAAGTCACCGCACATCTGTTCTCAGCGGCTATCTTTCGCAGCCGCACAGCAGAACCAACTTTAATAATGTTGTGCGTGCTTTATCTCACCATAAACATCTCAAACTGCTGAATCCGGATATACGTGCACCCAGTTAGACCCAACTACACAAGCAGATAAGCGTATCCACGTATCCAGTTCTTCTGCAAGAAAAACGGTCGGCTTCGATCCAACCCAGTCCCGCAACAACATTTTGCACTTCGAATGTGCCAAATGTATCGCAAAGGCAGTCACAACACCGTTAAGACAACCGGGCGAAATTGGTAAGTTACTTGAGACTTCACTCAGTAGCTCGACACTGCCTAAACACCTTAAATCAGTTTCCCGTCATAAGAAATATCAGTGGCACTGTTCTTACGTGTGAACAGGTTTATCACCATAACTTCATCAACGTGAAGTAGAAAGTGGATCTCCAAAAACAGTACAGGTTTTAGGTCATGATAATTTCGAGGCACGCATTTGTCACCAAAAGCAATTTCGCTGAGAAATTATGCATTAGCTATTCACCACCGCGTTTGTATTTGGGGTGCGCTGAGGAAAGCATGCCTAGTATACCACAAAAGCAACGCGAAATATTCCCATCCAGGCCAGCACAGTAGATCGAGAGATGGCATAATGTGAAACTCACGAAAGAGTCAGAAATCAATCAGCGCATGAATAAGATCACATAATACACCAAATTCACGCGACCCGTGAATTCGACCATCTAAGACAAAGCAATCGATAAAATCGGACCGGGAAAAATTGCGCCCATTAGTTCAATCGACTTTTAGACGCAAGAGTCACCTTGTTCATTTCGGAGTAAAGCTGAAGCAAACGATTCAACTGATCCACAGAGTTCGGTAGTTTAGTTTGGGCAAGCAATAGAAGCTGATCAAACATCGGAGTCCACCTCTTTGCACTGTGAGGTAGTTGAATAGTTGGAAGTTTCAAGGTGGATAGTAGTGATCCGACGGTGCCAACCGGAGATGGACTATCGACTAGTTCCAATGGATCACTATCGCTGTCCAAGTTGAAAGAGAATCGAGTAAGCGCTTCAATGCCAGCAACTTCTGCGGGGAAAAGGGGAAAAAACTGGGTTGCAATCGGCATATGAAGTGCTAGAAAACTGTAACCAGAAAAAAGAATACGAGTAATTGCGCCAAATCGGCGCCCTTTGTTTGCAAAAACTATAAATTCTGCTCACATTATTGTTGTGCTTTTGAAAAGTTTGATGCATTTAATCTGTGTAATGGCCTTTTTCATTTGACATATCACCAGATCATCAGCAGATATAACAGCACAAGAAATCATCCGTTTGAGACGGTCGGTCATTTTAATAAAACGGCCCGATATACATTCACGAATAGAACCATTAATGTCGCCGTCATTTCTACGACCATGGGCCACTTATTTTGGCTGAAGGAAGACATGACATCGCAATAGAAACAGCTTTGATGACAAACCTCTAGCCATTACATTCACTGAGCACGGCAGTGTGACATTCATAATTTATACCCGAACAATTTCGAATGCGACTGCGCTCGAGTAAATGACTTAAGGAACGGACTGTAACTAAGCTAAGCTCCAAAGTTTCGCGGGCAAAATCATACTGGAAACCGGGAGATCAGCCTAGAGCAAAGCTCATAATGAAGACAAAAGGGTCGGCTGAGTTCGGTTTTGATGTTACAACCGACAACCTCACACTGATGTGTTGTTTCGATGGGTGTCTCATGACACTGACCGATCAAAACAACGCGTAGCAGATGCCTAACTCAGCATAGACTATGTATAAATTTGTTACGGTCAACTTGGTATTCTTCTCCAGATTTCACCAATATTGCGGGATCATCCGCTGGTCCAAATGGTGAGTAGATTTCCTTTACAAAGTGTGTTAGTCATTTCCGGTAAATGATAAGCCACAGTTAACCAAACAAACCTTAAGCTGAGGCTATTATAACCTCTGAATTGCAAGCTAAAAATACATCCATTTTTATTTGTAAACCCTAACCCAAGCTTTCCGAAAGCCAAGAATGTTTCTTCTCGTCGAATAGTAACCAATTCTACAATCGGAACATCTCAAACCGGCAACATAACTGAGAATATTTGTTCAACATGAGGGCTGACTGCAGGCAGTCAGTGCGCAAAACCGATAAAGTCGTGACAATTTGGCCACAAACTATTTCAGTGGTCTCCCCAGTCGACTCATCCGCCGGTGCCGTTGGTCCCCTGTTACATTTGATTTTGCACGAAACTCTCTGGGAGGAAATGCAGTCTGTCTGTAGGTTGGCAAATCAGTCAATCACCCTATAGATGCGAGCCTCCATGGCCCGATCCAATGCCAGATAAAAATGATCACACAAGTAACTCACTTATCAATTCTTGGCACGATTGACAGCAAACTTCTCTGGGATGGAAACAGGCCTCGGCGTGGTCAATGTATCCGATCTTGGAGCAGCAATATGTACATGGACAGTCAGAATGTCAAGCTCATATAACCCCACGGATACCGCATACCATATGCCGTATGAATTGTATCTTTTCTCCAGAGCTACAGCTTTATGTATAAAAAAATCTTCAAGCTTCCGCACCTTATAATAACCCCCACCGTTGCCGTTTCTGTTAAACTATCACTCAATCTCATTATCGACGGCAGCTGAGCCCTTTGTCATCGAGAAAACTGTCGATTCTGGTATTATTCTGGCTCTCTTGACGCCTGAAAGTGTTGCACCCATATCAGACCTTTCGATTCAAATAGTTCGCCGAAGTACTTTTGTCCCATCGTTATCGCATCCTCCGCGGTCAGATCGACCTCTTTTATCATTCTTTGTGATTTTCAGTTTGCACACAAGCCTAACGAATGCACTGTGAACACAGTCGAACCAATTGAATTTTTAACCAAAAAATTCAGAGCTCGATATAATCAGTTTGTCGTACCATTCTGATTTTAAATTTACTACCTGGTCCCTTGATGATCAGAAGTTAGATCTCCTTGGACGGGCAATTTCATTCGTGTTCCATCAGATCACAACTAAGTGAAGCTGGTTACAGCTTTTCCAACTCTTCAGTTAGCAACTTTGATACCCTACAAGGTGCTACTGTTTGCCATATTTTCCGCATACGTTTTAAGTATGCTTTGTTAGTTCATCATCAGTCAGGCGGACTTCTTTTTTCCATAAATATATGGAACTGTCCTCGATTTTTCCGCCTTCATTTCGAATAATTCGAATACCTCCAAAATACTTTCATTCCGTCTCGTCCCTTTCAACTACGGGAACAGAGTCATTATCACTGTACCTATTCCAAAAGTGGAACATGATAAGCACCAATCTATGGGGCTACTATCACATTTACTACTATATTCAAATTATGGGTTGCTTGGCTTTGCAACTTCGTATATAGAGGAAGTTTGGCACTGAGCAAATTATCGTTGTTCCATACAAAGTGTCCTCATGATACCTTACCTTACCTTGTTGGTTTTTAGTAATCTTTCCGGGTATACCTAAGAATGACCGACCCACAATTTAACGCAGCCACATCTCTCCTGCTTCAGTTTATTCATGAACAAAGTTGTCGTCAACAAATTGGAACTTGTGGGAAATTCCATATAAAAATACTCGGAGACTCCATCCGAAGTGATTCACTTGCTTAACATTTGTATTCAACCACTTGTTGCGGGTTCATGCCGATTCCGCTTTACAGAGATATTTTGCAGCTTCACAGTGCACTAAGTGACTCAGATAGTGGTTGATAAAAAAGAAACCACTATAAAAATGCATTCTAATCTCACTGGTTGAAACACTTTCTGTAATTGTGCATCATGTTGAGCGGATTCCAAGTTGAAAAGTAGCAGGGTCTGCCTTAGAAAAGTTCAGCATACAATACAGAATAATTCAATAGAGCAGACAGGGCAACAGTAGTCCAGCGAAATGTGATAATTTCACCGCCGATGTAGATGACCACTCAGGTATGCAATAAAGGTTGCATCCCGCCCACGCGAAGTGAAAGGATGACAGACAAAACTTAGCGTAAGCGAAAACCAACACTGAAGAGGGAAGTCGCTGGTTGAGTTTACTGAGCTAAAAACGGGAGAAAATCAATGCTCGGAGGTTAGTGTGTTGTTTAAGGTTTTGATTTCAATGAGGGTCCGGTCGGTGACCTTGATGTTTACGTCACAAACTTTCAATGACCAGTCCAGATGATAAGCGCCTCAATTGGTGAAGAGAAATTTAGAACCTAAACCCCAACCTCAACAACAAGAAACTGACCGGATTTAGTGCCTCAAAATGAGACAGTGGAGGATTACTCCGTTTTCGGAGACCAATTACGGCTTCCATATGATAATATCACGGACAGACTCCAGTTGCACGCCAACAAAAAAATGACCACGCTCTCGAACAGTAACGCCGGCTACTCACAGTCATCTATTAAGTGAACCGTACCCCCCCTTTTGTTCACAGTTAGTAATCAATTCGACGAGTGCTACTTCCTCGGAGCAGCGACAGAAAACAGGAAACTTGACTCTGTTCCCGAAAAATGGCAGACGTGAAAAAAGTCCCCATGTGATCTAAAAATGACGCTGTTGAGCAACCAAAAATCCGAACCGAGCTAATTATCGGCGAGACAAAATTAAATCTACAAGCACTGTTTACAAGACGTAAACAAATTACCTGGGCTCAAACTTGTGTTTATTTGCTCCGTTTGAAAATAATCCACTATCCATGTTGCTGTTTTGGAAAGAGCAAGTAGATCTGGCAGAAGTCTGCTGCCGAACTGCTCTGCTTCCGTTAGCCTGTTCACGAGTGCACGCAGGTCTTCGAGGTACATCTCTTCGGTGGATGTTTCGTTGAAATCCGCAACTGATTCGAAAGAGGAACCATCATCCATTGATGAACTTCGTGGCACAGAGTTCAAAAGCGAAGTGGAGGCGGACTGATGACTACGCATTGAGATATGGGTCAGCTGTTGTCGACCAACTCCAGTTGAACGACTGCATTGCAAATAATCCGAGGCAGATTCCAGTAGATTCCCCCACATCCCAACAAGGGGCTCGAGCTGTGGAAATGAGACGCATGAAGAAGTACAGAGGGGAGATAAACACAATTTGCAGAACGCACGTATCGCCCAGTTGACAGTAAGCGCTAACGGTCGTGTATGAAGTACAGGAACAACACAAACTTCGAGGACCATGATCGGGAGATTCAATTAGTCATTATTAGATCAAACGCATCAGCTGATGACTTCGCATCTGATTGCAATGTCACAAACAGAACATCCTAATACATCTACCAAGTACTACATGTTCCTGAGAACGAAGTACACCAGAAACGTCTACCTGTAGCTGTGCTAATCAAATTCAGTGTTTTCAACAGGATGAGATTCGCACTGACTTTCCCACAAAGTGAAAACGTGATAGGATTTCGCATAATATTCGTAAATGCTTGCTAGGTGTTCAGTTCTAAAGAATGTGTTTCAGTCACACTGTTACACCAACAAATGGGTATATATATATTGCTCTTACCTAATATTCCAAGGCCTTTGGGAATTTCTAAGTCAGTATTACTGTTTAGGTACCTCATTTAACTAATACATCAGGACACGAAACATCTGAATAGGGTCAAGTTTCAGGCAAGGGTATGACTTTATATGCACTGCATCCTTGATCAAAGTGTGCCTTCAACCTGAGTGAAACAGCGTTCGTTCTTCATACAGTCTGCTAGCTTAGAAATTGGTGAATATTTGCCATCAAAACGATAAACTTTCCTTTATCCCCCAGTGCATTCTCTTTTGATTCGAATGACTTGTATTATTTAACTGGTGTAACAAAAATAAACCTAAACGAGAACAAGAGAGCGGCACAAAATTTTAGAGGATTTTATCCAAGAATTGCCATTTATGTAAGTCATTTAAAAATGAATAAGACGGAAACATGAAAATCCCAAACCAGCGTGAGCCAACGAACAGACGTTCAGTTTATGCCCCTTCTCATCACTTAAGACCAGGGACCCAAAATCCCTCGTGGCCCAGCCAGAGCCAGTAGCCGAAAAATTCAGTTCTTACGCCTCAGCTGACGTACAGTGCGTCGAGTGGAGGCACGGAGCTATGGGATTATGTGATAGTGGACCAAACTAACCAAACCTCGGTGTCGGCATCAAACTTTTATGAGGCTTTGCAGAAAAGACGCTTGCCAGACAAAAATCCATCGCATTTTCGACACTGGCGTTGCTTGTTCACGGTTGCTTAGTATGTGAATCCAATTACACCCTACTCACGGTGAACGACCAAGATGACGGCCGTTCTCCTATCCAGAGGCCTGGTGACGCGCCTTAGAACATGCACATGTACTCGTCGCTTTATTCGAATAGCCGGTCATCGTCATCGCAGTGTCAAACAGCGGGGAACGGTTCCACTGATCACCGTTTTTCTCATATTGCTACACGTCGCGTAAGAAAGAATGAATATACAAGGTGAACAGGAATTGCACCTTCAAGGGAGAACATAACATCGTAGCGGCCAACACATGGAATACATCGGACAATTTTTTCAGTCTCCTCAGTTTGACAGAAAGTCACAACACGATAGCCATATTGTTCAAGGTCTCCAGCCACCTGGTTGAGGGATATTTTTAATTCAGACCATGGGGGCTTGAGATACCTATTTTACCTAAGTTCACTGTACACTTTATTACTCCACATCTATA
>LUCM01008569.1:210415-231061 GCA_008360955.1 Fasciolopsis buskii
TGGACCAACGTTCTTCCGGATTTTTAAAAATGTAAAGTGAGATAGGCTTCACATCTTCTGTCTTGATTCCGTCCAATGGGTTATCATAAATTGTGAAAGTCTACGCTACATTGGCGTCCCTCATGTGTTTTTACTTCGTCAATAGGATGATCTCATTCGGAAACCTGACTTATCATCTGCTGCACGACAGTCGTGCTTCCACATGACGTCGAATTATGAAAATTGGTGTCACCATTGAGAACCACAGAATTACCATCTCGGGTGTTTCGCAATCCGAGTCCAGCTAGTTCCACTTGGGACGCACCAGAGGCGATGGAAGTGATGATTTTCTTAAATGATAGGAACTTCAATCAATATAGTGCAGAATTTGGTACGACCGAAATTTCCATTCCAGTTTTATGCAATATAAGATGAATCGTTTAATCACGTGACCGTTTTGTCAATCGCGATTGCCTCTCATGGTATTTAGGACTGACAAAACATTCTATTCACGTTTAGTTAACTTTGATTAGTCTAGGTTGCAAACTCATCGCGCGATCGGTGTGGCAGTATTTGCACCCTCGGCATTTAAGATTTCGTCGTGCTACCTTAACCAGTATGCCAGAAGTCAGGTGATGACATAATGGTTTCTAATAGAATTTCACGCATTGAACTCCTGGTCAACTGAGTTTAACAACGAAGTTTTCTCGGTTTTTGTGCCGAATCTATTGATGGTTTCCGCTAATTGGTCCGTCTCGGCCGTGTGAGCTTCGTAATGTCTGTTGAACTCAGTCCTACGGAGGTCCGGTGAACCATTGGACACTTGTAATTATCTGCGAAGAAAACGCTTCGTTTCACGATAGTGTTTTGAAAATGCGTGCCACAATTTTAGGGCACACAAATGTCACATCTTTCTTTCGGGATAGTTGAGTAGAGTACGATGTTGCCCAATCGGAACTTAAACTAACAAAGCGAGATGTCCTAAATAAACCCAGTTTGCAAAAATGTGCTAAATGATGAAACAATTTAAGTCGTCAAAATTCCTGTAATATAATGAGAAATACCACGGAAAAAGAATTCTCTCAGAAGAATTCACAGGACAGTGATCAGTATTGTCCCTTTCACATGTTCCATACTTCACTCCGACGGGAAACAGCAGCCCAACGTTATGGAATGGTTCAAACTACAAATTCCAACGGAAAAAACATTGTGATTTGCGGAAACATTACCTCGATGAATCGATGTTCAATATCGGCCATCAATTTGACTACACCGGCACGTTTTGTGAATTGGCGCCATGCTTGAGTGAACATTGATCTCTTCTCAGTCAACTTTACAAGCGTGTGCTCCAAATTGATCACGTGAAATACTCGATCTGCTGGTAAATCAAAATTTACATCCGCATGAGCCCAGCTAGATGCCTCCGTCTGAACGTTCGTTTCATCTGACTTTAGTGTCCCAGGTGAGTGCGACCCGTCCCGAAAAGTCTGCCGTAACTGGAGACCATCAGCCTCACAATGATCAATAGCATCCAGAAGCTTGCGTCTTTGCCTCTTCCATTTTGTCAGCAACGAGGGTGAATAGGACGGATTTACCTGATACACTTGGAGTTGTACCTCGGGAACTGGTGAGGAGATTTGTTCTAACTGGGTTATCAATTCCTGAGCTCGCTCACATAACACAGTCACGCGATCTCGGAACTGCTCGAATCGCTGTGGAAACCGATGCATTGAAGGGAGGGGAACTCAGGTGTGAGAAAGCATCGAAAAGACACCTGACATATTCAAGCGTGAGAACAGCGAGAAAAGAAATAAAATCGAATAAAAGAGTGCAAATGAGTTTCAATTCTAAGAGGTTACAACAAGCGTCATCAGCTGAGTCGACGGCTGTATTTGAAGTCACACTGACAGCTGGTAAATTGTACCTGGGAAAAAATAGTCCATATGAGAAAATGCACACAATGAAAACCCGACGCAGCATACAGCATTTCAAATCAGCACAAATATTAATCCGGCCGCTAAAGCATACATAACAGGCACACACAGACATACACACACAAACAAACAAACAAAAACGCGCGCACACAAGCAGACATGAAGTCAAACCAGTCAGAATGTGATTGGCGCTAAATCAATGGAAGTAAAGAAGAAACCTGAATACGAAATGAGTGACTATACACAAGAAAATGTATTACTGCATACGATTAGTCTGAAGCAGTGCGGAGTTGCACGTCAAACCAACCGATGTAAACAGTCAAGCAAGCAACCTAAGCACATAGCAATCGTGCTAGCAATGATTATGAATCGGTTTGCCATATTGCACGCACACACACACACACACATCAGTTACTTACCTATATAGACAGCAAACAGGATGAATAGAACGAGTTGAAAATGAGCAGAAAGACAAAAACGAAGTGGAGATAAAAAGGCACTATGACGATTTAAGCGTGGTCACCAACACTCATTAAATCTTGAATTAGATAACGAAAACGCTAGAAGCAAGCGATATGAAGAAGCGGGATGAAGCTAGCAAGCAAATGAGTGAGCATCCACACGCGCGCACAGGTCGGCTGGACGTACGAGAGAAACGGAGCCAGCTGAGAGCCCATGGAAATACCGCTCCAAAATAGTTTGCACGACCTGTATGATGAACCGATCACGAGAGAAAAAGAAAAATGCCACATCACTGAGATTAGAAGAGCAGAAAATGCCTCATCCTCTGGACCTGTGAAATAGCCCAATGCGCTTGGTTAGACAAGCTCGGCTTGCTAAAAAATCTAATAAGGATACAGACCCGGATTGCAATGTTTTCAGTCGTCTACTCGATATCTTTGGGATAGTGAAACTGGAAAATGTGAAATCTAAATTAAATATTGCTCGGAAGTAAAGATTAACACGATTCTAATGTTATACTAGTAGGAACCCTAATTAGAAAAAGAATATATCAGATGTGGATGTGGTATATTTTATACTAAAGATTTACAGATCGAAATTCCGCAACCGATTAAATCACCATACGACCGACAAACCCGAGACTTCCAATAAAGTAAATCATGATGAAGCTAATCTCAAGGGCAGATTTACCCAGGTGTACAAATTGCAGATCGTTCATCGCCGAACATCATCACTGTCGCTTTTTTCTTTTGACCGAAAAACGTGATTAAATCTAATCCCAGTAGGAGGGCCTGTGTTACTAGTATACCCCCTCGATTGCAGGCTTCATTTTCATTATTACTACATAGGTTAACAGCAATATGATGGGAACAGGAAGAAGAGTACTGAGTCGAAAAAGGACATTGCCATCGTCACACTACATTTCTTCCACACAACTTTCTTCTATTCGCTAATACGCTGTGTTTACCAAAAAATCAATAAGTAGGGAGGTGGCGGTCCACTATTGGCTTAAAAAGGGAGAAATGATCACCAATAACAACATTTCAATTGGAGGCATTCATCTCAGCAAACGCACAGGCTGACGCTTAGTCACTATCAGCGTAGTGCAGGCTGCTCCCAGAACAGTTCAACGGGACCACCGCAGCGGCTTCGTCCGTCAATCAATGTTAGCCGATCCGAGAAGAACAACAGCAACAGTACAACGAGTAAATAGTGGCAGATAAGTTGGATATAATTGATAAGCACACAAAAACCGGTAAGTTCGGAGGATGGCAAGAGGCCTCAATGAGGCGCTTAAAAGGATAGCCGCAGTAACAATGCTAATTTTGGAAAAACAAACACTTTAACCAAGACCAAAGATGAGTCTAAGTTGGAGAAAAAAATTACCGAGATTATGCGAAATTTCACAATCCCATCGCGCAACTGTTTCAGAAAAACGCGTCTACCAAGGCTAATTCTCGATAACTTATTGCAATGCTAGAATATTACTCAGCCTTTATTTCTCCGTGTTATCTAAGTAACAGCAGACTGGGAACTACTGACACTGGGCTGGATCCTAGTCGGGACTGTGGACGGCGAATAACTTAATGCTCACTATTTCAGTAGTTATCAATGGATGGGACTGGATCAGATTCATCGAACAGATGGACGTGGACGAACAGTGGCAGCGTCGACTGCGTAACGGGTTTCCGTGTCCCCTTAAAAAATACCGCAAGCTCGTTGGCAGCACTCTGACTGGACTGGCCCGATAGCAAAGTGAGGCCACGGCTTGTTGCCTTGTTCCACTTACCCAAAGAGGTCTCCGAGACGAGGAACAAGAAACACTCAATCGGCCAGCCGCTGTTCTAAAATAGCTTCGCTATCCTACAGATTGTGCGTGATCCTGTAGAGACCCGAAGTGCATTTTCCAATAAAGAAGCTTACCGTGGACCCAGCGATCGAGCAGAACAATAGTTCACAAAGTAAACAGTCAGGAACAAGTTTCGCACTCACTATTCAAACGTGTAAGTGATCGTACACCGTGCATGACAGGCGGTGGACGGCTCTGTTGTCGTCCAGCTCACTGACCACTTAAATCTCAGAATCACAGTTACTGGTTTTTTCATATACAAACCATGACCTTGCACAATCACCCATCTGATATTCCCACACCCACACAACGTACTTGCAAGACTAACAGAGTATACTTATCCTAACGAACATTCGCGGACAGAACTGAAAAACAAATGGTGCGCACCATTTCGTTGACCCTAGCAAATGTCATTGTCAATTCCTGTGGTCGAGCCTCCGAGTTTCTCCCTTCGATCGTTATTTTTTCGACGTTTGTTGCCCCCTAGCAGCTGTGAATACTCCATTTTTTATTTCCCTTCTTCAGGCATTGAACACTTGCTTTCTAGAAGCTCTGACCGCCACGTCAAAATCTTGCCCAGTGCTTCGAGGAAGGTGGGTAGTAATGAGCGTGTGCCTGCTCCGAGTAGACGTGCTGGGTTAACGCCCCACAACCCTGTGGGTCACACATTTAAATCAAAGACTCCGGCTAGGGTTTCCAAAGGAAAACCCTTTCGGTGGTGTGGGCAGTCGCAAAGCACAGATAGCTAGTACACCTCCGGCGCTCTTTCGATAGAGAACCCAACTAATTCCCGTTCTTTGGAAAGTGATCAGGCAGAATGTCCTGATGGTACTATTGTCCGAAGGACGGTAAATAATGTAGTTGTATAACATAATCCCAAGTATCAATTTCATTTGGTTGTCTTCAATGTCCGCACACTAAACCAGGGTAAAAAGCGGTCCCAGCAAGAACTAATAACACTTTTGAGGAGGATGCTTGTCATGTCTCCAAAATGCGCATACCGAATCACATTTTCGTAATCAAATAACACAAAAATCAGGCACAAGTTCATCCTTTTCCTTCAAGCTCCGGTCTTCAAGTGATCCAGCTTTGGGCACTCGTGGTAAGGCCGGCGTTGAGGTCAGAAAAAGCATGTGACTCGAGAACACCGAACGCGAAGGATTGACTGAATTCCAGAAATCAGACATGCGTGTGTAGTTTGGTTGGACGGTCCCGTGTGTGTCAAAAGCAATCGACTGAAACGAAACTGTACATTCGTCCTATCTGTTTGTGCGCCCAATGACTGCGGTTCTCCTAGGACCAAAGACGATTTCTACCGGGATATACTAGGAAGTGGGAATTCAACGGACGTTGTGGTCGTTGCTGGTGATTTTAACGCCCAATCTGGCTAATTAGCGGAGATGCAGCGCCATAGCAGGGACCCATTTCTTAAACTCTCGCCGATCCCTGATTCAAGCTTGTTCTGACAACAGACTACTTCTGACGAACACCAACTTTTGTCCTACAAGACGACACTCGCTTAAGTGGCGTCCCCCTTTGTCTTCACAGCGTTTGACTCAGATTGATCACATTCCCAATGTGCACCACAGGCGTGAATCAATCAACTACTACCTTCATTTTGGTCCAAATCCGAGGGCTCAGACCATGTTTCGATGCCTGCTCGCTTTTGTTCGCGTCTAGTTCGTGGCCGTACAACCACGAAAACCAAGCTCCCTGAAAAACTGATTCTAGACAATAATCGCCTAATACAATTCAAATCGGAACTCTCAATGCGGTTGTCGTCTCAACAAAATGCCCAGGATCTGAGCGAATACCGGTGACACATCAAAGAAGCCCTACACTCAGCAGTAATTGTCACGTAAGACTTCGTCCAATGTAAACCTCAGAAACGATGGGTGTCCTCCACTCCAGTTTCACTGTTGGATGCTTGCACAACCGTCCCCTGGGAGGTCAAATACGAGAAAATGCGCAAACCTCTGAGACGTCAACTGGCCAGGAGTCTGAGAAATGACCGCGAGTAATGGTGGATAGAAAGTGTAAGGAAATGAAAAAGGCTGCAGCGAGCGAAAATAGCAATCGACTTATTGGGAAAACTAGTCCACAATAGCCAAGCGAATGCGAAATGATCATGGAACCCGATGAAACACTGACTCACTCCCAGAAGCGTCGAATGGCGCGCTGGGCAGAACACCGTAAAAAGTGGTTAGTCTGGCCTACAACCGTCAAAAATCATTACCCTCCTCACAGAAAAACGTAAAACGATACAGCCGTTCTATGGACATGCGCAAAACATCTCAACCACATTAACCAATTCTGATTCAGCGACTGTTCTAAAGACCGGATCCTAGGACTCAGTACCTTACGCCTAACATCCCAGTTGTTCACACGATTCCTCCACCATATTCTATCGATACCGCGAAGATAATGGTGTCCAAACACCAAGTCTTCTCATATCTTCTGCTATCAACAACTATGTTTCGGAACCGCAGAGCAACGCCGACCTCATGACTGGTACGTAAACCGGACATTCGATCGATAACCGCATGTAACACCAACGCCACAGAAGCTTCAAATTAATGAGTGTCAGTCAAGCCTTTTGTGTACTCGGAAATACTGCATCCGATATATGACCAACAGGTGAGATGCAACTACCCAGGTAACTAAATCTATATAACTCACCCAGTTGTTCCTCTGCAAGAAGGTTCGGGTTCGAACAAATGCAATCCTGCAATAGGATTTTACATGTCGAGAGTGGAAAATGCATTTTGAACATACCCGCGCTGTCATTCAGACGATCGAGGAAAACCTGCAATTTACTTGCGACTTCTCTCAGTAGCATAACATCGTTCGTACATGGTAAGTTGACAAACTCGACAGTTTCCTTTCCTACCAAATGTTGGTCATTATCATCGACATTCGGCGTTAAATGGCTGGACAAGCTTTACTGGGTGCTGTAATTCTCCGAGAGTTGCGCGTTGATACAGAAAAAAATGAATATGCTGGGAAGGCAGACAGCTGACTTACATGAGCCGGGGGAAAAAATAATGCTGTAGTATGGCACTATTCTCACACGAGGATGGGGCTACCTTCATAAAAACCTCAATGGCAAAGTTATGAAGAAAAGATGGTAAAGGAAACCCTGACGAACACCAGTCCTTGTGGTGAATGCGGGAAAACCATCGCCGTAATTACGAACTCGACTCCGGCTGTTTGAGTGTTACGCCTAGTAAATTTCTGTCAGCTTTTTACAACAGGCAGCATCAAAGAATCGTACGTTGCTTTCAAATTGAAATAGGCAGTTCGTGGGTCTGTAGAAGGTAGGCATATACTCTAAGATTTTTCGGACACAACGTGAGATGGTACAAGGATGAAAATTCGATTCAATTTCTGCTACCTGTCCCATGGGGACGCTGGCACTGCCACCTCGGGACCAACCGGAAATACGGATTAATACTGTCAGCACGGACGTTAACGAATTGACACGCTAGCCTGTTTGGCCGTGGTCTCTGGAAGAAAGGCTGAATCCACGTGTACCAACCGGATCTTTGATGGCCTTTCGTGGGCTGGCGCATTCCACGACATCCATGAAGTTGGATCACCTTCTCATGGGAGATAGGACAAAGCCCATAGAGCGGCCAATGGACGTGCTGCAGTGTGCTCGGCATCTGCGATGGGGAACCGAATGTCAGGTTCGCATCACAAGTGCCGCATTTTGGGATACATGATCGTCAGTGAAACTAGCAAGGAAATGATGTCGAAGAGCAACGCCGATAATCATAACATTTACAGTTGTAGCTGATGAACACATCAGAATCCACTGTGTAGAAAAAATAACCCGAATAACGGGAAGCTGTACGATTAATCAATGCTACTAGTGGACGAAAAGGACAGATAAACATTATGTGATCACCTCGCGGCAAGACTTGCGAAGAGTATTACCACGGCCAATTTTTTGTGAACCAAATCCAACACAAAGCAAAAAAACATCCGAAACGTATAAACAAACGGCCACTCACTGCACGATCTTGAAGCCAATTTTCCATACTGAAGTACAACTGCCCACCCATATCTGTCGGCAAATGGACACCGTCGATGAACGGATAAAGTTCGTCTAGTTTATCAACAAACGTGATCGGAAAACGACTTCCCTCTCGAATCCAGCACATAGTTTTCTCGACGAAAAACCGCTGGGCGAAACCCTGAGGTTTGATGACATATATATGGTCTATAGTTTCCGGAAAGGTTGCCTATAAAGGAACAATTTGTATGAGACGGAGGTAAAGGAAAACCTTACGCTCAGTCTGCTGACAATGGTTTTGATCGACTTCCAGTCCCCCGAACGTCGATCAATGAGCATCACAAAGGCATGTACAGAGGAATGTGTGCTGAAAAAGGTGGTATACTTTTTGACAGGCTTCTTACGAGTTCATAGTCGACAGGTATTGTAAAAGTAAGGTGAAAGGCTCCTCCGGAAGGTTTTCAGTTTGATAATCAGGAAATATGATAAGAGATCGAAACTCCCGATCATGTCCACCTGGAATATGATATCAGAAGACCGTTCGATAACGGACATGCAATCTATACCCGTGAATACGGCATACTTTGTCCGAAGCAGTTCAGCAATTTCTTCGACCCTGATTTTATTTGGCGTGACTGTGGGCATGTTTCTTCGTGCTCTGATAGCATCTAAACTATGTAGGGATAACAGCTCATGGGCCAACCACTAGTTTACAAACGACAACGCCAAACAGGACACATATCTAAAACAAAAAACAAAGTATAGAAATCAGCACAATCGAAATACTCATGGAATGCCCGCAGCGATGACATAGAATTCAGTAATCAAAAATGATTTGAACAAGCCTAAGCATATCAAATAGCTTTATGCAGTAGGAACTACCACAGTTCCTGGAGAAATCGGGAATGATCGCGGAAGAAAAATACGTCAATCAGGCATAAAGAATATATTAACACCACCGAATCGTTACGCCCCGCCATTCAATGAACACCCACCCAACCAACTACATGAAAACAAGTTTAGCCGCAAAGATCATCCATTCTTACAGTTGTGCATTACAAAGCGATTTGCAGTAAAAAAGGATGAACTTAATGGTCAATGTTGTATTGATGACAGTGTATGGAAAAATACCTAAGTATAAACGAGGTTGCTGATTCTAAACTTAAAGTAAGGTAGACCGAATGGTGGAGAATATCGCAGGAGGAACAGTGTCCTAGAGTTTTTCATCGGTCGTGGTTGACTGAATTAGACGTTCAACGCTACGAAAAAACCAGTAGTTCAAATCCGAGGTCTGCCGGTTACTCTAGAGGTCAATGGTGATTCGCTGTCACCCAGCTCGATACCGTATTGAATCGATTAGGACGTCAAGAGATTACATGCCATCCCAAGTTTCAAGAGTACGGTGGCCGGTCCTCCTTCGATGTAACGGGTCCGAGTGGATATAGGGAACCCCCTCTCTACGACACTCACGTATCAAGCATGCCATAAAAACTCTGGGGAAAAAAGAAGGCTGAGAGACAGCAATGGGATATCTGGTGTGTGAATGCGCACGGGACCTACGTTGAAGGGAAAATGAAGTACAGACAACCGAATCAGGTTCGGGTGGATAAAAACCAAAGTGAAGCAACACATAAGGCTCAAATCAGGGTAGTCAACATATGCCAAAAGGCAGCTCTCAGGCACACGCCGTGTTCCCACTTAAGGAAATGCGCGCAGCTGGCCATGAATAAACATGGATCATACTCGCCGATTAAGTGGACGCCGACAAACAGGGGCAGTGTCGACAATGTAGTGGGTTTTCGTCTTGCAAGTATCCTCTGATAAAATAAGGCAAGTCGGTTGGTACCACTAACGGGGCTGATGTGACCCGCCAAAAAACTAAAACTATCGCCCGATTTCTCGTTCCATTGGCCCGACGACGTTCCGCAGAAGAAGCGCGTGAAGAACTCGACCGGTCACCAGCTCGTCTGGAATAACTTGGCGCTAGTTTGCAAAAAACCTGCAGTGGATTTTCGAAGTAAGGCCTAGTCTAGATCGGTCGATCGACCAATACCACATGTCACGATGTAATGGAGGGAAGCTATGTGACCTAGAATAAGCAGATGTCGTTGTGGGTCTTTTCGAGTCTGCGGACCATGCAAAACGAGCACTAGATGAACTCAGGAGATCGGTCGCACGGTTTGGCATGTGCTACTGAGGAACAGAAAAGCAGCCAGTCCCGACGACCTTCCCCCAGTTCTTTTCAAATTGGGCGGGGAAGCCCTGGTGAAATCCCTTACCTCCTTGCTTCATGACATTTGGAACGAGGAGCGTATTCGGTTATCGTGGGGTGAGTCACTGATTGTACCCATATTCAAGAAGGGCACACGGAGTGACTGCAGCAATCATCGTGGGATTAGTTAAGTGCCGATAGTTACTAAGGTGTTAGCTTCGGTAATGCTGCGCCGTTTGACACCGATTCGCGAAAGTAATATCCGCGAACAACAGGCCGGATTTCGTCTAGGTGGAGGTTGCATCGACCAGATATTCACCCTCCGGCAGATACTCGAAACGCGCCACACGCACTGCCGCCCTACGATCGTAGTCTTTCTCGACTTGAAAGGTGCTTTCGACTTCGTGGATCGACCAGCACTATTCAGTGCCCTCCACCGGAAGGGTATGCCAACGAAGTTCGTAAACCTGTTGCGAGCATTGTACTTGCATACCTACGGTCGCGTGAGGGTATACGGTGAACTATCAAGTTCATTCGAAACGACTAGTGGCGTTCGACAAGGGTATCCCATCTTTTCATTCCTGTTCAACCTCGTCATGGACGAGATTATGGAAGAGGCTTTAGGAGGTCTCCGGGATATAGGAATCGAACTGGGAAATGGAGGGAAGCTGTGACCCACACTACGCAGAAGACGTTGTGTGCCTTTTCGAGACTGCGGACCATGTACAACGCGCATTAGGTAGACTCTCGGTATCGGTGGCTCGGTTTGGCAAGTGCTTTGCACCTTCAAAGTGCAAAGTGCCGTTGCAGGACTGGACGACAGTAGTGCCGGACTTTGTGCTGAGTGTAGACGAACTAACGATCGTGGACCGTTTCACTTGCGTTGGTAGCTGCGTATCAAACGGTGGCAGCTCGGAAGTGGAGATAAATGCGCCTCTATCCAAGACTCGGACAGCTTTCGCTGGACTGAAGCACATGTGGCGTCAGACTGATATTTCACTGAAGTTGAAAGGTTGTGTGTACGGTGCCACATTGCGCTCAGTTCTGTTGTACGGTTGCGAGACATGGAATATTCGTGTGGGAGATGTTCGTCGGTTCGATATTTTCGACCACTGATGTCTACCTAGTATGAATGGCATTGAATGGATTGACCGGGTGAGTAATGTGGAGGTCAGGAATATAGCCCTAGGTGCCAATGCTGAGGATGCCTTATCTCACCTTATGAAACTTAGTAGACTACACTGGTTGGGTCACGTGTTGCGTACGGCGAACACTTGTCTACCATATCGTGCCCTACTTTGCGTTTCTCCCACGAAGTGGAGGAGGCCATGTGGAGCTCAGCAGATGACGTGGCAACATGGGATGACAAAATGCACAGCGACCTTAGGTAAAGTAGGTGTCTCACGTCTTCGTGGTTGGGGTCCGAAAGACTCGTGAATTAGCTGGCTGGAGACACCGAATGATATGGCAGTGAACCGTGAACAGTGGCGATCGTGTTGTCATTTTCAATCAAATCATAATGATTGGAAGAGTGCATTCGTACAGTTAGAATTTGTTCCTTGTGTTGGCTGCCGCAGCGTCTTATCTTTTCGCGCCTGTGTAGGTCCACACCGCGTTCTCCTTCGACATTCACTGTTTTTGTAGAAAACCCAACACGAAGGAAAACACCGCCATTATTGAGCCCTGGCATGATACAACAGGCGGAACTATGAAAATCATGCTAACTCACCACCAAATAAACAACCCGCCAGTTTTTTCAACGGTTGGGCATTTTCATTACTGTCTAACATTTGCATATCACCAAGTGCCCATAAGGCACCACAAGTATTTCGAAGCCTGTTGTATCCTCCATCAGTCTTGCCGAATTCCTTACGGAGTAGCCAATAGTGTTGCCTGTTTCCAGCAAACGGTGAATGAGCCCGTTCGACGAGAGGAGCTCGGAGAAACGTCTGTTTATTTGCCAATACTACTGGTTGTGAAAGAGGTATCACAGAACATGGCGCCAATTTAAAGCGATTCATGCAATCCATTGGGAAACTTAGTTGAATTTTAAATCACCGCAAGTACGTTACCGACACCACAGCAGTTCAATTGCCAAAGAAACAATCAGTTTGGGACCCAAATGCTTTATTAACCTGAAACTACCTGCTCTCCGACGAAGCAAAAGTTCTGGAAATATTTCAATATTGCTCTCAATGGTTTTGTTTTTCGGTTAAATTTATTCGCTAGCTCTGAACAGGATTCTTTCCTTCCCGATGTATTTTCTTCGACTTTCGAATTAGTTCAAACATCAACAACAACAGCTCATAAGCTCGCACCACTTGTAGTTGAAAACAACGCCTCCAACATATTAATATATGGTACTCTCAATCAAATTGGACGACCAGTGGTTTTCTTTTCGCGTAGTCTTTCATCCACGATAGAATTTTATTCAGCTGCGGATAAAGAGGCTCAAGCAAGAGCCGGAATCATTTGGAAATAATGACAGCACTAACGTTTAACGACCCAATTCAAAGTGGTTACAGACCAGCGCTCGGACGCTTTTGTGTATGGCTTGAGAATTAGCAGCAAAATGACGAGCAACAAAGCACGGCGATAACGCACTACCACGCTTTTTTGTGCGAGTGCTGATGTGACTTCACGACAGCCTGCCATCTTCTCTGCACAATATTTTTGCACAACGTTAAAGCAACAACCGAACAATGCTCAGTCTTTCTCCACGCCAAACCTAGTTTCCACAAGCCAAGCAAGGGTGTACTGGTCTCAGTTACCCAACCTTTTGAACAATCGAATATTAGTTTTGAAGAATAAATTTTCTCTCCTACAGGCAATCAATAAATTTTAACAATTACTGGTGCACATTCCAATGTTCTATTCCCTTTCCGTTATCTCTAAATTCTCCTGCTATAATTTCCCTTTTAACAGTTGTTTCCGGTATTCCGCTTGCCATACTCTGCCGAGTATCTAGTACCAGCAAAGTTATAGCCACGATAATCAAGTCAGTTTCCATCCCGGTCGGGGTTTTGGCGACCAAATTTCCACCTTGCGACAGATCATAGAATATAGGACAGTGTTCGTAGACTCACGATTTCTGTAATTCTTGATTTGAAAGCGGCGTTTGACTCAGTCGATTGTGCAGTTTTGGCTTCCATTCAACGTAAGACCACGGAAAGTCATTTCACTCATCCGATCTCTATTAACAACCGAAGCCGAGGTAGTGCTCACAACGATGTTTCACCACGGTTCACCGCGAGAAAATGTATTCGGCAGGGTTCCTTGCTTTAACCTTTTCGTCCCAACTTTATCACTGACAATGGTTAGTGAGCTACCCTATCTTCATGTCAGAACAGTGGCACTGATATTTACCCAAAAAGAAATCTGTCTGACTTAAAATATGCAGACGACGTTACGCTGCTGACTGAATATATAAGTAAGTTGCAAGTTCTCCCCAACCTGGGCGATGATGCCGGTACGCTTAAGATGTATTCTGAACCATTGGGATGCCGATGATAGTAGGCTTTCTGCGTTGAGGGAGCGGCATATTTTAAGATGAGGATTATCATTAGTTTCACAGTTTCAGCCGTGTACCATAAGCTGGGACATCGATAGTTAGAAGAGTTGATTAAATAACCTGAAAGCACAGAATGATTATCAAGTCTTGTGGGCTTATCAGCCTACGTGAACATAGGAACAAAAAGCCCATCAGGCGGCCTACATAAAACACCATAACATCCCGGCACATTTGCATGTGTTGTCCGTAGTGTGTTTTATACAGTCACAAAGACGGCAGTTTACGTTAGATCTAGTTACGGTTCATTGGAATGGTACCGAAATTGAAACTGCAGTTCCAAATCCACTCAGATCAAATATTTGATACGGAGTGCTTCTTTGTCCAGGTTTTTACACCGACAAGCTCCTTAGCTCTCGTGGTGCTTCTACGACTGGTCACCCATTGGATTCTTCCGGTTACTGCAATCGGTGTAGATCAGGAACATATGGTATGTGACGGCTAACCTGAATGAGGGTTCTTTGTTTCGCTAAATTCCACTCTCTGCATCATTCACACTCGTCAAGTGTGTACTTTCCGCTCGTGTTTGTTAGACCTGATCAAGTTAGCAGAATTTCTTGTGCATTCTTGTATCAGAGAACCGGTACATTTTATTTATTCCATTTAATCATTCATCGCTCATCTTTACTCGGAGTTTTGCTGCTGGATAGTAACTCAGGAGTATTCTTCACTTAATTTCTTAATCGTAAATGGTGCCGTGGAATTTTCGAATTAATATTATTCTTCATTGGGCTGCGCGTTGCTTTGAGGTTCTGAAGTACCTTTCGGAAGGAGGTAAGTCTATTTTCGAAATTTTGTACTTTGGATAGCTTTTCGACCTGACCCGGACAAACATTTCTGCGTTTTGCCTATTCATTGTTGCATCCTTAATTTAGGAGGCAGATCCCTTGACATTGGCCATTTTTAGAACTCACAAAGGACGCTCTGGATTGTTCTTGCATTTAGTGACCCAATCAAAGCATATCATTTACGGGCTAGAATATCAGTTTTATAAAGAGATTATTGCAACCCAAAAGTAGTCCTGGCCTTCGGACGGGCTGTTTGGTTTTCCTGATCAAAACTACAATTTTCAGCTCCGGCTTGAAATCTTCACTCTTAGCATTGACTGACCTACCTAAATATTTTTCGCGCCCTTCCAACGTTTTCCAAGCTTTCTCCAAAATCTAGTGATTTACCAAGTCGGAGTAACTATGGAAGTCCATATAGCAAACCTAGCTTCCTCCCAAATTGTCCAATTTCTTATTCACTTCATTGAGGAAACTTTTAACAACGATTTCCATAGCGCGATCCGATATTACGTTGGCTTAACTGGTGTGTCCATTTATCGATACATCTACTCGCCTACGTGATGTTCCAATGCCGACAACCCAGACAATCGACCGCTACGATTAAAAGGCTGTCGGAAGCGGTAGCACGTTGAGTAAATTTCAAGGACAGCGTGCCAGCAGAGCTTGCTTGAAAAACGAGCATATGTTACCCGCGCTCGGTTAAACAAACGATCCGTGGAACTTATTCATGATCCGCTATAAGCTCATTATTTTCATCATTCCCGTGCGTTCCCCGGTGAACGTTTTTTGGCAGAAGGTCTGAGGCTTTTTTCTCCCCATGTTTTGCAATATTCTGTTTCTTAAGGATCCTTCACACGATTTGAACACCACATAAGACTGGTTGATAAGTCAATAATTTTTGCACGCCCGCTTGGTCCCCCCCTGTCCGGAAATTTTGACGGATTTTAGCTAGTCCCCTGTTGAATTACCCTCTTCAGGGATTCTCTGAGTATGCCAGCAAGCGGCTTTATTATTACCGATTGGACTCAACTTGTTCCAGGCCACTCAACTATATCTATCTACTGGTGGCTTTGCCCTACTATCCTTCAGGTGATGATTCCATCATCGACCATTCATGTGGTTCCTGCAGGTCTACTAGATTTTGTCATTTGGCTCCCTGTTATTCACATATACTCCATGAAATAACCACAGTGGGTTTCCGTCTTTTTCTATGGGGTCAATTGCTAGCACGTCGTGCTCGTGTTTGATCACTTCCATTGATTTTTTTCAGGTTGGCTCTTTGCCTGGAGTCAATCGTAGTATGTTATATTTTATGCATTTTCTACAATGATCCCCCTCGTACATTGTTCCACAGTCCTGCCAGACTTGCGGTAGCTTATATCTAGCCATTAAATAATATAATCTAGTGCAATATCCACGTAATTATTTTCATTTCTATTTCGTAAACGTTAGTTCCTGTTGTTTCACAGATTTTGAATACCGCTCATCCACACGGAGACAGCCCTTTTCTTTCAATCATTTTGGTAATGCTACTGCTGTTGATATATCCGCTGACTTAACTTTGATCCATTTCCCTTGCCACTAGCCATATTCCCTTCCAAACTTCGCCATCCTTTCCGCCAGTCTTCCCGTGCCTCAGTCGTTTTGCGCCTAAACTCGGCAGGTTTCTGGTTTATTTATCATCTGGTAAATGGCACAGCAATCTTAGCTGGAATTATTTACTCCCTAGTCGTCCCTACCTACCAACTGGTTTTTGTCAGTTGCCACTTTTATTGTAAGGTGAAGAGACATTAGCGACTGGACAGCCCTCTGTCGATTTACTCGCGTGACGCGCTGAATGATGGACTTCTGATATAAGAAACAAAATTTTTCTTCGAATTTACCTTCATTGGCTACTTTTTAATGCCACTTGAATTGCACTCCACTGAAACCTCCTGTGGGTCTCCACTTGCGCATGGAATACAGAGTTTTCCGGTACTCCATGTGGGCATTCTATACATATACTTTAGCCTCTGTGGACGCAAGTCTTGAGAACTTTCGATCTTCAGCTTATCACTATCACCTCGGTTGCCCACTTCCTTGCTTAATCAATCGACGGCTTTCATACGCATCGTCCTGCCGCTGTAGTGGTACCCCGATTCTACCGACCGCCCTAGTTATTCGGAAAGATCAAGACCCTTGCAATATTACACCTTCCTTGCTTGGCCTGAGTTTTTACCATATTCCAGTAATGGCCATAGATTTTTCTTCACCTTCCTTCTGCTTTAGTTCTGGACAAATTTTCCTCATGTATTTGCTGCTTGTGTAGACCACAAACACTTTTTTTACCTTGTGCATGTTTTTTCCCACAGGTCTATCCGTTGCTAAGATCCTAGAATCGAGGAGCCCGACTATTCTTTATTGTTGTGTTCAGGTTTTACCTAATTTTTCCCCAACTATCGAGTTGCAGTTTACTGTTTGTTATGTGCTGTTCAATGCCAGTCTTTAAACATCCATTCTAAGTCTCCCTGGACTGTAATAAGTCTCAGATTATCTATGCTTCTCGAAGGGCTTACCAGGTTCTACTTCATCATTTTATTTCCATGTACGGCTCTGAGATTCTTTGAACTGTCAAGATTTTTCCCAAGGGCCTTTCCACTGTTATTTCGCGGGATTGCTAGAGCGTGAGTCATTTTTCTGCCGTTATTTCTACGGCCTACATTCTAACGCCCAGTTAATCAGATCCACCGTCATATCACAAGCTCCCTGACGTTAGTCACCTTGCGATATCTGCGCTCTCACTTTCCGCCGGTACTCACCCAATTTCCTCTGTTCCTGCTCGCTCGGGTTCCTATCATCTACTTGGATGTCCTCATTCTCTACGAAGATTTCGGGTGCGGTTTTCATGTCCTGTACCTCTCGTTGAAGGCCATATGTATACAACCAGTTTTATCCTCCCTTTGGGTCATTTATCTTTTCCGCTGTGATTCAAATCCTCCCTGGATTGCCCTTTTAAACTACTTCTCGTTAGCGCATTGAAAGGCGGACAATTTGTTATTAATTGCTGGCCATGGGAATAAACAAAGTAGCTATCATTGGTTAGCGAAACACATGCCTCATGGCACCATAAATCCCATTGTTTACAGTGGATGCTCAAAGAATCTTTCCCCTCCTTTAACCTTGATTTTGTGCATAGCGCCCCTAATTTGCCTTTAGGTCCGCTGTCCTAAAACAGCAGATCTGTTAAATTTAGTCTTCTTCATTCCGTGTGTTTTTCTTGCGGAGATTCACATAAATGTTGATATGCGCGCAGTAGTTTCGCTTGGTATAAAAAAATGAATAATCAAAACTCTTTGCTTTCTGCAAACCGCTGACGACAGCTGTAGATTCATTTTTCCGTTACATAAGTTCTTATGCAAAAACTGATTTGAACCTTCGACATGGGATGTCCTGGTTCGGGACAGTGATCAATCAATTACGCTGGCACAAACGTACCTGCTTGCTATCTCAGTTCAAGGGTTTAATTTCGGTTCACTTCTTTTTCAGCATTTCAGCAGAATTTCTATGAAGGGGTGCAGGGCAGTTTGGCTCAGTCAGCCAGATCCCATCAAAAGATTTGCAACTTGAGTCAAGAGCGGCAGTCCAAGTTTTTGAAGGAGGGTGCTTCAGACTCTCACCCCTCTTCAATTACAATTTTTCCGTTTTCGCTTCTTTATCTCAAGTACCGATGGCAGAGAATGGATGGCCGAAATGTTGGAGGCCGAAATACAGTACGGACACCAGCTGGGGAGAAGTAGCGGCTGCAACTGTGGTACCAGTTGGTATTTATAATGTAGCGCGAAAGGAAATACAGAATAGGATGTTACATTTTTGGAAAGATGAACACGTGTGATGGAGATAAAACGGTCCTAAGTAAAGCTGCAGGACAACGTAGACCATGGCTTGTCTAAAATGGCCTTAAATGGTAGGTACCACTTCTTCCGGGAGCTCGGTGCTTGCATCAACTATTCTGCTTGAGGAGAATATCGACCTGGTGCCTTCCAGGGCTCTGGACAATTTTAACGTTGCGCTGTGTTTGTAGACTGGCTCTCTTTGGAGACGAACAACATAGCAACTCTTCTTGACAAACATACCAATAGCTTGAAGATAAAGGTTAAGCCTCCCCTGAGTCATCTGCGGTACCAGGGAGTCTGAATTTAAGGCATGTAGCTTGGTGGTAGGTTCGCTGCAATAGTCTTGGGATCCGTGTGAAGCGCATTTGGACGTTTTCTATGATTAGCCGAACCAAAGTGGGCACCCAGGCTTGTACTGCATACTCTATTTCTTTGTACAAGGGCCTGTACTGCTTACGGCAGTTAGCGCAATATCCAGCCTGGGTTACCAGCCCCTGATGCACATTGAGTTGACGGTCTGTGGGAATTTAGGATGATCACTCCTAGGTACTTCGTTTTCCAGGAGTTTCCTAAGAGGCCACGTGGATGAGGTGTAAGAGGTCGTTCCTCTTTAGATCACCGGATGCTTGAACTTTCCGACGTTCACTAGCATCGTACACCTAGATGACCAGATGCATATGGTGTCGAGATACATCTGTACTTGGTTGCCCCTGGTCATCCATCAATCAGTTTCTACTCGTTTTCATAAGATTTTCCTCTACATTTAATTATATTGTAAGCCTCCATGGACACACATAACAATACCGTGGACCTCGGCTCCCTCTTCACGGTTGACGCTCTTGTTAACGAGAAGGCGGTACGAACTCCAGAAGTATCTTTTTCTGATTAAAAATTTGTTCAATGCTGGACAGATTACCTTGCGTAGAGCCCTACTGAGGTCTCAAGAAACCGATCCTCAAGGCAACTTAGTTTGGTTGGTGAGAGTCTCAGCATCGTTTAAAAGGCAGAAAGGCCACGCAGTTACTCACCTTCTCTTTTATTTGTCTTTTGTCCTATTTTATATTCTCTTTTTGACCGCTCTAATGACCTCCCCTTATTCCCTTGCTTTATTTTCGTTTTTCGTTTGTTTCCCCTCCATGATTTTATTTCTGTTCAATATACTAATCCTTCTCCCTCGGATTTTCGAACTTTTATTCTGTTTTTCATCCTATTACGTTTCCCATCCCCTCCCTTATAATTTTTCAGTGCTATTACTCTCTCATAGGATATCGGAGTGGCCGTCAGACAGCACAGTGGGAGCGTGGCCCAACAAAACACTTAGGCCAACATTGGCCTTATATTACACACTTACCGGGTTAGATTATTGGTCATACCTAGTCAGTACCGCTACGGGGCGATGAACCAACTTCTTTCGTCCATTTATTATAATCGACCATTCTAGGGTTTTCTGCCGTAGATTTCATTGCTGCTAATAATTTTCTAAAATAATCTGTCCTTTTTTTTCAATATTTCGAAATCGACGTTATTTTAAAGATTGCGCGGTTGAATATTTTATGTCTGCGAAAAGATTCATAAAAGCCCATTCTGTGATTGGCTAGTCCATACATCGATCAAGGCCACCCAACAAAACTATATAAACGATAGAGCGCACTTGAATGCTGACTTGTGTCGGTGGGTCACCAATAAACGCGCGGCGGTATTCTGTCTTCGTCATCTCTCTTCCGCTAGCGGGCTGGGCTAGCTGTTCGTATTTTGCGCCGCTTATTGTTCCGTGTGGCTGCTCATTCGAAGGAGCAGCAGTGATGTCCCATTCGTTGTGCGACTACGGGCCTTGAGTCTTGAACCCGAACTTTTTGTGTCTCGAACCTGTGTGTGTTTGTCTCCTACTCGACCACAGGCTGTGCTCCTGTGATATCGTGCGCCGCGAGTACTTGTGTCTTGTGCTTCAGTGTGTGCATTGGCCA
>LUCM01008569.1:233165-244489 GCA_008360955.1 Fasciolopsis buskii
TATAAGTGCCAATTTTTTATGAACAGAATCAAGTACCTGGAGTTCATCTTCGACGAGGATGGCCGTCACCCTGACCCGGAGAATGTCTAGGCGATTCAGCTACTGTACACTCCAATGGATATGTCGACTCTCCGAGCCCTTCTTGGCTTAACTAGCTGTGGAGGTGCCCTTCTTCCTGACCCCCATCGAGTGCGTAGTCCGCTCAACAGGCTGCTACAAAAATACAGACCTGGTGCTGGTCACATTAATGCCAATCGGTGTTTGACGAACTGAAAACGATGTTGACATCGGATGTACTTTGACCCACTGCAATCCCAGCCTGACGATAGTTACGGCTGCTGACGCATCAAACTACGGAATTGGAGTGGTCATCTCCCATACGTTTCCCTATGGAGCTCAGAAGGCTGTGGCACATGCGTCTCGAACATTAGCTTCCGCAGAAAGAAACTACGGTCAAATCAAGGAAGAAGCGCTTGCGCTCGAGTTCGCAGTAAAAAAGGTTCAAAAGTTCCTTCACGGCCGACACTTTACTTTACTGACCGACCACAAGCCGCTTCCGTCCATTTTCAGTTGAAAGAAAGGTATCCCAACATTTGTCGCCAGTGGCCTACAGTGGTGGGCAACCATTCTCCTGGGATACAATTTTGACATCAAATTCTGCAAAATCGCACATTTCGGCCAAGTGGATGGACTATCTCGCCTCAATAACAGTCACCCCACGGAGGATGTGGACACCGTCATAGGCGCTGTTTCGCGGAGCAGGCCATCACCGATGAATCTTCGGAAGTCGTCCACGTGATACCAGTCACGGCAGGTAAGGTTCGTCGGGCTAAGTCCCATGACCCAACAATGCGGCAGGCAATAAAATTCGTTCAAACCTTCTGGCCTCATAACCAACTAAGCGGTGAGTTATTGCATTTCTACCGAAGACGCGAATCACGCTCTCTCGTCCAAGATTGCTTAATGACGTCTCATCGGCTAGTCGTGCCTAGGACACGGCGACCGAGACTTTTGCGGCAGTTCCATGCAGGTCATCCAGGTGTTAACAGGATGAAGACTATCGCCCACAACTACGCCCTTCGGCCAAGAATAGACGACGACATGGTGAGCACGGTGCGCAATTGCTCAGAGTGCCAGGAAGCGGCCAAAATGCTGCCAAAGCAGATGAATGTGCCATGGCCGACCCCCAAGCAGCCGTGGTCCAGGCCACACATTGATTTTGCAGGGCCTACTGGGACATACATTACTTGATACTTGTCGATGCCTTATCAAAGTGGCCAGAAGTGACTCCAATAAACCTTGCTGCATTCTGCGGCACAATCACCGCTTTACGACGCTTGTTTTCTCAATACGGTTTGCCCGATGAAGTAGTGTCGGACAATGGATCTCATTTCACCTCCGCGCTGTTCCGCGACTTCTGCCGGCAAAACCATATACACCACACATGCACACCTCCTTACCGTCCGCAGTCGAACGGTCAGGCGGAGAGATTCATGGACACTTTCAAGCGGGCATTACTCAAAGCACGAGGGGAGGAGGCAACGCAAGAGGCCCTGCAACAATTTCTCTTGGTGTACCGCGCAATTTCGAACCCAAATGCACCAAGAGGAGTATCCCCAGCATAAGTGTTAACGGGTCGAAAGTTGAAAACCTTTCATAAAGCTTTAGTGCCGAATTCGCCAAATTATCTCGGCGTGCCAAATGCAGGCCTGGCTGAAGGTTCATTGGTCTACGTCAGAGATTGCAGAACCGTCCATCCAGGCTGGACTGAGGGAGTCATTCAACGTAAAAAATGTTCCCGGCGGTGTGAGGTCGCTGTTGCGGCCGGAACTTGGATCAGACAGAAGCCAAACAAGAAAACGCTACGCGGACGCCCCGGTGGACACAGGCATGGAAGTCGCCCTCGAAATGCATAAAGACACGTTCAAATTGCCGAAAACGTTGGCAACAACGAACTCAATGGATACAAGCCTATTCCCCCGCCGATGGTCTGACCGTCCAGGGCGAAAAACGAGGCGATTCCGGGTAAATCCAAAGGACGCTGTGCATCAGTAACGTTCTTCTTTTAGCAAAAGGGGGAGGTGTTATGGTCAATGACCATTCCAAGGTTTTGGAGCCGCAGATTTCATTGCTGCTAATAATTTTCTAAAATAATCTGTCCTTTTTTTTCAATATTTCGAAATCGACGTTATTTTAAAGATTGCGCGGTTGAATATTTTATGTCTGCGAAAAGATTCATAAAAGCCCATTCTGTGATTGGCTAGTCCATACATCGATCAAGGCCACCCAACAAAACTATATAAACGATAGAGCGCACTTGAATGCTGACTTGTGTCGGTGGGTCACCAATAAACGCGCGGCGGTATTCTGTCTTCGTCATCTCTCTTCCGCTAGCGGGCTGGGCTAGCTGTTCGTATTTTGCGCCGCTTATTGTTCCGTGTGGCTGCTCATTCGAAGGAGCAGCAGTGATGTCCCATTCGTTGTGCGACTACGGGCCTTGAGTCTTGAACCCGAACTTTTTGTGTCTCGAACCTGTGTGTGTTTGTCTCCTACTCGACCACAGGCTGTGCTCCTGTGATATCGTGCGCCGCGAGTACTTGTGTCTTGTGCTTCAGTGTGTGCATTGGCCAGCCAAACTCGGCAACATGACACGCCACCGGTCACGAATTTGGACAGCTAATAGAGATTACGAGCGAACGAAAAGCGCAATTTTCTTAAGCTTTCTGCCCTGATTATCAGTGCAACAGTTCAAACCAGGAGGTTACAGTGGTGAACAATAAGCAAACCTGACAAAAAATGAGCCTGTTCAAACGACGTGCCGGTAATGATGACTGCTATGGTGGCAGCAACGGGCGTTCGGGAAGAATGAATGACAAAACAAACGGGAGAACAAACTGTTTTTTAGGTGATGGACAGAAAGCGAGAAATAGTCATAGAGGTTCAGACAAGAGTGGGTGGAAAGTAGAAGACCAAGAAAGAGGAGGAAATTCAGGCGGTCTTGATGTAAGTAAATCTGACGGTGGATTGTTTCAAGAGATAGTTGCGAGGCTAGAGGACCAAACCACGCTAACAGAAAGCCTGCTTAGAGAGCGGCAGACCGTAGGAGTGCATCTAGGTCATTTGCATGGTACCAGCAACGTTCCAAAATGGAAGCGCACGAATGTGGTTATTCATGATATACCGGAGCCATAAATGGAGAACAGAGTGGAAGTGAAAGCCATGAGGTTCCACGTTTTAAATTGAGTAAGAACCACAGGGCCTTTTGAGCATATCCCGTTAGGAATAATCTTCAGGAGAGGTCGATGGAAAGGTGAATTACAAGACACAAAGTGAAGACCACGATCGGCGCTGGTAGTTTTCCAACTCCTACAATGGAATCGAGTATCTCCACCGCTGAACAAATTAAAAGGAGGTTAAATGGGCTGCCGGTCGCGGAGCAGGACGACGCCGTTTGGAGGAAAAATACGAACCTTCATAGTACAGCCACCCCAAATAAGAGACACCTTGGAATCTTCGCGAGTGTACATCGAAAGGCTAGCCAATCCAAAGGAGAAGGAAGTGGAGAACATTACGGTAGATTCTACTCAGATAAGGGCGGAACTCAAGGGTGATGCGGAGCCTGGGGGAGCATTGAAGTTACTGACGAAAATGTTGAGATTACATTCATTTCATTACGAACGGATATAGGGATAGAGGTCAAATGAGACTACAAAAAACGAGGGCTGCTCCCGGGTCCAACGCTCAAGAGCACTTACATGAAGATAAGAAACTGAAATTGAGGTGATGGTACCTAGAGGTTTGGAAAATTAACCCCCGGAGGGTGTTGGGCGTGTACAGAAACGCTTATAGTATGCGCAACAAGTAGGGTGATCTCTGTGTTATGGTCGAAAGCCCCCACGTTGTTGCCATCACGGACACGTGGTCATCGCTTGGTAAGGCAGTCACCCAGAAATCTACGGGTATTTGTCCAGGAGCGGAAGAACAGGGATGGCGGGCATAATGGTGAAGAAATGTAACCAATGACAAACCACTTAGGACAAAAGGGCGTGAACTGGGGCTGTCAAACGTACAACCTACCAACGGCAGTTTGGTCAAGCCAGGGATTTTATTGAAAATTGTCTGTGTATATAGAAGCCCGGACGCCACTTCGGAGAGAGACGGAATTAATAGAGCTACCTGCTGAAATCAGTCAGGATGAGAGGACATTCATGTTAGGAAATAAACTGGGGGCTGAAAGATGCAACGGAAGATTCCTTCGGAGAGAAATTCCTAGGAATCCCACACATATGCGGGTTCCTTCAGCATGTAAGGGAGAGACCCGATGGAGGCTCATCGGTATTAGACCTAGTAGTCTTCAAGAGCGAGAAAGACCCAACTGAAGTGGTCGACGTAGTGACGCCGGGGAACAGCGACCATGTAGAATTAAGATATGATCTGACAGTGCGGCCATGCGGACCGACGAACGAGCTCCGAAGGAGGATTAAGGAACTGAACTACGGTACGGTATTAGAACCTTCCCGAGCAATAACATGAGAACATCCCGAGGATGGAATAGAGTACCATGAAGTCACAGACCTACAAATAATTCCATACTACATCGGTCGTCGCGCAGGATAATCAGAACCAAGCTGCCCATTGCATCGAACGGGGTGAGTAATGATAATTACGCTGCTGTTCACAGTTCCCTCTCTTTTATTCAACCTGCCTCTTATGTCTGCAACCCAATCTCTTTTTCTCTTCTGCCTACCGATAGTGTCTCCATTGATAACGCCCGATACTCGCAACGGTTTATTGTCAAGTTGTGTAGCAGGTGGTTTTCAGTCTCCTAGCTCACATTTCCTCAAGCCTCGTCAGCCTCTGAATCTGGGTTCCTTCAATGGGCGCACTTTAGTACAGGCTGGCCAACAGGCGTGTTTGTCTATGATACCAGACTCACTTTCGATTGATGTCTATTACGTGAGTGAAACACGAATTCATGATTCGAGTAGAGTAATTCAACTAACTGCGTTTAATGTCTCGCCAAGATATTTCCTCCACACTTCAGGAGACGAAGCAGCTCAAGCTGTGAGTCAACACGTTAAAGGAATAGTCTTAGATGAGAAGGCTGGAGCAGCCCTTCTAGACTGGATCCCGAGTAACAGTCGCTTGTGTGCCATGAGACTGCAGGGATCAGTGGGCGTCCGGAAGGATGGTGGTGTTAAGCGCAGTTTATTTGTCATCTCGGCATACGCTCCAACGGACTGCAGCACTGACATGGGGAAAGACGAGTTTTACGATAACCTCGTCATCCTGGTTCGCAAAAGCGAACGCTCTGACATTGCAATGGTAGCGGGTGATGTTAATGCACAAGTTGGAAAACTGGGTGCATCGAAAGCCTCTTTAAGTAGGTGCTCCGCCTTGCCTGTTCAGCAAGCAGATAACGGTGAAAGACTTCTCCAGTTTTGTGCAAACAATAGTTTATATTTATGTCGTACGAACTTCCGACACAGTTCGCGTCGCATAGCGACATGGAGCTCTAACTCGATAGGTAGTGCGTGTCAGATAGACCATATTGCAGTAGGCTACCGTTGGCGCGGTTCTGTCCACAACTATAGGTCGTGCTTGACCACGTGCGTCGCGTCGGACCATGCGTTAGTTTTGATGCGATTTTTGCTGCAGCTAAACGGCCATCGACGCAGGCCACAATCTCGATTGGCTGTCGAACAACTGTCTGATTCGGCTGTTCGCAACAGCTACGAACAGAAACTGTCCGAGGAACTAAAAACTGCGACCAGTAGCAATGTAGACGAGCAGTGGGATCAAAATGAGCAGGCTATGCATTTGGCAGCAGATTTTGCCTGTGGTCTTAGACCTAGTATTCATCAAGGACACTGAATCTCACAAGAGTCGCCGGGTCTAATGGAGGAAAAACGCCAGCTCCCTAACTGCAAAGAGATGAATAAGATGCGTTGACAGTTGCAGCGTCAGTTGACAATAGGTCTTAAGAATGACGGCGAAAACTGGTGGGTGAAGGTATCCGAACGGCTGGAGGAAGCGGCCGCTACTGGTAACAGTCAAAGACTGCTCAAGCGTATAAGCGATAGCGGTGGGCGGCGAACTTCGGTTAGTGAGGTCGTGTGCGATAGGAGTGGAGAGCTCATCCACGGTAAACAGCAAAGGCTGGACCGTTGGGCAGAGTAATTCAAGGATCAGTTTAGTTCGCCACACACTTACGTATTTAGTCCAACGTCTGCAGCTGCAAATCATTGGGAGGTGTCGCTTGATCCCCCAACGGAATTGGAAGTGGAAGTGCAGTCAAATATTCGGCTTCTGAAGAAGGGAATAGCGGCCAGTCCCGACGACCTTCCCCCAGTTCTTTTCAAATTGGGCGGGGAAGCCCTGGTGAAATCCCTTACCTCCTTGCTTCATGACATTTGGAACGAGGAGCGTATTCGGTTATCGTGGGGTGAGTCACTGATTGTACCCATATTCAAGAAGGGCACACGGAGTGACTGCAGCAGTCATTGTGGGATTAGTTAAGTGCCGATAGTTACTAAGGTGTTAGCTTCGGTAATGCTGCGCCGTTTGACACCGATTCGCGAAAGTAATATCCGCGAACAACAGGCCGGATTTCGTCTAGGTGGAGGTTGCATCGACCAGATATTCACCCTCCGGCAGATACTCGAAACGCGCCACACGCACTGCCGCCCTACGATCGTAGTCTTTCTCGACTTGAAAGGTGCTTTCGACTTCGTGGATCGACCAGCACTATTCAGTGCCCTCCACCGGAAGGGTATGCCAACGAAGTTCGTAAACCTGTTGCGAGCATTGTACTTGCATACCTACGGTCGCGTGAGGGTATACGGTGAACTATCAAGTTCATTCGAAACGACTAGTGGCGTTCGACAAGGGTATCCCATCTTTTCATTCCTGTTCAACCTCGTCATGGACGAGATTATGGAAGAGGCTTTAGGAGGTCTCCGGGATATAGGAATCGAACTGGGAAATGGAGGGAAGCTGTGACCCACACTACGCAGAAGACGTTGTGTGCCTTTTCGAGACTGCGGACCATGTACAACGCGCATTAGGTAGACTCTCGGTATCGGTGGCTCGGTTTGGCAAGTGCTTTGCACCTTCAAAGTGCAAAGTGCCGTTGCAGGACTGGACGACAGTAGTGCCGGACTTTGTGCTGAGTGTAGACGAACTAACGATCGTGGACCGTTTCACTTGCGTTGGTAGCTGCGTATCAAACGGTGGCAGCTCGGAAGTGGAGATAAATGCGCCTCTATCCAAGACTCGGACAGCTTTCGCTGGACTGAAGCACATGTGGCGTCAGACTGATATTTCACTGAAGTTGAAAGGTTGTGTGTACGGTGCCACATTGCGCTCAGTTCTGTTGTACGGTTGCGAGACATGGAATATTCGTGTGGGAGATGTTCGTCGGTTTGATATTTTCGACCACTGATGTCTACCTAGTATGGTTGGCATTGGATGGATTGACCGGGTGAGTAATGTGGAGGTCAGGAATATAGCCCTAGGTGCCAATGCTGAGGATGCCTTATCTCACCTTATGAAACTTAGTAGACTACACTGGTTGGGTCACGTGTTGCGTACGGCGAACACTTGTCTACCATATCGTGCCCTACTTTGCGTTTCTCCCACGAAGTGGAGGAGGCCATGTGGAGCTCAGCAGATGACGTGGCAACATGGGATGACAAAATGCACAGCGACCTTAGGTAAAGTAGGTGTCTCACTTCTTCGTGGTTGGGGTCCGAAAGACTCGTGAATTAGCTGACTGGAGACACCGAATGATATGGCAGTGAACCGTGAACAGTGGCGATCGTGTTGTCATTTTCAATCAAATCATAATGATTGGAAGAGTGCATTCGTACAGTTAGAATTTGTTCCTTGTGTTGGCTGCCGCAGCGTCTTATCTTTTCGCGCCTGTGTAGGTCCACTCCCTGTTCCCTTTGTATATTTACTCTTTTTATAGAAACTTCCATTAAAAAAAATAAGGAGTAATCCCAGAAGCCTCCTTCACGCCTTCGCGCCTGTGGCGACTGTGAATCGTAATATCTTTATTGTTTTCACAGAAACTGCATCTTTATCCCCATTAAACGTTACACCGTCGATACTTCCAGAATCCACCGTAGATTCTTATCATGTTTCAGAATCGCAACCGCAGATCTGGATGTTTCCGACACAGATAAAGATTCCAGATAATATTTCTTTACTGATTGTATCGTCTACCGCTCGTTGGAAGCATGCGACGACGTTGGTGACGCCAAGAGTCATGTGGGAAAACTGGCATAGATTGCCGCAAGCCTCGAACGCTTTATCTTTTCTTCCTTCGCTTTTAGTAGTGATTCTGCGCATTTTCCCGGGGTCTGAATAGACCCGTTTTAGGAAGGGTCTCTTATGGTTCGTAATGTCCTTCCTGTGCTGTGAGTTGCACAGACTTCTCATAAGGATGCAGTCACTACGACCCTGCTAGGTTTGTGACAGCGATGATGATCCCATGCGGCCCTCATTTTCTTGAAGTTTTTTAATGCATGAGAGAAAGGACTGGTCCTAGGTTTTAATATTCCCGTAGCCACCGGGGAGCGAAATGTTGCGCTGGTTCAGTTGTAGTAGTGCCGGACTTGGTGCTGAGTGGAGACGAACTGACGATTGCGAACCGTTTCACTTACTTTGGTAGCTGTGTCGAACGTTGGCAGCTGGTCATTGACGATATTTGTTATTGGTTTTTTGATGACGACTGGTCCGTCGTCATTTAACTAGAGGCGGAAATCAAATCTCCCTGTAGGGTTTCCCTGAGGATGCAAAAATTTTAGGTAATCCTAGAGACAACCTAGTACAGACGGATTTCAACACCGTATGTGTCTGGTCCTCTAGGTCGGGGATGCTGTCTAATATCGAAAAATACAAGCATCTGGCTACCTAAGGAGGGACAGCCATAGGGCAACCCTTCGTGCATACAGGAAGTGAATGACCATCCTTGAGTCCTTCAGACCGTCAACCTAATGTGCAGCAGAAGCTAGTTTAGCAAAGTTGATGTTTCACCACCTCCGACGGACAGTACATTCCGGGAACGCCAGGATGGGCATTACCTTGTGCAATGCAATATTTTGCTCTCACTCACAATAAGCACTACAATCCTGGGCGCCCACTTTGGTTCGGACAAACTAATTTTAGAAAAAGGCGTGAACAAGAGCAGTGTGGTCGGTGTTGCTTTATGGCTGCGGAACATGGTCACTGTGAGCAGAAAATCTGTCAGAATGCCGTTGTCTTGATGTATCGGTAAAATAAGATAAAAAAATTGAATAGCTCAGAAGCTAGGCGCAATGTACTGAGTCCTGTGGTTCATTCTTCAGAGAGGGTACTGAAATTGAATAAATTAAATTTGTTGGGACTTGTTTTGGCATGCCCACAAGACGACTCGCTGGTTGTACGCTTATATCTGAGGGAAGTATTGGTTAGAAGGTTGGTGAAATTGGTCAGTCGATGAAGTGGCAAGCATATTTAAAAAGTCTTGGCTGGTGAACTACCGGGTTGAGGTTCACGGAATTCCCTCAAGCGATGTTTAAAGGTAGTTGGTGGTATGGCTCAGCAGAGCGGCCAGTTTTTTTTCTTGCATTCAAAATATTTCTTTTGTATATTTGTTCACTTTGTCGTTTTGGAGTCTGTTTCATTATCTCTCTTCTCCTTTGGGATGGTACTGTAAGGTGGTAACAAGACCCAGAACACGTTTGCTACAGAGGTAATGGCTGTTGAAATCAGAACTAAAAGTGGGGCTCTGTAGGATTAGAAAGGCCAAGGGTAATATTTCGCTCCAGAGTGAGTTGCCTTGGGTGCGAAGTGTAGGTTTTAGCTACCGACGAATGTTTTCCTTTAACCATTGATTTGTGTGTGATTAGCGTTTCTTTTTGTTCACAAACCGGTGTTTTGGGTCAATTTAACGATGTTGCACTAAACTTTGGGCTATGGTTTCTGGTCACTGTGGCTGGACAACAGAATGTTCGCAACTAATTTGCAGCTAAGCTTTCGCAGAACCCTCTGATTTAGGTCAAGCGATTGGAGTCATCTGGCGAAAGAGTGAAATGATGTACGTGTGTGAATATTTGGATGTAACCGTGAGACGGGGAGAATGGCCGTCCCCCTGTCGGCAGCCTGGGAACGTACCAAGTGGCATATATCTCTGCTCTTCACCCATAGGCGGCGATCCTACTGATCCTAGCAACTATCATCCGATTTCGCTCACACCCGTTATTTCAAAATTATTTGAAACTGTCATCTCCGACCAACTGCGTTCGTTTCTCTAGCACAAAGAACTGAGCGGTCGTCAATACGGTTACCGACCTTTCTGTTCAGTGGGCGACCTACTAGCCCTCGTCTCACACTCCTGATCAGCTTTACTCGACAACCGCGGAGAAACATCTGATCTCGCTTGACATTTCTACTGCCTTTGACCGAGTTTGGTACGAAGGTCTTGTGTTGAAACTGCTCACATTCGGATTCTCCCCATCGCTCGCGTTATAGACATCAGATTTCCTCGGTAGACGAACCATCTCCGTCCCGGTTGATGGGGTCCTGCTCCAGCCATTTCCTGTAAACGCTAGCGTTCCTCAAGGTTCCTAGGTGTCCGTTTGACCATTGCCTCCAATCCAATCCATTCTTTTGCCGATGATGCCACCCTTTATTGTTCTCCTTCTTACCGCACTCCTCTCCATGCAAACATCAACATCGATCGTGACCGTTGTGTCGCCAGTTCAACTCCAAACTCCGATCTTGATTATATCTCTTCCTGAGGCTCCAAGTACCATGTCACATTCAATGCTTCCAAAACCTTTCCTCGTTAAATTACCTTTAAACATCATTCTTTCTCTCCACATCTGTCCTTTGTCTCATCTATTCTGAGGTCTACACACTCTGTTCCTCTTCTCGGTTTATCCATTAGTTCTTCATTGTGCTGGTCTTCCTTCATATCTGGGCTTGCTTCTCGTGCCGTTAGTTTATTTATTTTATTTTTATATATTTATTTACTGGTTTTCTTTACTATTTACTCAGTTAAACGTGTGGGATGTAGCTTCGGCTGGCTTCGCTTTCGCTACTTGATCGGGTTCAACGAAAAGGCCATCCGGCTGCGTCGACGATCCCTTCATTGCCATCTTTTTTTAGTAACTGGCTACCGTCTGGCAGTTGTTTCGTTATCTCTTTTCTACTTTATTACTTCCTTTTGTTTTTCAGAATTGTCGACTCAGCAGTTGCTCTTCCTTAATTCTTTTCTCGCCCCTTTTTCGCAAACACGGCAGCAATCATTTTTTTCAGGTTTCTGCTGGCTCGAT
>LUCM01008569.1:248400-307671 GCA_008360955.1 Fasciolopsis buskii
CGCCTGTGTAGGTCCACTCCCTGTTCCCTTTGTATATTTACTCTTTTTATAGAAACTTCCATTAAAAAAAATAAGGAGTAATCCCAGAAGCCTCCTTCACGCCTTCGCGCCTGTGGCGACTGTGAATCGTAATATCTTTATTGTTTTCACAGAAACTGCATCTTTATCCCCATTAAACGTTACACCGTCGATACTTCCAGAATCCACCGTAGATTCTTATCATGTTTCAGAATCGCAACCGCAGATCTGGATGTTTCCGACACAGATAAAGATTCCAGATAATATTTCTTTACTGATTGTATCGTCTACCGCTCGTTGGAAGCATGCGACGACGTTGGTGACGCCAAGAGTCATGTGGGAAAACTGGCATAGATTGCCGCAAGCCTCGAACGCTTTATCTTTTCTTCCTTCGCTTTTAGTAGTGATTCTGCGCATTTTCCCGGGGTCTGAATAGACCCGTTTTAGGAAGGGTCTCTTATGGTTCGTAATGTCCTTCCTGTGCTGTGAGTTGCACAGACTTCTCATAAGGATGCAGTCACTACGACCCTGCTAGGTTTGTGACAGCGATGATGATCCCATGCGGCCCTCATTTTCTTAAAGTTTTTAATGCTTATCACCCGGTTCCCAACCAATATATCCCTCGTATTGTACCTTGCTTGCATGTAAGCTTTCTGCTGGCGTGCGCAGCACATGGCCTTATCACCTTAATCTTCTTTGATTGAATAAACCCTGGCACGCGGCATCCTCCTTCTTATCTTAGTTAGCATGTCGTTAGGCATTTGAGAGGAATAGTGTCTTCGACTTGATAATCTATCGTGCCTCCTGGATATCTTATGCTAATTTTGTCTCCATCAGACACCCACCCCTCGCCTGTGGCTTCAGAAAGCTAAAACGGACATCAACAATCACACCTCGACAAGTCATTCACCAGGCAGTCCAAACAGGGTTGAGGATAACCTGGGTTCAGAACGTTAATAACACTGCGTTGTTGGTGTCAGTGGATGGGCTGGTGTCAGTTTGGTCGCAGTGGATCCCGCCTATTGATAACCGCTTATTATTTGGTGGCCCTGAAGCTGGGGCGAAGAGTGTATTAGATCTTGCTGATGTGCACAAACATTTACGTTCGATTGACTAACCGTATAAAGGGGACTTCGCGGAAGCACTTAGAAATGGAACCTCTAGAGTTCTGGAACTAAGTAGACGTCTAAACGAAGGAGATGAATCTACGGTTGTCAGCGAACGTATTTGACGCATTCAGTAACATTAATGGCTCGATCGATTTGTCTGGGCTAAGTTGAAAGCAGCATTACAATAAGGTGCTATTTTTGAGCTGGAATCCGAGAGCCAACGTTATGGAGATACTGTTAGCCTTCACACCTTCGCTGATGGTGTGCTTTTCTCTGGCCACGCCGAGTTACAAAACAGAAACAATGTAGCCCGTTCGGCAAAGAAAGATCGGAACAATTACTCATGCCAAAAATCGTTGATAAGATGGGAAGCTTCAGCCAGTGGGTTCCATTTAGAAAACCCCTCTTGCATCATTTGGCCAAGCTATATTGTGCTATTCTTCTAGTAAGGATAAAATGGCTAACATATAGGGGCGGTGGATAATTGACTCATCATATTCATTTACTCCGGCCAACTATGGTGAAATAGCACTGACTGAGCGATCAGTGAATGTTAGTCATAGAAACCAACGTAAACTTCTTGGTTTTGATTAGTAGACGAATGTTTTGTGTCTGCTAAACTTGACTGTTCTCTTTACAGCTAACGGGAACAGAAGATTGAATCGGTTGTCGGCTGGCGAGTCGAAGCCAGAGCAGGCATTTCTCTTCATTTTGCATTTTAAGACAGTGGTCCACATTGAATAAACCGATAGTAACTGATCCGACTTCCATCGCATGTCCTTAACTGTGATCCTCCGTTGTCTGTTCGTCGGATCGTCGCTAGTGGTTATACCATTCAAAGTTGACTGTTTTTGGGAAACAAAGGCAGACATTGGTAACTCATTCAAAGGTAGTTGTGAAAACCAGGCGTGAATAAAGTGATCAGGAAATTTGATTGCTCAGTGATGCATTCTCAGAAGCGTTACACAGATCATCCCAAACAGCATTTTTGCCACCGTAGTGCGATGATGTTACTCACACTTATGTCCGCTAACAGTACTCCTGCAGCAATGAGGTCATCAGAGAGATTAGGCTTCTGAAAAAGTATTAAACGATTGGCGTCATCTTGGCGGTGGAGTTTTCGGAACTCAAGGATCGATCTGGGAAGGAGGCGCATTCATAACGGCTGATGTAGATCGATAATTGTGTTGCTTTATAAGAATGTGAAGATCGCTGCCACCTAGCATTATCCTCTACCAATTGTCCAGTGATCGCAAAGGTCGCACCCGGGACAATCAAACTCGTTTCCGACTCGGCCGGGGATGGGTTGATCACGTCTCTACGGCATATTACCACATCCGCGCATATTCCACAGGTTCACGATTTCTATCTTTCGTAATCTGAAAGCTTTCTCAACTCACTCGACCTTGCCGTTTCCTGGCATTTTCTCTTGCCTAAAGTTGCACCAAGGAATGTCATTTCTCTTTTCCACTCGTTGCATAGGAGCAGCTGAAGTAGGCGTCGTGCATATGGCTAGCTTCCATCCCATAAATGGTGTTCGTCTGGTTTACCCAATTTTACCGACTACGCGGTACAAACCATCCAGAAACAGTCTTCCAAAGAAGTAACAACGACTACGTCAAGAGCTTTGCTGAACAGACAAAGTCCGCGTTATCAACAAACAAGTGCAGCTTAGCTAAAACTCAGGTAAACAACACAATCTCCTCAGGGGCGAGCTACAGTCCAAGTCGCACTACCACTGACAGAGGGAGACCCGAAAGGACGAAACCAAATGTTCATCACACGGCCAAATCGGTTGCAATTCGGAAAGAATTAGTAATAAAGAAAAAGCATCTAACAGGCTATTGCTGAGTGGAGGCATCCATGTGCTACATTGCTGACATACTGAAGATTGACGGGTAGAATTTCAAAAGGTGGGTCCATCGCTACCAGCACAAAGGAATGGAAGATTGACGACTGGGTAAAACCTCCAGGTGGAAAGATATTATTTGTGCGAATCACCAAATTAGACGTTTAGTCTTCCAAGGTGACAATTTACACCCGCATCCAGCAAGAATCTTCAGAAGAACAATTCAAAAATAAGATGTCTTCCAGAGTCTCTTACGTCTTCGAAATTGAACGCAGTGGGAAACGTGGGATTGTTTAAAAAGAAAGATTATGCCGATAGGAAACTTACCTAGTTGACAGAGATTGTTACGTACCCTGTCAGAAGTGCGAAGGGGGATCTCAGTATTATTTGTCGACCGACTGATGGGCGGCATGCCATGCACGTTGCCCCCAGCGGAAAAAATACGAGGTTTCAATAATACCCTCGCAATACTTTTTGATTGTTTTTTCTCACTGTGTTGTTCTTAACTATTGCAAAGACGAGTATGATCACAATTGAATCAGAAATCATGCATACTCCAAATGAAGTTCACAATTCTCTTCTTGATTTTAAGTTTTTTAAATGGCTTAAGACGAGTAACTAAATAGGTCTTTTCCATCACTCCATCCCTTCTCAGTATATGTATTCTGTGGTGCTATACGGATGTTTGATTGCCATAGATACTCCGTTCTTTACTTTAGGATGTTCAGTTACGCTTTATTTTTCATTTGTTTTAGATCTGTCAGTTCAGTTTCTCAGACAACAAAACTCAAATTCCAATTTTCCTGACCGTAATCGGAACACCAGATTGCAATGTGGGTACGTTACTTCATTGTATTATAGAGCATTTTCGTGATAGGATTATCAGTGAATTTCTTGTCCATCGCGTCTAGGGTGCAGTGCAAAAGGAAGCACAACGGGCACCCACCACAAATGCAAATCTCATTGTGACGCACTTTCACTCTCAGTCTTTTTTATGCCTCCGAAATGTCAGACTATGGAACGCTGTCATTTTCTATTCCCCTCTTCTAGTAAATTATTTCACTTTTTGGAATCGGGTCGCTAAATTCTTTCGTGTGCGAATGGTCCGTCGCCCCCCCTCCTGTGGTGTTTTTCTACCATGGCGTTTATCTCTTTAACCGTATTTCACATTTTATGAATTGAGAAGCTGCGAGTTTGACAAGGAGAGTAAAATAAATCCACGTAGAATTGTTTAAACGAACTGGAGACAGCAAATTTATGGCTAACGTGAAACTGACGGACAGTGACGTTCAGTTCAGCTTGTACGACCACAACCTTGCCCTGGTTTTAGTTACTATTACATAGCTCCATCCTCTCAGACAGAAAAAAACACAACGAGGACTAATGATGATTGACGGCAAAATAGTTGAAGAACTATACAGAGCAAGAAAGATTATAAATGCAACAATGCCACTGACTGTTACACTAACCCATATCAACTGTTGCCTCCAGCCATCATTTCAGGGAATCTTGTGGACTCCAATCCGGTAGTCTAACTGCACATGCACGAGCCACTTCAGCGGTTAAAGTTTGTAAACATTTTTGTCATCGACTGACCACCGCAAGCCATCCTCTGATCATTACCTGCCTCGAAGATCAGCGTACAAACAGGCAGTTTTTCTGTGGACATTCGCCAAGCCACCTTAATCTATTCTGATTTAGGGCCTGTTCTAAAGGCTGGACTCTAGGGCCCAGCACTTTACACATGACCCCTGAGTTACTCACAAAATTCTTCCACCATACACTACCAATATCACGAAGGCAGTGGTGTTCAAACACTGAGTATTGGCATATCTTCTACTTTCAGTGGTCACGTTTCTTGGCCTTAGAGCAACACTAACCTCATCGGTGCTGCGCATACTAGACCTTTGATCACTAACTGGATGTCCCACCGACGCCACATATGCCTCAAATTAGCAAATACCAATAGAGCTTTCTGTGGGCTTGAAAATACTTCTTCCGATGTATTACCTTCAGGTGAGTGACTAAATCTGTATAACCCACTCAGTTGTTTCCCTGCAAGAAGAAGTTCCGGCTTCGATCCAGTGCAATTCTGCAATAGGGTTTTGGATGGCGAAGGTGGAAAACGCATTTTGAACATACCTACACTATCATTCAGACGATGGAGAAAAATTTGCAACTTATTTGAATCTTCACTCAGTATTTCGTCGTCATCCGCACATTTTAAGTCAAACAGTTTCCTGTCTGAGTGTGCATCAGTACCACTATTCTCACATGAAGATAGGGCTATTTCTATAAGTGTCTCAATGACAAAGTCACATTAATGGTGATTGGGGCCTATCCTGAAGTACTCCTTTCTCTTAGTGAACTCTGGTGAAACATCGCCATAAGCACAAACTCGGCTTCGGTTGTGAACATATAGAAATAGGATGAGTGAAATAAATTTCTCGGACGCACTCTTCAGTGAGAGGCAGCGAGAAACTACCGCGTAGTCAACTGAATCGCACGTTGCTTTCCAATAAAGAGCGACAGAAATCGTGGGTCTACGAACCCGTGCCTGTGTTCTAGGATCTGTCGCCAAGTGAAAATGTGGTCACCAAGACCCCAACGGGGAAGGAAACCTGCTTGGTTTTCATCTATGCACCTTCCACGAGTACTAATTGGATTGGCATTAGATAATGCCCGTTTGTAGTTTGGATGTAATGCTTACTAAACCAATTCATCCGTAGTTCTTATAGGAGAACTTATCACCCTTGTAAATCGGCACAATAACCGATTCACACAAGCTTTTAGGAATCTGTTCCGTTGCTCAGATTGATCTCAGGAGATTTGCTTAGTTTGATGCTAGCACTTCGGCACCATCCACAAAAGATGACGAGGGCGGTCTGTATGGGCCGGCTGCTTTATGTCTTTAAAAAACCTGTCTCCATGATTACCTCCGTTTGGGGTGGAGCATTGGTATTTGCATTCGTTGGTTCATCTGCAGGCCCATTGCGATCGCTGGTCAGTTAAATTGCCTTTGCCGACGGTTCTGAGGGTGCCGTCAGACTCCTTAGTCATCTCGGTTACAGTCATCTTTTATGGATCGGTGTTCCTAATCAGTCGTTAAATGTTGCCACTATTTTCGATAGCTACAGCCTTTTCGATTTCCCTACACTTTCCTATCCACCATTACTCGCGGTCATTTCTCAGACTCCTGGCCAGTTGACGTCTCAGAGGTTTGCGCATTTTCTCGTATTTGACCTCCCAGGGGACGGTTGTGCAAGCATCCAACAATGAAACTGGAGTGGAGGACACCCATCGTTTCTGAGGTTTACATTGGACGAAGTCTTACGTGACAATTACTGCTGAGTGTAGGGCTTCTTTGATGTGCCACCGGTATTCGCTCAGATCCTGGGCATTTTGTTGAGACGACAACCGCATTGAGAGTTCCGATTTGAATTGTATTAGGCGATTATTGTCTAGAATCAGTTTTTCAGGGAGCTTGGTTTTCGTGGTTGTACGGCCACGAACTAGACGCGAACAAAAGCGAGCAGGCATCAAAACAGGTTTAGACCAAAATAATGGGCAACCCTGAATAGATGCACGCCATTGGTGACCGATTTCAGCGCGATCAATTTGAGTACGACGCTGTAACGGTGAAAGTCACCATGTGATCTCCTAATGAAAAACTTGGGATTAGAATATTTGGTCCTCATCGTTGCAGCAGTTTCAGCGATTTGGCAGCCGCCGCTTGATATAGCGCAATTTTTTGCCTTCCAATTTGTGATAAGTGGTATGAATACCTTAATCCAGTATTTTGAGTTTGTTTCGGGCTTAAATGCCCTAGGTTTGTTCCTCAGACTTCTTGTGGCGTGACAGGCGCTCAATTCAGTTGACCACCGCGGGTTGCCGCAGTAAGCAGTGATACACCACGGAAGGTTTCCCGAATCAGAAGAACCTGCGTGTTGATGTTCAGTCTGCTTCAGTGCAAGCTGGAGTTACATCGGAAAGGCGGTTTGGTGTAGGATCAAAACGAAACAATCCGGCGGTCACTAAGTGGATTACTTGTCCGTCAGCCACAATATAGTCCGGGGATCTAAATCTAGGTTCATCACTCACTTTGGTTGTAGATGGTAGTTCCGAATCAAATCATACCAAGGTTATGCTACTTCCATGTAGTGAGCCCTGGCGCGGAAATAGGTGCTGACTTTTCCACAGAACTCATAAGTGGGGCATGTGATAAAAGAGCATTTTGATTTACTCCCTTGGGAGATAAAGAAATGTTTATATAGCACTAGGCACACGGTTATTTACGATCGAAGATAAAACCGATGCAAAATGCCAAATAGAAATAAATAATAAGAATCAAATGGAGGTAGCAGTTTTTTGTCGCGCATAAACTGAGTCCTATTAATAAGTCAGGCAGAATGCTGCAAAGGTGATGTGAATGGGGGATGTTCGAGTATGGATCAGCTCCTTGATTCCGCTCTTTAAAGTGAAATTTATAAGGTTTTGAAGACACGGGAGAAGGGTGGTACAAATCTTAACAGTCCTTCAAAGACAGGAAGCCATAAATAAGAGCGCGCATTTAGGGACAAATTGGCTAGGAGTGGGTGGCCGCTTGCTTACGAAGTTCTTTCGCTGACACGAGTTCTGAAAAACGAACATCAGAATGACAATGATATTAAAAAGGAATCAACTCTTCGTTGTTGGATATTTGACTGCACAGATTAGTGAGAGATCGTTGGTTAACCGGACAGCCTCTTGGTGAACCCGATTAAAAAGAAAGAGCAGTAGATGAAGCTCCACCACACGCGACTGCATTTTGCAGGTACCTGATGTACTTGAGACTTGTACAAAAGCTTGGCGGACGTAAAAATGTTTTCGGGCGTGAAACAGAAAACCACTTTGACGCGCAACGCGAGAAGTAAGCGTGGTTGCAAATGAAGACTGAATAAGCCCAGTGATGAAAGTGACCCTGTGGAACTATCGGAAGTTGAGTCAAATCTAATCCGGAATAATAAGGGAGACTTTTGAGTGATTGGTGGCACATTTCAGGATTAATAACTTCATCTAGAGAAAACGTTAGAAAATGGCGAAACGCGTTGGTGAAGACAACTGCAAGACACCATGGACGTGTGGAAATGATAACGAAAGCAGAAGAATGGGCTATGATACTTAACTAACCTTTTGATGATGATAGCTGTAACTGACGCGTTTGTTCTGGTCCCACAATAGGAATGACTGGGGTTGACTTAGGCAAAAGGTTCTGGATGCGTAGATGGTTGATGTCCATGTGACGATACTGACAGAAGTGATATAGAAACAACAACACAGGATGGGACGACAACACCACGAATAAGTTGAATGTACCTCTGTATGTCGACAAATTCTTAGCGGTTTTGGGATTAAGTTAGGGGGAAATCGCATTGCGATGAGCTAATACGAAGTGAAATTATGAAACTATGTTTAGCTTCTGGAAGGGGCTCTTTAACTGGCCAAGCTCCGATGGAGCACGTCTGACATGGTAACTAAGGCCAGTGATTACCGAATAGTGGCATGCGAATTTGTTTCCGAATTACCCGATTTCATATCATCACGGTCGTCGCCGAGGTCGATTGTCAGGCGAAGTATGCGGTATGTAGGCCAGATGGCCTTTCACTGAACTTCATCATGAGGAGTAAAATATGAAGACGAAGTCCTACCTCACACGTTCAAACACCGATAGTCTTCGCACATCTGCTTTCAGTGGCCATGTTTCAGAGTCGTATAAATCTGGGCCGATCCCTTAGCTACTGTGTATGCTCTACCTTCCACGGATGACAGGATGTTGTACCTATATCACATGTGTCGGTTTGATCAATGCCAATCCAGCCTTCTGTATGTTCGAAGACACCTCATCGGATATACGACCACCCGGTGAGATACAACCATCCAAGTAGCCAAAGGTATTCATTTCGCCTAATTCTTCCCCTGCAAGACCAAGGCCTTGAGTCAATCCATTTCTCCAACAGTATTTTATACGCTGAAGATGCAAAACATACGGAACATTCACAGAATGCAATTTCGGGATCAATAACGGTGCACAAATGGTTCCTCGCACTTTCTTGCAATTTAATTGTCGTTTACCTGATACTTATGGGTTCCATCAGCCACTCAAGTGTATTTTGCATTGGTACTTCCTCTGTCTTGCATTTCTTACAGGCTAAGTGATTTCATCTTTAGACTTTAATTTAATATCTGGATCGGGTAAGGTTGAACTATCGTTTCTTCGCTTTTTTGCTATTCTTTATATCGATGATAGACAACTCCGCCGTCGCCTGGCCCACTATTACGCCCAAACCTATCGAGGCTTATTGTGCTTCTGCATTCTACGTCTCAGGGTTTGGGTTGCTGGTTCTCTCTCACTAAACATGAACCTTCAAGCCAAAACCGTTATCGTCCACGTGCGCGCACTCGCTTGCAGGGCATGAGCGAAATTCTTGCTGCTCTCATTAACATTCGTGGTTTGAATCAAAATGTTGACCCTGTACACCATTCTCTCCACTCTTCATCATCTACTGTCTTATTTTGACAAAACAATAAAGTTCTCACCCGTTAGAAGCAATTCACTTTCAGTTTCCTAAGGCTCGTATCTGCGCCCATATCCATCGGTCTGCCACATCCTTCCGGCTTTCACATCTTGACTTCTCCAATCAAGAATCCCAAATTATGTTGTTAATAATTCGGTTCCCTTCGTTGCATCATTATTTTTGTGCTGCTTACCGTTCCCCAGCTAGTAAAAACCCTCTGATTTTTGACTTATTATTTTTCGAATATTGGCTTCAGTAGTCCCCAAATGTGAAATTAATAGCCTTGATGATGTCAGCATCCATGACAAAGACTGCCTATTATATTGATCGAGCATTTTGACCATGAGACGTGAAACCAAGGTTTTCAATGTAATCAACAACCTTCATCAGTTGGTTGGCTCCTACACAAATTCCCGACCACTTGGCAACCGCACACACACTTGATCTATTTCCTACATTCATTCTCACGTCGTTCTCTAGCACCACTTGACTCTTTCCGTTGGACTCATCTTTCCGCTATTTCCCCCCCCCCTGTCCCAATACCCAACTCCGGACGCAGCATTTGTCGCTGTGATTCTGCTGAGTGAAGTGATCTGTTTTGACTTTCTGGCTTGTTGTCCTTAGAAAGACTGTTGCTTTGTATCCGATATTTGTCTGTCTTTCTGGTATCACTGAGACTGTTCTTCAAGATATGCATCTTTACATTCCACACTTCTCGAAACCGGACATATCATGACTCCCTCGAGTGGTTTAACTATGATTGCAGTTGTGCTGACCGTATGAAAAACTGTGTGCACTACCGACGGCTCTGTGCTGCCAACCAAATCTACGATACCGTTTTGTGCACGCTAGGAATAATTCCTTGCCTATTCTCAACAGATCGCTTTGCACACCATAAAGCTAAGCGGCTAGCCTCATTCGCCATTGGTTCTTTGGAAAGGTCATATCCAGTAACTTCTATCTGTCCAAATTTCCTCCCATTCGTAATTCTTCCAACCCTGTGGTATACCACTCGCTTGACAAGGCTGAAGTTTCTGCTTGTCTGTTTGCCTCAGAATCCACTCCCTTCATCGGCCCTGCTTTCTCGCTTTTCCCTCATTTTCCCAACTATGCTTTTGTTTAAGTTATGACTACCAGAAAGACCTACCAATTTTTCCAGTCTGAATGTTTTCAAACCTCCCAGTTCGATCGACCTTCCACTCATCGCCTCAAAAATGTGTGCTCCAGAATTATCCTCTACATAACGACGTGAAGGTTTGGTGAGTAACCGCCAAGGCACAGTTAGAAAACTAAAATTGAGTAGTTTCTGATAAATCGGATAACTGAGTTCCGGTTGGAAGTTGTGCAGGAGAATACTAGGGTGCGGAATCAATGTTGCGATTCAATTCGCCAAAGTTAGAATAGTGAGCCTGTGTTTCTTTGCGAGTAGGCAGACGGAGGGAGAACCAAAGTATTTCGTGCCGTAAACAGGTGAATAAGATCTCCTATACGCGTGCACTTCACACTGTACCTCCATATGCGACATTTCTGTACGCAAAAGTCTATGCAATTCAATACAGCATTGATAGTGGAATGAGAAGTCGCAGAATGTACGTACACACCTCGTAAACTTGGGTGTTGGTCGGGCTGTTACCTACGTCAGGAACTTTTCATGTGGGGAACCATGAGCGAGTTAGATCTTCTGCAATATTACATCATCAGTATTCTGATTAACAGTCTTCTGCCGTGTATGGGTCAACTCTTCTCATTTTTGAGGTAGCAATATGGTTTATGGACTTTTGTATGTCCCCCCCACATCGCTTGTGATGCTTCCGTTCATGTATGTGTTCGTTCATTTCTAAGCAATTACCTTTTTCGTTCCCAGGGTCCATCATAGCATTGGAACCCCTGCTCCGGCCCTTCCTCGCTCGTTTGGCACCCCAGGCAGCGTCCAGATTGCGGTCGGAGGCCATCATGAGCCGTAATACGGACGGCCAATACTTTCGAGTTTGATGTGTGAAATGCGACCCAGCCATTTGCCCCCTTTGTAACTCTCCCACCATACCCTCCGTTCACTCGCCTTGTATGGCAGGTTGTGGCAAGTGTGCCTCTTATGTCATTTCTTTACACAATAGCGTTCTCTGCTGACCTCAGTGAGAATACCGACTTTCTTTAATTTTATGAGTGGCTATTCACTATCTTCATTTTCGCGAAACAATTGTTTTTTCCGTGATTCATTGCCTAACTGTTTACAAATTACACAGGAATAAGATAAAAACAGATTTTACAGCTAGACATGAATAGCATCAACCAAGGGATTTATTTCAGTCAAATTTTCATTGTCATGCGACTGATTAACTCACACTCTGCGAGTGACTAATTGACAGACACATTCGGTCTTGGTCAACTGAGGACCACGACAGTTGAAGTGTCCTGACCAAACACTTTCGGGAACAGAGGTCATGAGTTAACTTCCTGATACATGTAGCTTCAGCCATCGGCAGTGTACGCACGGGAACAGCCTTGCATTTGCTAGGCGGGCACACCATATCTTGATTAACCGTTTATTCATGGCTGAGTCGGCGCGGGTGATGCTGTTTGGTTGGGGCAGATAACTATTGTGCCATTGTGCCTACGTGCATCACAAACGCATCTGAACCAGTAAATAACCTTGTTTGGGATCTGGTTTAGAGGAGCACCACGGAGCACACAATGCAGTGTGGTGACATTGAAAGCCCAAACGTTGGCTTGAAATTTCACCGACTGCATCTATCTTAAATGTTAGACGGGTAAACGAGTCCTTCTTTTTGACATCTAAAGCAGAACTTTCTGGATTTTTCCGATTGTATAGCTTTCAATTAATCCATCCGGATAACTTCCCGTCAACGATGAACATCAATCCATTACCCAATTTTTCGACCGAGTAAATTCTCCTTGCTCTGTAAGCCCAGCACTTCACTAGGCTTCTCTTCTTTTCAACACTAATGAAACTGTTGAAATTGGTATACTAACCACTCCAAGTGTGTTTTCTATAGGCTTTTTGGTTGTATCCGGCTGTCTTCCATTCAGGGAATGGCAGATGACTGTTCCATTCGCGTTCATTTGTGGAGCGTGCCGTTTCGTGAGCTCTGCTAAATCCTATTTGCGCACAGTTTAGGTCTCGTGTAGCATCAGTCACACACCGCATATCGTCCACAGCGTAATAGGTCCTCAAAGCTATTGGTTACCGATTTTGGCTTAGCTCTTTATAGTTTTGCGAGGAATGCTTCAGCAAGTAGCAATGGTGATCCCACAGCCACATCTTCACATTGTCTGTTTAGGATTCCGTTGTATTGTATTGTGTTGTATAGACTTTTGCGTACAATAAATAATGTCGCATTTCAGTCAAAAAATGTGAGGGTAAAAAGTAAAATAGGGGAAAATAGAATTTAATAAATAAAAGAGAAAATCTACCCATCGCTTCGTAAATAATGTAAAAGAACTCATCCAAGAATAATCATAACGCATTAGGACAGGCTGCTCAGGAATTCGGCTAGAACACAGTCACGGTTTGTCAAAATTCGTGCTAAATATGGGACGGTGGAGTTCCTATAGATATTGATTCTGGATGGTGTGGAACGAAAATCAGATCGTGTCGAGATATGAGAGCGACACTGGAAGATCGTTGTGCAGAAAATTGTGAGCAAAGTTCGCACATGCTGATAAGTGTTGATCACATAAATTAAGGGACAATTCAGTTAGTGGTATGAAAGACACCCGGTTAATAGTTGATAATCCTCGGCGAACAATTTTAAAGTCCTTTACGAAAAATCCCGGAAAGAAGACGGGAGAACAGTAAAGAAGGATTGAAAAAACACTGGTATTCAAATCCGGAAATGGTGGTTTGTTTCACCTTGCAGTTTCGAAGCTTCCTGATTCGAAATGACTCGTCAAAGAGTTTTTACACAAGTAGAAATGTGAGTAGTCCGCTTCAGATTTTTATCAATAGTGACTCCTACGTATTTCACACAATCAACCCTGGTAAGAGTTTTTGAGTTGATGGAAGACGTTTCGGATGGGTAGACTGACCGAGGGAGAGATTAGACATTCGAAACATTTAAGTATGTTGAGATTTAAACCAGCTCGTGCAGAGAAATCATAAACAGAAGATAGATTGTTGGAAAAACTTTGAAAATCATCGTGGCAAAATAACCATTCAGTGAGTGTTGGAAATCGAGGAACAATACAAAGTATTTGGTTTTCATTAATCCACAAACATTTTATCTGTTTTATTTGGTCTTTCTCACTAGAATTAGTGGGAATTGGAGATAGCGGCCGCGAGATAGGATTTGCGGCCGAACCAGAGCAGACGTCTCACCTAATTTTCTGCGTTATAAAACAGTACTGGCCGAATGTTTTCAACCTTAAGGCATTATGAGCCGGTAACTGTTAGCTTGCATATTCAAGTTTCCACATAGGATGGGCAGTATCCTGAAAGGTCCTAATCTTCTTCTGAAAGTTGGCTGCAGTGTGTCACCAAACTATCGGAAAGTTAAGAGGTTGAAAATTTTTGCGAGGTAATTCTTTCATTGTTTCTTATGGCACAGCAACAGACACGTTGAGAAAACCAATTTTTCTACAAACTATTAGGCGTACTTAGCAATTAGAGTTAAAAATTAACTCATTCTCTCTCCAGGTCGATCCTTTGTTAATCAAACTCTGGAGCCCTAAAAGTCTAGGGGACCCGTGGTCTCGCACTGATTTCTGTGGACGTTAAATGTCTCCATAATTCATCGGTTCACTTAAGATATTCAGCTCAAAGCTAGTTGTTATTTTCTGCGAAGTCAGTAGCTCGTGGCAGTGGTTTCAAGTTCTTACATCCTCGAGAAACATCGTCCGCGAGCGAAGTGGTCCCCAGAATTGTCACCGAAGATAAATACCCAGTATAGTTCCGATTAGTTGCACATTTTTCCGCTTCATTATTCCGTAATAACAGAAATCGAACAAGGCGTGCATCGCAACGATCGTAACCGTATTTCGTGTCATGGTAATGTCTCCTCGCTCGATTTCTGGGCCGGAGTAAACTCCGGGGCTGTTAGATCTGAGGACATTTTACAGGAATAAGTCACCGGGAAGGAGGAGTGGAGTTGGTACAGAAGTTGTCACTCGATTCCTATTAGGGTTTCATGTGTGTCAACTTGACAACAGTTGAGAAGGCAAAAGACGATGAGGATGTTGAACGATTGCTGTCAAGCTACGCTATTTGGTGACTAAAGGGGGGCTGAAGTAGCTGGATGGACCAGCCCAGAAATCACGGCAATCAACTGGAAAGCGCTCGGGTGTCCTCTGTTGAAACGATTTTTTTCGCAACTAGGCGTTTGTTGTGAAAGTAACCAAAAACGGACCAAACGGTCTTCAGGTCAGTTTCTATCTTGACGCAATGCCTCATTGTGATGTACAACATATATAGGGCAAACCCATAAGTCGCAATTTTAGACTGCCGAACATTGACAATTCACTCAGCGTACACTCGCTTTTCGTGCACAATCAAAACGGAAATAAACAGGAGAGCCGATCATGTCACTTGATTCCGTTGCTAGCATATTCGAGATGTTCTTAGGTTCCAAATTCCATTGACCAGAATAAACATGAGATTGGACGCTCAAAATTTCATGCAAGTTTTGCGGGTTCCGTATGGTAGCGAATAGAGATGGAAACCTGAAACGCAACGGTTGATCTCTGGCTGCGAGCCGCATTGATTTGCACATGAGAAAGAGAAAATGCCAAAATTCGTGTTTATTTTGCAAAAATATGCCTAATTCCTACAAAAAACAAGAACCATAATATTCAAGCCTTCTGCCATATTTTCAGAAGGGAATTGTGATGTGGAAGCCAAAGCGTAAAGAGGGAACTCTCACGAACATAATGCACAAACATGATGGTGGTTCCACGAGGAGTTCTCACTGCTCACAATACAACGGTAATTCATCATGCAGCCCTTAATCCTACGATATCGTTGGACACTTCGATCGTCCAAAGAAATCAACCAATTAAAATGTGATATTTATGTAATAGCTATGCGAATACCGGAAATAAGTGATTACATCTATAGGGCTTAGAAACACTTTTCTCATCCTTGAATAATAAGTGGATGGCTCGAGTTAGTTCACCTGCAGGCATATATATGATAATATATCAAGTGACTGCAACACGTGCGCATAATGGCTTTCAGTGGCTTTTAACAGTATCCATCATCTTTTTGAAACAAGTTAGTGTCTTTTATATTGTGAATGATATAATATTAATAACACAGCGTTGTTGGTAGATGTAATGCGCCAAGTTAGTGTCTTCCTGCCGCAGACCATTGAGAAACCAATTGACAACCACTTCTTTAAAGGACAAACTAAACGAACAACTATAGTGGCACGTTTTGCAATTAACTTCGTTCGGAAACATTTTCCCATGGTAATTACGTATTATATGGGGCTTGTGTTACCACTAAGTTACCAATAAGTGATCAGTTAGAGCACTGCTGATGAGGGTCGCAATACGTGTTATGTATGAAACTGAAATAGTGAGCAATCGATCTTCAACGACACGAATGATGGCAAACCATTGTTAGTGGCTGGTTTATAGTGGTTGTGCTTAGATTTGTTATGTTTTACAGTCGCCTACGGACATCAACAAAAATGCCAACGGAACCTGTTTTTACGGGAAAATTTCAGCCAATAACCTGAAGTAGTTATGCCAGTGATCAACACAGTCGTAACCTTTAGCTGTGCACGGAGTCTTCGACTAACTCTAGATCAATGTTGGAACAGAGAGAAATTCAGCAAGAATCCTGAACGAGGTAAGCAGAATATTATGTATCGTCTAATGTAAACTCAATGTCAACGCCAGTGGTGGGAAACGTGCGTCTCGTGATTGTAGTGTCCGGATCTAGCCCATTGTTTCAAACGTCCCTCTGTTCTCTTGCAGTCATTTTCGAAAGTCGGTGTTATTCCTCTCAATGTCCGCCATTCACGGTTCCTACTCTCCGGAACTTTTGGCACTCCAGTGAATGGGAAATGCTCCAGAAACCATACACTGTCACCTGTGTAGAATGTCGTTGGTCTTGCTTCCCTACCATGGGATGAGTTCTGGTTATGTTTTTCGCCTGCATTTGCTGTCACGACAAGACGTGAGCACGATGCACTCTCAACTGTATCAGTTTTATAAGTTCAGATGTGCATAAAACGTCACCGGGTCTCATCGGTAAGCGGGCATCCGATGGTAATGGCAGTTCGCCACCGGTCACCAAGCAATGTTGAGTTTGGCCGATGGCGGTATGAACAGTTGCCCAATAAGCCAAAAGGCAACGCCGTTTCGTGGGTCACCCCAAATGGTACCACGCCCACCGTTTGCGAGCGGTAGCAACTGGAAAAGAGATGGGCACATAAATAAGCGTCTGGTGTTTATGAAAATGGCGTTGTTAATTCAACCTAGTTGGGCATCACTCATTTTATTAAATATTTGTTCTTGTTTTGGTAGTCCAGTATGAGGTCCCTTCGTTTAAGTCGATCGGGTTCTCACTGCTCGCCGCCATTTCGGTCACCCGCTGCAGTTGTCGGTTAGTAGTGTCCAGGTTTGTGATATCAAGTGCTGCTTTACAAGCTCTTCGTAGTTTGATTAGTTATCTTTGACAAATTTTGGCGTGAGGGAATTTTGCGAAGATTTTGGATATTAATCTGTTTTTTCCTTTACTTGCTACTACTGTCGTAATGAAATAGTCCTTTTGTTTTGCATATTCCAGCCGGTTAATCTCCTTTGTAATGTGATTGTCAGTGGAGTCACAAGCAGTGCATTGCAAGGGCCGTTCTATTTTATCTGATAATTAACTTCAAGATGGGTTCTTATTTGTGGGTTAAAACGCCAAGAAACTATGCGATATGATAGTTTTCTGCTTGCATCAACTGTTTTTATAGTGAATTTCATAAATGACTTGAAAGCTTTCTGTAATATCGGGTACAGCGCACTTGGCCGTGTATGACAGACCTATTATTGTTTAGAGGAAAATAAGCAATCATACGTCTCAGTCTTGCGCGGCATTAAGGGATGGCAGAGATGTAGCACAATGAGGAAAGAGCTCAGTGAACTACGTTGTACCGTTTGGGAAGAGGCTACGCCGTGGGTGCATTGCGTTTGATGTCCCAAGTTAGACCAATCAAGTGAGTGTATTGAGTTTTGTTCTAACATTTCATTCAGGAATGGCAGTCGCTAACATTCCTTCGAGCACCCGTGATGTTAAAATGTAGGCGAACGTGGTTTTCGCGGATGCACCGTAAAGTGACTCCGAATGTTTCGTTACTCCTGACATATCGGACACTTGTAGTACAAGCTCTATATAGGGAAACACGGTTTGTAACTGGCTTTGCGCAGTTTTCGGGCACGTAAATTTATTAGCACTCATCCTGTTTGCAATATTACAGAGGAAATAATTACAAAGTACCACGTGGCAAATCGTGGTCAGAAACCTAAGGTTCTCTGTTGGACTCCTTTCGGACTGCTTTCCTCTATTTTAGAGTGACGACAGTGAAGCAAAGGGAGAAGTTTGGAAGCTATGCAGTCGCACTTGCCGAATATTTGTCGGAACCCTGGGACGTTGCTTCAAACGTCTAGAACATGTCCAACTGTGTAACTGTCAAGCGGACAGAATGTTCACATGGGTTTGGAAACCGCCATTCAAAGGCAGTTTTCTAAGGCGGATCCCCTAGCGGATGTCGTGAACGTACAACTCATTTGCGACTGTAGGATGGTTTTCCGTTCATTAAATATGCAGCTGTGACCCCGATTCGCAAGGATCACAGAGATACCCAGTACACCGGTGCTGAACGTCGGATTCAATTGCGGCAAAAGCAAACCCTTCTCAGTTTCGGATTTTTTTGTCGAATGCATATCTGAATTGAATATATTGATGAGGACTGATATACAGGTTTGCACCAAATCTGTGATATGTACTCCTCCGTAATCTGTGATGCACCTGCATGGGCTTTCACCCGACCGACGGGCTACTTCGGTTGTGACCGTTGCACGCAATGCGGATTTTACTGTGATGAGCGTATTACGTCCCCCTACACGAAATGCAAAACTGGCGATGACACCCAATTTCGCAAACAGGGGCACCCTTAACGTCATACTGGCTTTAGTCCGTTTGTATTCCCGCCCATAGACATGAAATCTACTTCTTAATCAGGCTATATGCATCTGGTATGCCTAGGTGTGGCAAACAAACCACTTGCACTTTGGTTATTTGGGCCTTTTGCGAATCGCAGACATTTACGTCGGACGGACGAAGAAACCCTTGATAAGCGCTTTATTGCCTGGGACGATAGCACACCTTGTAATTTTCAACGGTTGTGTAGGCGTGCTGATGACATGAACCGCTGGAAGGCCGGAGAAATTTTCATGTTTTTATAGTATATTGGACCCGTACGCTTGGAGGAATGTGTATAAAGATTTTCTATTGTTGCTTGTGCCCATGTATATTTTGCGTCACGTTCATGTACATAAAACGTGTAATATTTTTGCGAAATCTCCGGTGCTTTGTTCGAAAGGTTTTCCTAATTAAAAAATTCTCTAACACGGTTTGTTCTGTTCACGTCTTATTTGCTAGCAGATATTTTACATCAAGGTGCCCTGGACTGCTTTTTATGCTCTTCTCATGCGTCCGTTATGTGACTTTTAAAATTCAGTATTCGAGGACCTAAAAATCCCGCACAGCAGCTTTATCACCGCATTTGCGAATCACTTACGCTGGATTACGTATCCACTAATTCTGTTTTTGATGATGCAGGTGATCCAAAAAGGCGTTTCCCTGGCTGCAAACGTCCGTTCGCCATTAAAAACAGTGTTAACAAATAACTTCCCTGATTACGTGGATATTGTTGCAGGAACGTCAGGCTGCATAGTAAGGTTGGAAGACGACGTGGCACACGCGAAGTTCTTCACGGGCCCGTCGGATATTTTTGTCAAACTTTGAATTTCGGCCCCTTGTATTTATTTCTTGTGAGTGGTTTGTGAGCTGGCATTTTCTAGGTGAACGCGAGGCAACTTCATTGTGAATGTCGTTCTTTGTCTGCACTTGGTATAAATGTCAGCATCCCCATAATACATGCATACACAAATGAGCTTCTTCCTGGTTGATGACGATTAGCTAGACTTCCTGGCCATAAATTTCCGAACAGTGAGCGGGTTGCGTTTCAGATATATTTCGTGGTTATGTTTTCTGTGTACGGCACTGATGCTATCGTACATAGTAGCTGGCTGACGGAAAACCAGCGGGTAAGGTGGCCGAAGTCGAAAATGTTAGCTGCTTACACATGGAAGCTTTTGAATGGAGACAACGTACCGAAATCCCTACCATCTTATGCATTCACGGAAGTATACCACCACGGCGAAAACTATTTATAGTTGCTTTCGTAGATAACCTGATGAAAGCTGTCAAATTCCTAAAGCAGTTCTTGTCGAGTTCCGGGCGAGAAACCACCTTCAGTGATCAAGGACCTTCGACCCCTTTCTCTCAGGGGTATCATATCCGGAGTTTGCACGTTATCATTTCTCTCAGTATGCTTTCAGAGTCCCAATCAAATGCCTATGGGAGAATAGTTTGGAGGAATGACCTTCGGTGTGGAAGCCCCGTCAGGAGTCGCCTGAACACCCCTCAAAATACCCCGGGGTAAGTTTTGCCCCGATGATTTCACATTCAGGTATTCATATAACTCATTATCTCATCGTTCGCCTTGCCCGCTCCCAACAATGGCTTCATGAACAACATATTACCACATAACACGAGACGCCCTGTCAACTTCCTGGCAAATTCCTCCTTATCACAGCCTAATTTTCCTCGTGCTTTTATCAAGGTATTCGATGTCGATAAAGCGTCTACTCCGGTAGCATCCAGACCTGTGACGACGATTCTATTGCAAGGCAACTAAATTGGCACGAGCTATCAGTTTCGCAGAACACTTAGACGGAATTTTCTATGCGTTAAATTATATCAGGGTTAAATAAGCTTCTATTAGTCGCCGGTTGGATGTAAGGCGTATGGACGATGATATCAGTCGTTGTTACCAGCCAGCCAGAACCGTAAAATTTTACTGGCTGGCTAGGCTAGGACAGAGCTTATGGATACTAGAGAACTTCAACTAAACGGTAAGTCAGCAGAGGTGCTAATTCATTTTCAGGTTCACTGAATCGCTGTGGAGTCAGGGACCTTGCTGTCATGATAAGCAGAATGCTGACTGGGGTCATAGGTAAAGACCTGGCCTTGCCTTGGAGCCGGCTCGGAACCGGTGGAAAAACGGTTCTTTCCAGCCCTTGATTTGTACGAGTCATTATTGATAAATTAATTCCATAATTCCAATTTACCTTTCGACAGGTGCCTTGAGATCAATGGTGGCGTTCCAGGAAGAGTCGGTCTTGGACGTTGAGAAAATTAGCAAAATGGTTAACGGATGCGCGAGACCGGGGTTACGGATGAAGATTGCACAGGAATGCTTATTGCTACGTACCAAGCATTCTTTTATTTCAGTCAATGTGAATATTACTGTTCCTGTTCCGTAATTGCTTTGCTCAGTAGCCCCTTTGAGTTTTCGTCAGCCTCATTGCATACACAAAGCTAGGGCACGAGACTGATGAAATGTTTTCCTGGAATCGGAGAGCAATTTAAATCAGATAACGTTTTAGCTGCTTCAACTGACGATGTTTTTGCCACGCCTTCTCAAGTATTGGGGATAAATCATGCGAATATAGGCAGCGCACTCGAAACGTGAGAACATAATGATTTCTAATAAATTACTTTTTGCGTCTGTTTCTTGTCTTCTCTATATTTCCGAGGCATTCAGACTCCAGGTAAATCTGCGGCAGAGTTCCATTTGTGGTTATATAGGCCTTTACCGTCGGTGCACTAATGTTTCGTGAAATTTGCAGTGACCGTTCATTTTTACGGCCGACTGGCGATTAGGCACACCGACTGAAATGTAGCTGTCTTAAATCAGTGCTCGAGAAAATACCGTATTTGGAGTTTTGTCGCGGAAAAGTTTCGCAAGTTTCACATTTCTTACCTAGGGATTTTCGGCCGTTTATCATGGGTGACGCTATTGTAGTTGTCTAACCGTAAGGAGCGTTAAAAGTTGTCTACCGGTAGAGGAGAAGGCCGATAAATGGCCGCGCTTTTCCTTTGTCCACTGTTTTCCATCCGGTACCTGACGGGCACCGCTTGCGTTCCCGGATATCTTTCATGGACTTTGGCCGATTTCGCCCGATTTCACCAGATTTCCACCGGATATTTTCCGGACCTGCACGAGATGCAGGAAGGATCACGAATAACAATTGAGACAAGTCCCGCAACTGAGGATTTGATGTGCGATTGTCGCGTTTGACCAAACCATTGCACACTGGGAGGTATGGAGTTGTACCTATCTTCTTGTGGTCAGAGTGCGACACATAACCTGGTAAAGCGCACTATCACATATCAAACCTGATCCAAATGTAACCAAAACGGCACTTTGCACCTAGCTAACCACCGAATGAAGATTGCCTTGACCAAGATCCAAGCGCCGGTTATTTGTAGCGGCATTCTCTGGAACCACTTTATGAAATAATCCACCATCGACAGAATGAATCGATCACCGCTCTTTGTTACCGGGGAAGAACTGATTGGCAACAATTTCTTTGTGAATCACCGCAGTAAGTTGCTGGGCCGGTGCTTTTATTGTTGCAACCGGGGAGTTGATATAATTGCATTCATTACATGATCCACAAACCAGCGTTATGCCACGCCTCATGTATGCGTTGATCAAAAAGGTGGATCTAACCGCATCCCCCACCAGCGGGTCGCACACTCGTCAGGTATATTCGCCAGACGGCATTGGACAAGGGTGTTTGATACCGGATGCGCTTCGTCTTCTGGTGCACGGATGATGTCAACTGTGGGAACGACGGGTGTTGCGCTGGAGTCAATGGAGCTACCTCAATCCTGAGAGATTTTCTGATCGATGGTAATACAAATACCCTATGGAAACAGCGCTTGTGGGCACCGGTGGATGTTTGATTTGGTGGCGACCACACAGAAGTGTTTTGGGGTTACCTTTGTCGATGCAACATGGAGGCGATATGTTCGTCAACACATAGATTGTTGTGGCAAATATGTGCTCTCCTGTTAAGTATGGTTAATCGTTTACAAACGGAACAATATTCAACAATCTGATTGGAAAATAGTAGCGAAGGCGGAAAAACGGACGGATCGTTTTAACCTGCTTCTGCAGATGCCTTGCATATCCGGTACTCCCGGTGCTTCGAGCAGCGCTGTCTCTTACTCGCAAAGGTTTTCACGGGCAGCGCTGATAGCAGCTGGACCCGATCGAGATGGTGAGACACCTGAAATGGCAGGTATGACTCGACTAACAGGCATCGTGTCGCGTCGACCGTCAAAGTCCAAAACGAACTTTTTACTAATGCGTTTTATCATGTGAAATGGACCGGTGTCCGGTGATTGCAATGGTGGTCGGACGTCTTTGGAGCTGACGAAAATACGGGTTGAAGTATTCAGTGCGGCTGGGATTTACCCAGAGGAAATTTGACCTCGTGGTGGACTGAAAAAAACCAACTGCCTGACACATTCGGCACATTCAACTCGAGTAAGTTATCCTGGCATGAGCTGTATCAAATCGGAAGGTCCACAAACTTACGAAGGCCAACTAACCACCGCCTAAAATTATGGGGTGATTGGTCCACTGTACTCATGCCTCCACACCCCTTCGGTAACAGTTGCTAACTTATGATATAATACTAATGCCCATCCATATTTAGGGTCTGCAGCTTATCCTCCCTACTTTGACCCACTTACTAGACAACCGTATTTAGATGCATTCCCGCCACCCCAATGCCCTTTTCCTACTCCTTTACGCCCAAATCCTCAACCCTTTCACCAGTATCCTCATAACTTTGCATGATTTGTCCCTGGCTCCCCCCAAACTACCTGGCAAAGTTTTGATAGCTGTATTTCGCCCTTTGAGCCACTACCTACCATGAGACCCCCTTCTCAACCCGCTCTTGTCCAGCGCTTACCCCAGTTACCTCAGCTAGAAAGTACTGCTCCACTGAATCCTGTGAATCCCAAAAGTAACGCTTATCCCCAAAATTTCATGCACTCACCACTAACCGACTTTGTCTCCTGCATCCTCCAAAGCCCCTTCCCAACCATCTCCCTAGATTGTCATTTCCGTCCCAACAAGTTCACAGTTTGGTCGCCTAACACTGTTCCTCCCACACTGATACCCCACACACACACCGGCATCCTCTAACAACCCGCTCACTAACTCTTAAGCTTCTTCTATTACCTTGGTCTTCAGCCCACAACTCCCATAACAAGGACAGTCCATCGCCAGCCAGTATACCTGACTTAACTGAATTTACTCCCTTATCATAGCTGTGCACTATCCGAATTCTTAATGTTTCCCTTAATTAATTGACCCCCACCAAACCCACCTCTTGGATGTCACGTGGACTTAAATGTTCTACTGAATTTTCCCTACTGTTCCTGAACTCCCGCTCACTGACTCATAAAGTAAGGGAGCTGAGATTGTTAGCAGCTAAAAGCTCTTATGATATTATTTTGGTGACAGAGACTTGGCCAACAGACCACAGTTCCACTCCGTCATTTCACTGGTGGGTTATATGCCCTTCCAAACCAATAGATCAAATCGTAGAGGAGGGGGTTGCCTAGCCTGCATGAAGCAGGATTACAGCTTCCGTTCTCCAGCACACACTTCATTCCATCCCTGACACCATTTGGCTTCTGGTGCAACTACCCGAGCTCACAATCCACATAAGATATGTATACCAACCACAAAATTCGAATAGTTCTGATATTTTTGTCTCATCCAAGCCTTCATTAACCTTTCTGGTCTCCCATCCAGCCGAATGATAATTGCAGGTGACTTCAACGCCCCTAAAATTTGTTGACCCTTTTTATCCGCTCCGCCTACTCTACAAAACTCTGTTCCTGAAACGCACCCATAAGGATCCGTAATATCTTGCGCCTAGTTTTTGCGCAAAGCATTCCTAATGTTAACGAAGCAGTACTAAAACCCTTCCCTGTGAGTGATCACAAGGTGGTCACGTGTAACTGCCTTCTCCATAACAAACCTTTCCCACCGATGTGTACAAACCATACTCTCTCTTTCTATATGTCGGCTCGTTGGGACGAAATCCCTGACGCTCTGCAAACCCTTGATTGGTTCAGCTTTCTTTTATCGCCTGACCTGCGGAGAGCGGCAGACGACCGTTAAGCAAAACTTCTTTTTACTATTAATCATCTGTCCACTCCGATCACTCAACATAAATCCCAGAAGCCTAGTAGGGTTTGTCGGCTCCAGGCGAAACTTTTGAAGGCTCAAAAAATCTTCAATAAAACAGGGGCTTCCCGTTCTTAGTATAAGTCAACCGCTTGCAACAACAATTTCTTATGGAGTCCCAACTAAGGTTGAAAAGGCAGAAAATGGTAGCGCTTGAGTCGCCTATCCCAGTTTAGAAGACTTCTCATATTTTTAAGGCTCGCTCAAAGCCCAAATCGGCGGCTATTGCGAAATTCATCATATTTAGTAGCTTACGCTTAATGTTCCCGTGGACATCACAGGAGCATTCAATGCATACTTCTCTTTTACTCTCTTTAATGACAATTAAACACATTCTTAAATCCACCCCATTTTAACTGCGGTTAGATTATCTTCCTTTTAATTAGACATCGCTGGCATCACGACGGTGATGAAATATGCCAGGCCATCCCACAGACCGGGCCCTGATGGCTGCCCACCAGTCCTGTTTCGCTGGTTCAGATCTTCCATTACTCCGTCGATATCTGTTCCCGCTGTCCATGTATGGCGCTACTTTTCCTTCATAATGGAAAGCCTCCATTATTGCTCAGCGCCACAATAAGGGTTCTTTGCAGGAACCTGAAAACTTTCGCGCTAATAACCACACTCCATTTCTATCCAGGCTTATGGAGAAGATTGTTAAAGAACAACTGGTTAACTTCATTACTAGTTACAACCTCAGCAACTTCTCCCAACACGGCTTCCTCCGGGGCCAATCTTGTCCCACCTGTCAGTTACACTTTTTGAAGCTGGTTAACCAGAGTGCTGCTTCCTACCGGTAGATGCTCATAATCTGTCTGGACACGTCAAAAGCGTTTGACCGAGTTCCCCACTGCCGACTTCTGGCCAAAATTAGGACATAGAATCAGAAATCCCCTCCAATCTTGGCTATCATCCTACCTTTCCGATCGGTTTCAAACAGTCTTCCTACATTTTCCCCCAGTCCCATGCTATTACCAATGGGGTCATTCAAGGGAGCGTCCTAGGTGCTGTCTTATTACAACTATACTTTATTGATACCTTTAATGTTATTGGTAATGACACACCATTCCTGTTTGCCCACGCCATTAAAATAGTCTACTCTTTTCAGGCTGGTTCGTTTAGCTCCACTCTTGCACTTATCAATGAAGACCTAGAGACTGTTGATAACTGGCGTTCCAAATGGCTTATGATGTTCCCCGCTGACGAGAGTTCTCTAGTAACATATAAATGCCACGTTCCCCCGGGGTCCCTTTCCATGAACGGCATGCCAATTCTTGTTAAGGACTTAGGGTTGTAATACTCCAATTCTGTCAACTTCCACGAGCAATCCCACCACCAGACCGCTGCGGCTAAAAGAACCGCAAAAATGACCTTAAGGGCAATCCGCACTCAGAGCTTCAGAATTATCACCTTCGAGTCCAAAGCCAGGCCCTATCTCGAGTACTGCCCGATTTTCTGTAAGCATATGCGTAAAGTCGATCGAATTGCAGTCGAGAGTGTGCAGCGAGTGCTCACTAGAAATCTCCTAGGTTCTTCATCTAGCTTAAACCGCAGAGCCAGGGTCCAGCTATTTGGAACTGAACAATTATGTCTTCGTGGAGTCAAATTAAATCTTGCATTTCCTTGTAATCTCTGCCGTAATAATGTCCACTCCACTGCAAACGTCATACACGACGCTGGTAGTGCCCCGTATCCACTTCGTAGCTGATATTACTTGTTAAGCATGCCCTTGACTCGACTATCGATCAGGGCGAAATTCTTCACAGTTGCTTACTCTAAACTGCAGAAAAACTCCCTAAATCCCTGCGGTCGTGCCCAAATTTAGCTCAGTTCAAAGCCCAGCTGGAAAAGCTGCTGGATGTCCCACTCTTAATTCACCTAACACGAGCTAACATTTGACTAGACGGGGCTTGCGAACATCGGCTGGACTTCTTGTTCATGAGTCATCATCAGGGATTCGGCTTCATCTTTTACTTCCTCACATTCTCGTACCTCCACGCCAATGCACTTTTTGACCCCTCTTGTAGTGATGTACTCTGGTTATCATTAGCTCAGGCAACTAACTTTTGAGCTTCTCTAAATGTGGGCTGACGAAAATGTCAACGTACTTCTTGACGGATCCATGCTCTCATCACATTCCGTGATTTTGAACACCTTCAGCCTGTGTATTCCTCGCTCCCCACGTCATCTTACCACCTTTTCTGGCTTTGCAGGGCTGAATCGATCACTCTTGGTAGCCCCAAACCTTTAACTATCCCTAATACCATAGATAGATTCTAGTTGCCACCTTTTACGGAATAGATGCGCTATGTTGCAGGTGTGCTGTCGCGATCCAATACTCACCATAAACCCAAGATGGCACCCAAGCCAGACTGCTTATCTCTTTAGCGTTTCGGATCTCGCACTTGAAGTAGACACACTGCTAGCTCTTCAGTCCTCGTACCGGCTACTCCGAATCTGCTATCCAATCAACCCTACTAGAAACCTGCTAGCTGGAACCGGCGCTCGAGTTCTGGCTCGTTCAACCGAAATTACACCGATTATCGCATTGGATATCTCAACGCGCATCTTTGCGATTGAGCCAAACCCCAGTTACCACTCTCCCCGGAAAGGCTCGTTCACCTCATATTCCCCACCCTGACTGCTCAGTAAGATCAAAAGCTTCCATAACGAAATGACAGCATACAGGACATTCTTGGCTACTGTATTCAAGGAGCGTTCTTACACAAAATTTTTCTTATCTGACGCACCTCCCAGAGCATTTTACCGCCATCCGTATGTAAATATAACCTCTATTCTTCGGAGTTCTATGCCCGAAGCTTCGTGAATTTCCTCTAGGTTGTTTGGGACAATCTTGGTAGACTTTCTCCGCCCTCAGCATTTTTCAGTCGAATACTGTTGTCAAATGAGATTCTTGTCAACTTTACCTGACGTTCCACCTGGTTTTCACCACTTCCGCATAATTACCATATTAACATATTTGTAATCTCATCAGCTCGAAGCTTCCGCCCATCAAGCCACGGTCCTGACGTTTGGGGACTCCGGCCATATCTCGACATCCGGCGTTGAGCTCCTTTCACATTTTTCGGCAGCAGCGTGCACATTTAGTGCACTTAAATGCGAAATAGCTCGTAGCCCGCTGCTCGCGAACAGTCTCAAGGAACTCTTTTTAGCCTTGAAAAATTAGTTTTCCAATTTTTTGATTTTCACTAATGCAATTATACTTTCCTCATCGCTTTGCAGCATCGCATTTCACTTTTCGGTGCGCTTCTGCACTAACTCAGTGTTGCTCCCACCCGCTTATCCCATTCGACTTCTATCATCTACATTTCCTGTGCATCATTCTTGTAAAAATTTGATCTTGCCTTGCGCAGGCCTCTCGTAAATCGAGAAACGTATCACCATTATTATTATGTGCTGTGCGAGGCTTTTTGCGTACTCACTATATTTGAGGTGCGTGAGCCTAAACAGCGCCACTGACTCCCTGGGGAGTTCAGGCCTAAAACCAAGCACAAAGTCATTCGCATTTCTTTAAGGGAGCTCAGAGTGCGGAAAAGGACTAACGGTAAACATGTCGCTGCCTATCCAGTTGGCTCCAGGCCGAAGAGTGATTTTTAGTTGCCGATGCAATCTTTCCACCGAACTGTTAGCCTGCGGACGGAAGGCAGTTGTTCTAATAGGTTTACATCCCAGGTGGTGAAGCGAATTTAGAAAGCCCCGTCGAAACGGGAGTCACATTTGGCTGTCACTGCAGTATGGCGTCCGAATACATACTAAAGCAACCATCCAAGGGGGCGTTCGCCGCCTCTCCTGACGTAGGACAAGGGATTGGTATGGCCTGTTGTATGCGAGTGGAGCGGTCTACGCAGGTGAATATGGAGGCATAGCCTTGAGTCGCAGAGAGGCAGGATGTTTGGCATACTTAACGGGAGTGTGCAAGCAAAACTTGCTTGAGCAACTCCCAAATGATAGCCACATTAGGCGGTCGACGTTCGGCTAAACGAGCTTCTCGGAGAAATAAACCCACTTTCTGCTGCAGCACTGGGGCCGCTTTCCAACTTGGTCTAGTTTGACGGATCTGATTGCGCTCCGTCGGCAGATATGATGCGGTGATTTGCTGAACCTTAGATCTCAGGAAATGGCAACCGGGTGGTCTCGGTTTCGGCTCACGCTGTCGTGCCTTTCCAGAGGTATATAGTAGGTTTTTGTTGTGTTCCTTGATAGCTTTACTCTAAAAAGTCATATCGGCAAGACAGGCAATACACCGATGAGCGGTACGACCGTCGGGTTTCGGGTTTCGATTTTCAGAGAAACTGCGCTGCCGGAAGCCATTTGGCGGTTGATAGCTGCGGGTCGGATAGCCGTGGGCGTATCAAATGCCTAATTCCGAATTAATATTGTTTCCACCTAGGCCACTTGGCGGGCCACGTCCGACTCCTGGGAGAAGTAGGATGGTAGGGCCATCGGGAAATTCGTTTGCACTGCCGGGTGCCGAGGGCTTACAACTATTTTCTGCAGTGGGGTCATTCCTAGGGATTCTTTTGCCATATCACGGAACGAATCAGCTTCAATCCTCCGAGGTTTCCGGACAAAAAAGTGCTAACTTCCCTGCTGTTAGCCGTACACGGTTATGGAAATGGCGAACTAGTTTTGCCTCGCGCAGACGTTAGTCAAAGAGGTACGGAGGCGTCTGACGGTGTCCGCACATTTGGGTACAGAAGTAACTCCGTCCTCGCGGGTGATATCGTTCGCCTCACCGTCAGTTGGGGACAGCAGCACTGATGGTATGTCTGACTCCGGGAGGAACTGAACCTAATCATTTGCAGCTGAAGACCATCAGCTGAAACTGTTCACGAGGAAGAACATTTGTGGATATGGGATTTCTAGGACAGGCTCCGAACGCACAAAGCCTTCATCCGGTACGAAAAAGACAAGCGAGATAAGAGGACAATCAAGGTTTTACAGAAAGGACGCACCGGGTGCGACATCTTTTGCTTCGTCTGAAACATTTCTTACCGAATTTTGGGGCATGAGCCCGCAGGGTCGCCAAGTACGTTATATTACAAGAGGGAATCCTAGGTGCGAGTAAGCAACACAGCCGCACACGGAGTATTCGACTAACACTCGATCACTATTGGAACAGAGAGGGATTCAGCAAGAATACTGAACGAGGTAAGCAGAAGGTTATGTATCGTTTAATGTAAACTCAATGTCAACGCCAGTGGTGGGACGCACGGGTCTCGCGATTGAAGTGTCCGGATCTCGCCCATTGTTTCAAACGTCCCTCTGTTTTCTTACAGTCATTTTGGAAACTCGATGCGGTGTCCATTGGACTGTTCGCCCTTAACGGTTGCCGCTACATCCAAATGACAAGGAACAGAAGGGCTGATGGCTTAAACCCATCGGGGTAAGCCGCATCACAGAACACGGTGCCAACCATTCCCAACTTGTGGTCGTGGAGGTGCATTCAAACAGACGGTGAAAATTGCGGCCCATTCACTCCAAAGAATGTCAATTGCTTTTTCATCCTAGTTTGCAACGATGCACTTCCTCACTCAGTACACCGTTTATTACGTCGGAAACCGCCAGTGAAGGAAACCACCCCCTTAAAGCGGTTTATGTGCTACGTTTGACACATCGATCCAATTTACAACGGCGCACATCGTGTAGAAAAGACCATAATGACTGCTACGTTCTTCCCAGCGGTTATCTATCCAACGTTTAATTTCAACGATTGATATATTTTCGATTTTCTATGTAATTACCAGTCGGCACCAACTCTGTTATGCCATTTCAGCGGACATCCGGAGAATGACCCGGATTTTGAAGTCGCGATTCAAAAATTTCCCTCAGTAGATCGAGTAGAGAAGCCTTGAGACAATAAGCGAGGCGGAAAATGCAATGCACATATGGTGGTGCCGAAAAAGCACAGATATGACAATACACAAGAGAAGATACCGATTGTTCGTGGCGATTCGATAGCGAAGACTCAAAACTGCAACATGAGCGGAAAAGTACAGATTTCGTGTGCAATAATACCAACAGGACTGAACAAATGTCGTGAAGTGATATCGAACGTCGTAGCAGATTTTTCAGCATTGATTTCCGATAATATTCTGTTGTCTTCTAAATTTTGTTTTTGTTGAAGATACATGCATTCTTGCATTGCGTCGGTTTATTCGAGGAATATTATCCCTGGAGATCTACGCCCTAACAACGGGTTGATATTTTTTGGTACGCAGTGAGAAGTTTGGTTGCCTTGATAGTGGGTTTCAAAACATCGAATCCACAGTCAGGCCAATATAATGGGTGTTCGTTGGCTTTTCTACCTGGGTTTTAGCAGTCACCATGGCGTTGTTTGAGAGCCGCTCACTGGGTCTGCTCAAATGATGCTTACATCCACCGCGGAAGTAAAGCGTGCCGGGATGTCCTGAAACTGAACACATTACTGACTGATTTTGTAAGAATCCTGGATGATAAGCCGTAATTCTAAGCAATCTCAGAGGGTACTGGGTTTCTAGCTCAGTAACACACAGTGACCTGATTCCCTGGAGATATTATGCACACCGCATGGTTAGAGCAACTCTCAGAGATGCATTTCATAATTGGCGGAAGAGGACGAATCACCTCAGACAAATGTTTCAAGGACGATGACTAACGGAGCAAGTGCCAACCATTCAGGCTTGTCAGAATTGAAAAAGCGATACGAAGTCATTCACCTCAAGAGACGTTGTTTTACCTCATTTGGGAACATACCTGCCGAGGAGATTGTAACTGGAATCTTTCGTACACTGTTGACGAGAACGAGAAATAAAGGGTCTTTGCATCACATGTAGAAGGCGTGTTTGCCGGAAGAGTATAATGAAACTTACCGAGAGACCAACCATCAATGGGGCCAGCGAGTTCAAACACTAGGAGCCACTTGTGGGATGCTTGTTGAGTTCTCCGTCACAGCATCGTTATAGGCAGAGACGTTTCTTTTAAATAAGACCCGGATTCCTCACTCCCACCTAATTACGCGCATTTTTACCTGTAGCACTTGGTCACCTTTACCTTGTAACAGATGCCGCTCACATAATAAGCATCTTGGTATGAAGTTGAGTCCGGGTTCTTGACTCACGTTTCACCATGACAGGTGCTACTGACTTGAAAAAGCAACACTCGTTTTGCCCGCAACTGTCTGTATACATGAAGCAACCCAAGCGACTATTGATACTACTAACTTTCCCCCGCGTGACTTCACTTTGTAAGATGGGGAAAAATAGGCTTTGGAAGAAGCTGGAGGGCAACGGCACATAGGGCCGCACATGCACATTGGGACTAGAAGGGTGCCAACCACAACAGAGCTAATGAGTAGGGCTGACTCAGCGCTGGACAAAAACCCTGAAACACCTATAAAAGTGAACGCTTGATGTGTGAGCCTCCAACCTGACTGCAACCTCCCCATTGTTACAACCAAGTCACCCGTCCGGAGTGTGCCGGCCACGGTGGTGAATCTGACCGCGGTTCGAGCCGAAGTACCATGAATATTTAGTGGAGGTAGCAGACAAATCGGGGGTAAATTCAAGTGGAGGTGGACAATATAGAGTAAACGAGATCCGTCTAGGCTAAACGTTGCCAGCAGCATCAGGTTTCAGTCCGGATGAAGATCTTCAAGCCGAATTCAGTAAAAAATTTCTCAGGATGATGGGAAAGCAGGAATTCTGTCCGCCGCAAGCTGACTAACACGGGCCGATTGGTTTTTGATCATCCACTGTCCCGAGAGAGCACGGAAGAAGAGAGGGACAGCATAAGAGATGTTTCGTCCAGGATATCAGGTAAAGATCGACAAGGAAAAGATCCGAATCATAAGACCCCAGTGAAGCAGCCCGCAGGTTGCTACGCATAGTACCTCACTTACATTAAACGGGGGATAGTTCATGCATAGTCCGTCATTCGGAGTAGCGCAAAATTGTCCTCCAGGGGATGAAGAATAATGTACCTGAGTCTAAGGTCAGAAGCACAGAATACACGGATCGTACATTTCGTTGGTGACACCCAAAGGGACAGAAATATTGTTCAATCCAATGGCTTTTTCGTCTGGAAGAAATTTTTCCCGCTGGAATTTAGCCAATAACCGGCGAAACGGATGTATGGTGGTGACTATTTCCGCATCTTGGTGAAAACCAGGCGGGAAAACTTGTTCTTAGGGGATGCTTTTGCGGAGAACAGGCGGCGAGAAGGCCCGATGATTTAATAATTAAGAACGGGTTTTAGTAATGTTTATTCTAGAAAAAATAGCTGCTTGTTGACTGATTATTTATTAAGGGAAGAACAGACCAAGCTTGAGTTTGCAAACATTTTGTGGGTCCAATTGAAGCGATTCACATCGTTCGAGATAAGAGAGGGGAGAGGATACAGTATTTTTGTTTGGTTAATTAAGGCTGAATATTTTCAATAGTGTCTGTAGCCGAGATCGTTATACCGGAGGTAATAAAGGCGCTGAATTTCAGGAGGGGTCGAGTTTTCAGGCATATGTATGAAACTCAAGGATAAAACCTAAAGACAACTTAATAAACCTCGTTTATTAAAATCTCAGGTGGCACTTTATTCAGCTTTTGATGAGAGAGGTTAACTGAAGATGCTAGAAAAGGTGGATTGCTTTGCCAAAACAAGCATTTCCAAAAAGTGCAGGAACGTCGCGTTTTCATTATCCAGGTTATATTATTAAGCCTTCCTATTTAAAATATTTTAAAGTTATTCCGACATTATCCGGCGGTATAGCCAGTGTCTGCTGTCTCTAATTCGGCCTAATGCCTCATAAAGACTTCCTACGGAACGCTAATGTTCACGATGCGTGTACTGTACAGAATTCCCACGCAATGTGGCATGGAATCAGACCACCAACACAATGTTAGGTTTGTTGGGGTGCAACTGTTTAACACGCCGTAATATTTGTACAATACTAACACGCACGAGTAGGTGATGAAAGAATAAGTAACGTCTGGTTACTAAGAAGCAAGACCTCTGATTATATGCCCCACTATCTTTTATCCATGTTGTCGTTGGTAGAACCAGTGCCATCCCTCAGCCGAACCGTATTGTTTACGTACTTTGGCATGCCATGACCCCGGATAATAGTCGCTGGTATGGATCGTACTTTTCGCCACTCTCTCCAACGACAGAGTTTGAGGTATTTGATAACCCTTATGGTTTCGTTCGAAACGGTTCTACTTACTAGGAAAGTTAAGGAGATAGCAGCGGGCAAGAGTTCAAGGCAATATAATGCTCCCAAAGAAAGACTCTCGGAAAGGAAGATCATCTTCCGTCCTTTTCAAGTCCAGTTGAATATGTGGCGAAAATGTAACAATTTTAGTCCTGTCTGATAATGCTGTGAATCGCATTCACGAATTGCTGCAAACGCCAGTATGTGCCTATAAAAGAAGGGAATTTTACTGGCTTTTGATGGCAGCCATTGTTCATTGAATCGGTGGAGTTAAAATTTCCTGTTCACACCTCCAAGATTAAAAATTGCGAAAGGCTTACGAATAATTCAAAAATTATTTCCCGAAATTGGTACACTCCAAGGTACTAAGTGTTTAATTTTTGTACAGCACCGTTTTAAAGGCTATTCTTGGGACGAACGAGTTGTCATGGACTTTTATTTGAGAAGAAATGACCCATAGGGAAGTGATACCCCGCATTGTCCGGAAGCCTAATAATCTAGTCCTTTTGTTTTAGTAAGCAAGAAACTTACTGGTAGCGAAAGTACAAAGCTCGATTATTTCTTTCCTGGTCCCCGATTCAACAAGGCCAATTAAAGTAGTCGTCGACAGCCGATCATTTCCGACAAACTGACTGGCCGGGCAAGCAAATGCAACAAATAGGGAAGACAGTCATAAATGAAGGAGCGTTGCAAACACCATAGCGAAACTAGGCAAGGAAGTACACAAAACTTGGTACGGATAAGTAGGGACAACCAAACCACTTCAGACTTGAGGTGGCAGCCGTATTTTTCCCGAATATGAGAAACCGAGGATTTAAACCTCAGTGTGATGACAGGGACACTTAGGCCATATAACAGAATGGAGTAGACTTGCATCCAGGTTACCAACTTCAGGCGTCCTACAGACCGAGGTCAGTCAATTCAGGGTGACGTAGGAGCACAGTGATTACCGAAGGTCAAGTGTCCGGTTCAAACTAGTGGACCGAGGCAATGTGAAAGATTTGCACTCAATAACAGAAACAAAAGCGAAAACCATGTATGGCTTTAGGAAGAGTCTTGGTTAACATGTGCCGGATAGGCTAGACCGCCCTGGGAATGAATGCGGCATAAAAGGGGGCCATTGGAGTTCCGCATCCAAAGCTTCACAAATTTCCTCCAGATACTATGAGACAATCTTTTTCCACATTTTTTGGCCCTTTGTTGTCAGCTACGTATCTCATCCAATTTGCCTGACGTTTCCGGCTGGTTGTTTACACATTCTATCCAAGTACCGCAATTACCACGCTTTGTCCGTTCTCTTCAGCTTCACGTTTTCCGTCCATTACGGTAACGCTTCCGACCCTTGTCGTCTCTAGCCTTACACTATCCACCGTCGGGCTCCGGTCCATGTTGTGTGCCAGCAGTGATGCACATTTTAGTGCAACTTATAAACACGAAATGACTCGTTCGTCCGTACTTGAAACTAGTCCACAGTTACAACTTCATTTCTCGGCCTTAAAAAATTAAGTTTCTTACCTTTTTTGCTTTTCACTGATACTTGTATTCCCCTATTGCTTTGCGGCCAACTCATTTAACTTCCAGTAAGCCTCTGAATAAACCTCATTATTGCTCCCACCATCTAATCCCATTCCACTCTTATCATCTACCTTTCCGTGCATCATTCTTGTAAAAATTTGATCTTGCCATGCCCATGCCTCTCGTAAATCGAGAAACGTATACAATATAATTAATTATGGCCGCGATGATATTTCACCTTGAATAACAGTGCGGTGAAGCATCCTTTTCCGTAGTGCCTTCTATCAGTGGGACCTTCCGCTATCCAGTTGCAGCACAATGACATCAAATATACCGTATTATTATTATTATTAGCTAATAACGTTTGGAAATGTCCATGACTGGTCCCAAGATGTTATTTCACGTGGAATCAGCGCCAACAGTACTGACTAAACAATACGGTAACAATATAGATACGTTTTTGATGTCACTTGTTTGCTGCAACTGGATAGCGGAAGGTCCCACTGATAGAAGGCACTACGGAAAAGGATGCTTCACCGCACTGTTATTCAAGGTGAAATATCACGGCACATAATAATAATGGTGATACGTTTCTCGATTTACGAGAGCATGGGGCATGGCAAGATCAAAATTTTTACAAGAATTGATGCACAGGAAATGTAGATGATAGAAGTTGGAATGGAGATAAGATGGTGGAGCAATAATGAGTTTTTCAGAGGCTTACTGGAAGGTTAAATGAGTTGCTGCAAAGCAATAGGGGAATTACAAGTATGCCAGTGAAAAGCAAAAAGTAGAAAACTTAATTTTTAAGACGATGAAATAGTTTAACTGGACTGTTTGCAAGTAGCGGCAACGAAGTCATTTTCTGTTTAAGTGACCTAAATGTTGCTCACTGCTGGCACACAACATGGACGGAAGCCCGACGGTGGATAGTGATATTATGGCTAGAGACACAAGCGTCGGAAGCGTTACGTAATGGACGAAACGTGAAGCTGAAGAGACGAACAAGCCATGGTAATGCGCGGTACTTTGGATAGAAGTGGTGAAACCGGGCGGAACGGCAGGCAAATTGGATTGAATACGTAGCTGACAACAAAGGGGCCAAAAAAATGTTGAAAAAGATGTCTCATAGTATCTGGAGGAAATTTGTGAAGCTTTTGGATGCGGAACTCCAATGGCCCCCTTTTATGCCGCATTCATTCCCAGGGCAGGTCTAGCCTAATCCGGACAATGTTAACCAAGACTATTCCTAAAGCCATACATGGTTTTCACTTTTGTTTCTGTTAGTTGAGTGCAAATCTTTCACATTGCCTCGGTCCACTAGTTTGAACCGGACACTTGACCTTCGGTAATCACTGTGCTCCTACGTCACCCTGAATTGACTGACCTCGGTCTGTAGGACGCCTGAAGTTGGTAACCTGGATGCAAGTCTACTCCATTCTGTTATATAGGCCTAAGTGTCCCTGTCATCAACTGAGTTTAAATCCTCGGTTTCTCATATTCGGGAAAAATACGGCTGCCACCTCAAGTCTGAAGTGGTTTGGTTGTCCCTACTTATCCGTACCAAGTTTTGTGTACTTCCTTGCCTAGTTTCGCTATGGTGTTGTTGCAACGCTCCTTCATTTTATGACTGTCTTCCCATTTGTTGCATTATTGCTTGCCCGGCCAGTCAGTTTGTCGGAAATGATCGGCTGTCGGACGACTACTTTACATTGGCCTATTGAATCGGGGACCAGAAAGAAATTAATCAGCTTTGTACTTTCGCTAACAGTAATAGTTTCTTGCTTACTAAAACAAAGGACTAGATTATTAGGCTTCGCGGACAATGCGGCGGTATCACTTCCCTATGGTCACTATTCTTCTCAAATTAAAGTCATTGACAATTCTCGTTGGTCCAAGAATAGCCTTTAAAACGGTTCTGTACAAAAACACTTAAACAGCTAGGTACCTTGGACTGTACAATTTCGGGCAAATAATTTTGAATTATTCCGTAAACCTTTCGCCATTTTTAATCTTTGGAGGTGTGAACAGGAAATTTTAACTCCACCGATTCAATTTATCCTTTATCATAAACGTTTCTACCAATGCAAGGACGGACAAGCAGTTAACCACTCGCTATGAGCGGAAACCGCACAAAGGACGCACGTTGGCGATTTTCGTCGATGTTCACCAATGCGTTTCGAAATATTTCTGTTCTGTCGGTATCACCGCACAGCTGATTAGAATCCGCGGAAATTTTATTTTTAAACTTTCACGTTTGTCGGTGTTTTGTGATGTACATGGACGCCTGGATATATACCTCATAATACACGTACCCGCTCTCCATACCAAGCATCACCATACAACAGGACGTACCTGGTCGCCTATGCTTCTCAAGGTTCCGTGTCTGCGTTGAATTTATAGTTTAACAGAGAAATATGCGCAAAATTTTTCACCATCTCCATGCAATTTTGGCGAGTCCTTACAAAAGTTTCAACTAGTGGGAAAGACCTCACCTGGTAGAAATGATGCGGAGCCTACCGATAACCCTGTTTCAGGTAATTCCATCAGAAAATTGTAATGCTTCAAAGCCAACCCATCATTTTCTAGGGTACCGGCTTCACGTTTCACCAAGTAGCAGTGAGGATTACAAAATATCGGTATATCGAGCCTGAATGAACATCCCAATCAGGGTTTTAAGGCTCTGAGAAGACATGGGCGACGTCAACAACAAGCAGGTTTGCTAAACAGTTGAGTGGTCTTATCTAGAAAAATAATCTCAAATCTTTGTTTGCATTATCCCGCAATTACTGGACGCCACAAAACTCACAATTGCAAATCGGCCGGGCTTGTGTTGAATAGACGCTTGAGGGGGGCGAGGGGGGGGGTAGACATGATGTTGGGGCTAGGGGGCGGGCTGGGTGGGGGGTGGCTGGGGAATCAGAGGGGGCGGAGTGGGGTCGGGGGAGGGGGTGTAGCGCAGGCTGCAGCGGAAATGGTTGGGAGGTCAGTGGGAATAGATTATCGGCGGAGTGGGCGTGGGGGTGGGGGCAGAGACGGGAGTGGGGTGTTGAAAGGAGTGAGGGGCTGGGAGGGGGGGAGCGGCAGAAGATGGTGGGGGAGATAGGATGCAACGAAATGGCCACCGGGGTTGCAGGTGTGTAACAGATCAATACATAGAGCGGGGGGCCAGAAAGGCCGGTGGAATCAAATAAGAACTCAGTTTCAAGGAGAAGAAGGATTTACGTATCCGAAGCATTATTCTCCGTTCCTCTGAAACATGCGCGAGTGTGCGACCCACTGTGGTTGCAGCGAATTTTTGGGTGCCATATTGAAAGGACGCGTTCACACTTGTTTGTGGGAACGTTTGCGAGGTATACTTTTGTCATTCTTTGGGCACGAGAAGGAGTTTCCTTCTTGCTGGTCCCAAGGCCTTATTCGGGCTAACATTTTTGATGGGACTTAAACAGATTTTATGGATCACTTATCGGTCGATAGCGGTTTCTGTGTAGTTAGGCATATCAGTGGCGAGCATGTGCAATAAACAACTCGCGCCTACTTCTATCAGGAGGCCAATCACTCTGGAGTAGAAAAACATACTTACCGCGACCGTTCAGCTTCTAAACAAGCGAGTGACATTTAACTTTCATCATGCTTGACCCTGTAATTCTTTTGCATTACACTGAAAGAAGTTCTTTACGAATCACATTGTTCTGTTTGCTTGAAGCCCGAGTTTTCACCGAAACAGGGGGATTAGAAGCCATCGCCCAAGTAATTACATTTTCTTGTGTTTTAAACTTCCTGCGGCGCCGTGAACAGCAACATATTTAATCGTATATTTCCTGTATTAATAAAGTATGGAGGTGCGCCATTTTCAAGAAGGGAGACGCAATCAAAATGGAGAAGCCGAATGTGGAAATTGGAGCGCAGTGGAGAAAGTTTGAACCTCGAACAAGTTGAGAATATCCAAACACAACACCGTCATCATATTAACCAAAGCCATCCAATCCTATGTGCTTGCGAACACTTATACGAGTACACTTTTGTATTTTGGTATGCCCTCCGAGATAAACCGTCTCCAAATTTTCTGTTCCCCGATCTATTGCGTTTTTTCTCGTCATGCGGTATCCCTTCTACCAAATTCAATTCACAATCATTCTAAAAATTAAGAAAACGTACCACCCTGAGGGGCTTTACTGTGACGTTATCGGTCAATTTTGATTTGTTGCGTGTATATGGCGGCCAACGAGATGACCAACAATGGCACCAAGCGATACGGAAGAGAAATCCGCGTTAGACTCAAATACCCTGCGTGGAAGTCCGTTAATATTGATGCTCTTACCGGACATATGACCCGAGTTACGTGCTATTTGATATTGTGTATGCCCCAAGAGTTTGCTTCTGAGTGCGCATAATTTTTATTTCTGTTGTTGTTTTCTTGTTGTCGCAATCGTCGCACGTCATGATCATGCGCACTGCATTTTCTTGGCACTGTCCAAAAAATGATATATTATTATTACTTACTAAAAATAACTTTGGTGGTAAAACATCATCTGCACTTCTCTAACACTGCGCTCGAAAAAGCTTAGGCTTCAGTAGAAATTCCTGCGCTTGCATTATCTCCGATAAGACACTTACATTAAAAGCTGGTGTGAGTAATTTCATGATATTCTAGACTTGTGTAATTTTGTGACACAACATTTAGGGGAAAACTGTATTCCCCTTGTGGCCGAGTGGAAGCATACCATGTAACACGTTGGAGTATATTCGCTTGCCGCACACTCTAAATTATAGCAACCGCTTATGTATTTTTCCTCATGTTCACTCGCAACATTTTTGTATCTATTATTGCTTGCAATTAACAGCCAACATCGTTGGGGTTTTTATTTCACTTGGTTTTATGTGAAACTCAGTAAATTCACAGTCACGAGTTCGCAAACAAAGGATCCCGTGGGCTTTCGTAGTCAGCCAGAGGGTAAAAACTGCAAGAAACAAGCAAAATAAATTAGCTTCGTCTAATTCCTTCACTCAGCTTTCCCATTTAGATTATTAACTAAAGGGGTACTTTATATCAGATTTGGAGTAGGCCTGTTATGTCCAAAGTTTCCCTAATTGGACGATTTCCAAACGACTGCACACCATTAGACTGCCACAACGAAGATAATTAGTTTTGGGAAGAACGCAGTCTATGCCGAGAAAAAGATACTAGCTATCTTTATTTCTTGCAGCTGATTCGGAATAAAGACCATCTAATAAAGAAAAACATGTGCTCTTCCGTCTAGTGATCCATTTAAAAGGAATTTGTCCATCAGAGCTACCCAAAGGTGGGCAGGAACCCAAAGGAGCCAGTCCTACTTGCTGCGATTTTTGATGCTGCTAAAGCCCTACTTTCTTAGGGATACCGAGATGTTACGAGGAACACCCCAGCGTGCACCATTAAGGAGGCTTCTTGGTGAACTAACGGTTGTCATTTCGAAGATTTTGAAGTACCCAGCAAAGTGCGACTGAAGCGAATTACACGGTGGCTTCAGCGCTGATGGTTTGGCTTCCTTTATTTGGGCATCTCAGCTGCTGTAGCACATTTTGGATTTCACAGTTAGGCCAGGATAAAAGCACTGCTTTTGATTGTTATGCTTCCGTAATTCCAGGTCTGTGGATGCAAAGCCTTGTTTGTGTGGCATTTATTTCGGAATTTCTTACTTCGATCTGTAGAGGAACTTGGCCGCAGGAAAAAGGCCGATTTTCGAACAGCATCAAGCATAGTGGCTTTGAAGATACACTAACTGGATCTATGCGTCCTCTGCAATTCGTTGACGAGAAAAGCTAGCCACGCCCCATTTCATCTCCCGTGGTTATCCTTGAAAATACCAGGCAGCATCTGAAGCTTATTCACCAAAATCATTCGGGTTTTACCAGTTTCTGTCAGATCTGCGGCAAATGTTGCTCAAAATCTTTCACCCGGGCCATATGCCTGGATATTTTTTCAAGTTTTCTATGTTAAAATTTGTCAGGGATAATAGAAAATGGTATGCGCATTACCCACAGTATTTACAGACGATTGCACTGAATGTAGTGCGCCCAATTTATTTAGCTTTAGCAAGGGATGAAAAAAGCGTCCCTTTTTCATAGCCAGATTCTCCTGCTAGATAACGTGAAAGTTTTTTGCTCGAATCCTTTACGCACGTCATGCATCGGGATGTGATGTCAAGGAACATAATTCTGTTGTCCTATGCCTTCATCACCGCAGACGTTTAATGCTTTTTTAATCTCCCACTAGAAATATTCCGGTGGTTGTCTTTCCTGAGAAGTTAATAGAACCACGGTCAAGCTGGTCTGTTTTTTCAGTAGCATAACTGCAGAGCAAGATTGAGAGTAGGCATGTCACCTTTATCGAACTGTGCCGCAAGGAAGGATTCAAAATGTCGTCTGTAAACATTTTGCGTTTTGCACCTTAAGAATGATTATGACGAGGATTGCAAGCAAAACGCTGGTACAAGTTTTTTCGGTACAAACATTAGATTTTGTGGGTCGGATGGGCAAATAAACCGGTCATGATATCTTCCTTGCTACTTTTGGGGCTGGCAAAATTCCTGTCGGACCCTAGCACACTACTTGCGGGAAACAGCAACCTTAAAAACAATTCAACTAATAAAAATAATAGCGTTGAGGATGAGTGGTCATAGGTAGCGACGAGATGAACAGTGAAGCAAAAGCTGATTAACCTAAAATAAGCGTGGTAGTTTTGGAGAAAACTAATTGGGAACACTATGAACAAGAGGAAGCCGTAAGGACGGTGGTGCGGAATATTCAGAGTAAAGGCCAGCGAAATGTCGCTACTGAAATAACGGGTCGGATGCTCGCCATCGTCATGATTCGGATTGTGTTAACGGTGGCTCCGGTTGATAAAATGACTAATCTTTGACTGACGAATATAATTTCCGCCTCCATATTTTTGATGAAGGTTATTAAAATCTTTTCTCAGAGGACCCCTGACTTCATGCTCGTCAAAGCGGCCGCGGAAGCCCAGGTTAATTTAGAGCCCATCGGGCAACCAGCAGCGGTAACAAACGGACAGGAAAAAGTATGACTCTGATGAAGAAAAGTAGCAAGAAACAAGGATTTTAGTAGTAGTGAATATTAGAAAGTGATGGTAGAGTACGAGCGATACACATGTCTGGGCGACGGTGTTAGAGTTGGGCGAGCACCGGGAAAGAGGAGATACATATTATCTCTTATAGCCACAGAGTTAACAGTACCGTTGTATGGAACGGAATCCAGTTTATTAGGAAGGAATCACTTGGGAGGACGGGTGAGATGGCGTGAATCCGACCAGGACATGCATATTGGCGGTCCTTAGCCCGAAACTGAGGGTTGGAAAAAGACCGTGGTTGTTTGAGGGCTACAGGTAGACGAGAAACAAGCACCATGCAAAGCAATTAAGGCTCCGTAGCAACAGGAGGGACGGTAGGTCAGAAATTTTGGAGATGAAATTGATTTTAATGGTGGGTGGCGGTGGAAAAATTCCAAGGCAGGACCTGATTTCACTCAAAGTGACTTCTTCCCTTCTCTATTTGTCCATTCCGTATGCAGGCCTTTGCATTCCTGTCCCACCAGAATCCCACCATCCGGATTCCTAGTATTGGTCTCCCGTACGTCCTAATCATCTTATCGTCGACATTTTTAAAATTGGTATGCAGTTTTCCACCTTTACCTCCGTTTGCATACATTGTGGCAGACACTTACATTTGACCTTTCTTCTGCTCATATTACTACACCTCCAAGGCCTATCTGAAAGCTAGCAAAAGTGTTCCGACATCCTGGGTAACCATATTCTTATTAATTTTGAAAGGGGCACATTTCTCAAATGCGCCGAGGTGCATACCTGATGGCATAAATCAATGCTACCGATGTAACAAGTACTACAAAGAAGAACGTGGTTCAAAGATGAAATCAAAATCAGTTTGCCAGGTTACACAAACACAAACGGGGATCACTGCTGCTCATTCTGTTTCCGGTCTTGTTAAACTTAGAAGGGGCGAAGCTAACACACTTCGTTAATCGCAAGTCAAAACGGTGGTTGGAGTCCCTACTAAATTCGCTGGTACCGTTTCCTGTTAACAAATCCTTGCGAAGGGAAATTAAACACACGTATTTTTTTACCAAACTAGGCGCGTTGTGGACCAATTTCCTTTTCTCCGCATCTGCACAGGATTGTTACAAGGGCCTGTGATTATCGAACATACCTTGCTCTTCATGGATGTATGAAACAGCCAGCTCCGCAACTTGGTGATACTTGGTTTTATCCGACAGACCGGCTCACGGTAATTTACTATTCGCATTACACCCCCAGAAGGCCTAGGGTTCAGTCGGCAAAATGTAGTGCATTTAAGGCGGCCTTTCATGAAGTCTCCTGGTTGGGTGGCAGTTAACTTGGAAAAACAAGTTTTCCCCGTGCCCTATAAGCAAACTCCCTTTGGATATCCTTCATTTCTGTCTTCGGTTAGGGACCCGCAGGTAAAACCATGCCGAAGCTACCACTTTACAAAATCTTTAGATACCATCAGTATCTCAGGATCCATTTACGGCTACGTAACAGGGAATTCCGAGACTAAAAGTGTTCATAAAGGGAGTTGAATGAGTCGCAATCGTCCGCAGCAAAATTACAACGCTTCTGATTTTGTATTGATTCAGAAAGCACCCTCCAGTGATATTCTGCCGCCTTTGATTGGTTAGGCAGAGCGTCAGAGCTCTGACCGCTTCGTCACAAATGTCGAGCGTAGCCTTCAAGTTGTAATCCTCGGGGTACCGCATCTTTAAAGGATATCATACTGGTGTTTGTCTCCAGTAATGCGACCTGGACCGTTATTGCTCTCTGAGATACTGGTCACAATTGCATGAATCCTGGCGCTCTTGTTTTGGGTATAGTAGAGGAAAACCAGGGAATCTGACCGAAAGTATTCTCCGTTATTGTAATTCGCATATTTCGTACTACTTCGGCTACTTGCGCCGCCAACGTCGCCTCAGCTAGCTCCCATTGGGGAGTGGTCACGGCCTTTAAAGGAACACCAAGGGATGTCGCTGTGACTTGTGCACAGGCACTAAAACCGCAGAAGTAACGCCGCTTCAAACACAACTTCGGAAGCTAGGATGAGTAACTGCAGAGAGGTCGGGGTATCCTGGCTTCCACCTTGGTGTGTTCACACTGCAGTCTTTTTAATTGCTTCCCTTGTCTCATAGCTGTATTGTTCGATGCGATTCTTCAGTAGTTAGTCCCAGAATGGCTCACTCCATAAACCTCCGGAACAGTCGCCTCACTGGCAACAGACACTAATCGGTCCATCCTAGGGGATCATATATACTGGCTAACTGGGACGACGTGGCTCAAGCAACTGTAGACGTATTTGCACTCTTGATCTGTTATCCTAAAATGTCTTCTCTCGCTTTAAATGCCAGGCCCAGTATTTTGACGTCATGAAAACATCCCAAGTCTTGAAGCTTAGTGCTACTACTTCCTTCACTGATGAGATTAGAATTCTGGACTTCCGGCCCAATGCATACCCAACTGGCTAGTGGGAATCCTTCAAAATCTAACAAACTTCATGGGACATCACTCAAACACATGCGTCTGTGTAATTGTACAAAGAATCCATACATTCGACCACGCGAAACTCCCACGTAAAACCATTCAGCACAGCAGCCAAGAACTAAAAGCAGAATAAAGTATTTTATTTGAAGCAAAAGGGGCGGAAAATTGAGAACGCTCCCTAAAAGAATTTGCAGTTATTTATACCACCTCACGTCCATTAGACCACAATCTGACTGCCAAAGAAATCTCAGTGCCCTTACTTGCAGAAACATTCAATTTTTGCTGATAAGGCAATCGGTTTCTAAAAAATTAAATAGTTATACCAATCAGCATAGGAATAAAACTCGGGCTCTTAGAAAACCCCCTGTTTGATGACTCTTCTTGAAAAGCCGCGACCAAAACAAAACTAATCTGACTTAATCGACCTTCTTCGTTTTCTAAAGTGTGTCAAGCGGCCAATAGCGCTGAACAACACTGCTACATCCGGACCCACCAGACGCAGTAGTGTCATGTCCACTTTGAGTTATCATTCAGTAACAGACTTGCACCTTAATTTGAACTGTCCGTTTTTCAGAAACCCCTTAGGCAGTATACGTAAACAGTACAAAGCCAAGCAGTTAAAACGCCCCCTGTCTTTTCAGGACAACGCTGTACCCAAATAACTCCTTTTTGCTCACAGAGAATTATCCAACTTCCCAATTGCCTCCTACTGGTAATGGCGTCTTTAAGGAATCACTGCCTGAAACATTTCGATCATAAATCCTTCCGAAGTTTAGTTCGATCTTCCAACCCCTAAAGTTCAAAGCTTAACTGTTAAGTGCTCACCGTCGCTATTTTGCTCCCATCCAACCCAACCTAAAGCTCATCCTACTACCCCTTACTCCCTCGTCTTCCTTGTTCCAGAATTCCGGGAGCCATGGAATTTCCGGACCAATCAGTGCATCGAAAGAAGCGCCTGTAGGATCTTCAAGTGCAGCATCCCCCGAGCAGCTCAACGTAAATTGCTGTAACATATCTCAAAGCTAGGCTCCAGCGTCGAAGGCTACCGGCCGGTAGAAAGAATTCAACGTGTCTGTCAACTTAATATCATCAATCGAAGACAACTTGAATAAAACTCGTCACTATATTGGCGCCCGCATTCTTAACCTTATCTAAAATTCCCAAATCTGTGAAGAAATCAATTATGAATAAATGGTATATACCAGTTGGCCAGAGTGCCAATGACCACGAGCGAACCGCCTGGCCTTGAGATCTGTAACGGTTCAGACAAGGATGTTCAGCCGAGGCCAGGAAAACACCCGAGTGAAAATACTAATCAAGCAACAGCCACCAACATAATGATGCCAGAGGTGTCGCTAAGGTTTGAGATGCGCTTCTCAACCAGAGTCCTCATTTTCAAGGCGCCGGGCAGTGCGATGGACCCTTGTGAGCAAATAGAGCCAGACTTTCCATCGGATGCCAATTTTACCCGTTAGATATGCTCACTTTCTCGAGTTCTCTCAAGTCGACTAATTCATGTAAGCTGTTGCAACTTATGCGTCCACCTTATCAAAGCCAAACTAGGAACACATTTTGAATCAATCTCTTTATCACTAGATTTGCGATCAAACTTGTTTGCTTGGTTGGAATGTTTGTGAACCAGCAAGTTTTCAAAATCGCATAATTTAGGTTCTTTACTGCCATCATACATTTTGTTTCTTTCCACCTAATCCATGGCCATGGCCTGAGGTAGCATGAATAAAACGTTCCCAGTAACCTAGAAGGAAGTCGGATTAACCAAGCGGCTATACAGCTCGGAAACGTCTGCGCAGCTATTCATCTTGTTGAACTAAGGAATCATGGTCCCTTGACCAAAAAGCAACGACCCAAAACTAGTAAACACTTCAAACATGTCCCATGACTCCATGCCTAATTCCAAGGGCCTACTCAGCTCACGTTTTGCTAGTTTATGCCCCTTTGCTGCGAGGTGTATCATACGTTCCCGTACACCTTCCCGGTTTTGCCTTATAATTGATGGTGCAGTTTACTTATCCTCTGTCTCTTGTCATGGTACCGAAATTCGACTTGCTCTTCCGATGGACACAAGTCCGTTCCAGCCAGGAGGTGAACCAGTGAACCACGGTTCCATGTTTTGGTGGTTTTTAGAGGAAAATCCAAGAGGTTGGCGTCACTGTTAATTCCACACACAGCATCACCACATTTAGGAAGCGCGGCCTACTTCACGTCGTAGATGGCCCAAGGTTTCCGAATCATCGACAAGCGGAAGTTTGCAGCAGGCGCCTTGAGCAGCTTTCCTCATTTTGCCGCAAAATGTCAGATCACCTTGATTTTTCAAAGGATTCGCCATTGTACGATTGGCTCGCCTAATATTCCTTATGTATTCAGTCTCCCCCATCTCTAGAAGAGCTCTCCCTGCTTTCACCTGAACTCGTGGGCAACACGTACCGGTGTTCAGGGTTTAATTAGAAGACGTCCGCCACACGTTCCCTTATTGGTGAGCGATCTTCTTTGAAACATCAGTTCCCAACTGATCCACGTAAGGAGGCGAAATTTGCAGACAGAATTCAGAAAAGTAATGAGCAATGGAAAGTCAATCAGAATTCAGCTGGGTTCAGCAAACATGAACAGAGATACGATGTCAGGTGAAAACGGGAATCCTCAAGGTTGTCCTCCAGGGCGACGGAAACCCAAAAACATCTAAACAATCCACGGTCGACAGGACAACTCGATTGGTTTAAATACGATTTTGATAAATCTTTGAATGGCAAAATATCTTTCTGCAAACCCGATTGTGGCCCCGAGTGCCCACCATGACGTCAACCAGTATTTGCGCTAAGTTAACAGAGCGTGATCGGAAGAATGACTAAATACTCAGCCTTTTGGCCCACACCATGCCATCATCGATTGAAATGAAACACCAACCAGGTAATGATTCGGTCGCATCGCAATTCAGTAAACACTTATCAGCCTAACTTTGATATTGATAAGTGTTGTATCTGAATCAAAAATGGTTATAAATGAAACTGTGAGAGTTCGTAATCGACTGTAGTTATTCCTAGGCTGAACGCTGTTAGTGGAACTGCAGAATACTAAATGCGGCCTAACGCGGGCCGGAATGGACGTTGCTCCCCATTGTAATGGTAGGCAAGGTAAGTATTTAAACAACTAGCAAAATAAACGAAGAACTGCGTTCAGAACTAACCGAAACGTTTAACTGCTGTTGGTCCGTGAACTTAAATCGTATGAAGAGCCCTAGCAAAAACTACGATTGACCAGGGGACCTAGTCAAATCCCGCCTCTTCCATAACTTCCCCAAATTACTGGACCGCAGCTCATCGGCGTTACAGCTAACGCTCCCCAAGCCAGTGCAGTACCTAAAATTTTTCACCGAAATTCTGCGGCAGCTTTCAGCGCGCACAGCAAAACTCAGCTGAAGTACAGGCAGACTATAGCACCGCTGCGCATTCGCATCATTGCGACGCAACACTTCTTTCCAGTCGGCGGCGCATTAAGAATAAATTTCATACCAGCAAATATAACCTCCAGTGTCCATTGAAGAACTTCATGTGACCGCTTAGTATTTTTTTCAAGTAGTCTCGAAGTAGCCATGCACAGAGTGAATCGGTAGATCTCCCACAAATATTCAGCGCTGAAACATCGCTAAGGCAAATTTTTTTCTCGTTTTTTCCTGGTGAACGTTTTTCTTCATTGCATACGTAGACAGACATAGGTATAAACATTATTTACTGATCTCAGACAGAGATTCACTGTCATCACTAGAATCCTACTTCAGAAAGCATGTAATAATCGGTCCGATCTGCGTGCAAACCGTACCATTATTTAATGGTGGTTTTTAACCGTCGCATATAAGCCCACGTCTTCAGTGTCACGCTCACCGTAAATCCAAAAAATGCTTCCAAACCGCCTCGTTTCTTAAGTTTCTCCATTTCCTTTGTGCGCATTTAATGTCTCACCAGATGTGTACTAACCAGATTCAGATACAATTTTAGTGTTTTCCAATGCAGCATGAAGGCACCTGGCCCAAGGATCACAAGTGCTAATTCAGAATGGATGAATTTGATCTGTTATCCAGGCTCCGCCAAATGAAACGGTGCTATTAGTCAACGTAAATTGCACACGAAGACTGGCGGTCGTAATCGCAAAACTGCTTGGAGATGGAAGCGGCTTAACGACTCCAACGTTATTCTGCTACCAACGGAAAAATTCCTCGGACATGCAAACCTACTGGTGGAGCTGGCCGATCGTGACTAAGATGCCTACCACGCCCGCCGTCAGAATCCACCAACCTCTACCTCCGGGCATCCTACCTATTTCCCCTTGAAACCCGCGGCTGTTCTGCTGGCGATTGCACAAATTTAACCCTAAATGTGTGGAATGGAATGAGGGAACCATTCCGGACTCACGCTGGTTTACCACTGTCTTATATACCGATCAGGGCCTTACAAACCATTCTTCTTTTTGTTCCCGCTGGTATCTTTGCCTCATTTCGTTTTCTCAAACGGTGGTTCCCTCCTCTGAAGCCGCCATGATGCCCCGTGGGCTCTTTTGGCAGCTCACAGATATTGCATCTTGCTTTCGATGTCCGCGGTCAGGAGGACTCCACGGTCTCTGACTATGGCAACTCTTTTTATGGCCGCTGGACTATCATTAACATCTAGCGACAACAAGAAATAAGGACTTTCCAGTTTCCTCTCCAAGGGATGATCACAAACTGTGTTAGCCACCACTCCGTGGGCAGCTGACTATCATCGGTTGATATGTTGTACAGCTTTGCCTAAGGGACCGCTTGCCCCCAGCAAAGTGCTTCGAGATGGCCGGGCATGCCCCATAACCCTACAGCTTTGGCCACCAGAGAGGCCGCAAGCCCTCCTCTTACCTGCTCCTTCACTCGACTGTCACTGACTTCTAGGCACATGTTAGTTACTGGTTCCTCGTTAGAATCCTGCTTTCATTATATACACCGTGGCTCCACGCAAAGTAAAGTAGCCATACAATGATTTCTCGTCACGGTCTCTTAGATGTCCACCATGCATATCCGTCTTCTCTTTGGGAGTATAAATCGCAGATTTGGGCTCCACTTACTATGTGGGTATTCGAATTGGCTTCTGGTTTCAGCACACTGGTCCAGGTAAACACTGCCATCCCAAAGGCCCCCTGGTTTACTCTCCGAAACCATAACCTCCATTTTCAGGCAAGGGATAAACACTGTGAGTGTATTGCGGTTGGAGTTTGAGGCTCTCTTTTTCGAGAACCTGCACCGTTTCTGGCTCGATCCGCAGGGTCTTTGTTCCGCCTGTCCTGACCTAGCCCCGGACAACTCTTCTGTAAAAAGAACCAGCAAGGCCCAACTAGAAACCAGCCAGCTACGAGTAACTTGGTCTGTTGCTTGGCCTTAAATCTGTCGCCTAAACGGCGGCCACCAAAAATCATGGTCCCTAGGTGTGTAAACTCGTAGCCGACCTCTTCTACGGGCAACTGCTAGCTATTTAAGCGATCTTCTATTCTGGTTTGACTACTAAGATTTCTTAGTTCTTTAGGTGTTTTTATTAAAATTAGTTTTGCTTATCATGAATATGTATATATTTCTTTGTCGGTTTGGTTTCGATGAGTTTTCTAGGTGAGAGAGCAAAATGGTCAGTTAGAAAATTGTGATGAACACTAAAAAGAGGGAGGAAAGCCTGGATGGCAGCAAAGCACCAAACGGCAACAAAAGCTGACTTAGACCAACAGGAAATAGTGATTAAGCGTGACAAAGGATGCACTGTCTTTGGGGAAGATTGAGCAAGGTTTCTAAAAGGGCATGCGATATCACTCAAAAACACCAGTTTCTAAAGTGACTTCGTGCAAATTGTCGGAGAGAGAGTCAAGAGCCCTGAAGATAGTTGGATAATCGTCAACGAAAAATGTTTGAAGCACAGCGCAACACTTGAACGCTTAAAATATGAATATATCAGGACACACTTGGCAGGAAAGAAGACCATAGGCCTAATCAGTTAGCTCAGTGAACGCTGCAATCAATTTTCGTCAAAACGGCGATGGTGGGAAACCAAGGGGGACCCAACGCCCACTGCAAAAAAGCAGCTGGTTGCGTGCATGCAGTTCATATCTTGGCATAGCCTTCTGCTTTTTCATGAGTGCCCTAGGGTGGAACGAATTTTGAATGCACCCATTGAGACCGCCTGGTTGATGGGATAGAAGAAAGAGGACATGCGGAATAAGTCCTGCGTGACCCCGTGGGACACACATGATATTTGCCATAGAACCGGCTTTGATAATATTTAAAATCAGCGAAACCACTTGGCTGTCGATGGCTAAGCCAGGGGTGTGCCCAAGGCGCCTTTCTTCAGTTGGGTGATAAGATGTCAACTGCAGACAATCACCTAGCAGGTGTCAAGAGTCGGGCAAAATCAGAAACAGGCTATGTCCATGAAACTAGGTTACTCATAGTTCAACAAAAGTAGCCGGAGGACAGAGGAAAACCACCGGAATTGACAGCAGCAATCCAAGATTGCCCGGCGAGCACCCGTTCAGATCTCCCCAGCTTAATCCGAACAGGTCAACTCTTTATCTATGAGGCAAGGAGACTACAGTTTTGATTCCGCAGCGTTCTTCCGCAGGAGGTGACTGAGGAATAAAGACCAACAGGGTCTCACTTTGCGCGGCAAAATTTGGTGAAAACAGCTTCGGATGTAACTGTTGACGGGCTGGTCGGGTGTGAAACCAGTGGACCGCAGCGGCCACATAGCCTAGCAAACGTTCCCCATCGGAGACTGCCCTGAGTCACGTTACTTTCAGCTTCTTTGCCTGAAAGTGATAGAGAACTTGTACGGTTCAAAAAGTATTCTGGCACTATATATACTCACCCACATTTGCAGATCCACGAATGATCGCCAAATAATGCGGAAGCAATGCTTCTCGGCGAGCATAACGGCGTCAGCCATAGTCTTGCTGGATACAAAAAATCGGGCCGACAGACGCCATTTCGGGTAGACAAAAATTATGGACGTCAGCTGCATCCAGGATGGCAGCCCCAAGATAGGTAAATTTCTGGACACCCTAGATTCTTGGGCGTCGGTTGACTCCGAGGCGAGAAAATTTTTGGCCAGTTCACTGTCGGCTGATAAATTTCCAATCTATTCTATGCATCACTGGCCTGCAAGAAGAAACAAAATTGTTGTCGGAGCGTGCAGCTTTACCCACACCAGCAACCAGAGCATAATTCCCAAAGCCCTTGGGCAGCGAATCCCGACAGCCTAGTGTAAAGCTTCGGTGGTCGGCACTATGGAAACCTGGACACATCCAGGCGTCTTTGGTAAGGAGAAGGGGACATCTTGAGGACCAACCGGCCGACAAAGTATAAAGGGACAAAAACCTTCAAAGCACTCAAGCGCGCAAACTTTAAATCACCAACCTCCTAATATTGTGAATGGTTTTAACATGCTTGGCACAAGCTTCCATTGTCTGAAATTCTCTGGACATTCACTGATGTGGCAGTTAAGCTCCGATGGGATTAGGGCGTGAGGCAGCCTGCCCGACGGAGTGGGACGTCGACCCCATTAGCATTGAATTGTGTCCCTGTCAACGAGTCACTTGCCATCGACCTATTTGAATTGTCGGCACCTTTGGGGCGGGGAGATCCTGAGGTCATCACATTCAAGTTAGTGCACACGACGTTGAATAGGCAAACAAACGGAATCAGTCGCTGATTTCCGGGCATGCAAAGGTTCCTAGCTAAGATTCTATGACGCGTCTCGTCATGCAGTGAGCAGCATTAGGCAGAATTGAAGGAAATTATACCTGGAGCCATACAGAGCTTTGTATCTCGGACACCCATGAGAAAGTTAAAATACAAGCTAAAACTGTGCAGTTGCACATTAGACGACTCAAGAAAAAAAGCAGGACCACAAGGGACAGCCGTTACCTGTTACAAAGTGTGCAGAATCACGGTGATTACGTCTGTATGAGAAGCCTTTGTAGCACCGATGGCAGGCACGATATTGCTGACTGGCCAGTGGGAATTCCTAAAACGGGTCAGGTCATATATCAGGCGCTTCTACAGAGAGCTAGGCAGGGCTTCCAGTGCGAAGTCAAGGATCGTAAATATAAGTGAGTCACCCGGCACAACAGCAGATAATAACACCAAAGCGGCCGAAGCCCGGGCTGGTTAGAACTACTTGGACCTGATAAGTCAAAGTACAAAGGTAGAGCACAAAGAGGACGGTATGTTTATTGCAGAAGAAAGCTGAATTGATGAAATTCTAAGCAGGACGAATGCGGCGTGGGCTTTTCATACAAAGGACCAAAAATCATCAGGGGTCGACGAAAGCCCGCCTACCATAAGCCAACTTGTATAAAGAAAAGCTAGCAAATCCCCTGGGTGAGCCATTTGAGGACTACATGCGAAAGGTCCGAGGCCCCGACGGACGAAAGACCCGTGTGCATTTTCCGATATTCACGTCGACAAAACTTCTTAATTACCGACCAGATTCGGTACTGTCGGTGGTCCCAAATTTGTGCAAAGCACGATCAATTAGGTACTGTGCGAATTCCTTCGGGAGCGCCAGCTACAAGAACGGTGGCATAAGCACAAAGAGCGCGGGTTGAGCCAAAGAAGCTTAGGCAAGCCTACGGATAGGTGGAGGGGGATCCGACAGAAAAGTTCACTGTGAAGCAAATAGCCTCAAATTATCAAAAGCATCGGCCGGTTCAGAAATATCCACAGAGTCTGGAAAATGCATAGCAAAAGTCCATTCCAAAGTTCATATATGCCATATGCTCTATAAGGAGAAAGCAGCCGGTGTCGCACACGTCCCGTCAACGGGAACTACCCCTGCATGCTTCATGACATTTGTCTGGTCGCTGTACTCTTCGTAAGAAACTGACTGTCAGCACTGTTCCCATTTTTTGTTTACTCACCGTAACACCAGCTGGAACAAATTCAAGACTGTCCCCTCTCTCTCCGGCTCTTCTCCAGGCTCGCCAATGGCCACAGATGCAACGCAAACTATCTCCGAAAGCTCCACCCCATCCTTTGCGCTGGTTGTCTATCCCCGAAACGAAGCTGCTATCAGGATCTGATGCTCAGATACCTGGCCACGCGACCCTAAGACAAGTCAAGCCACGCTAATGACCGCCCCGGGTGCCCCATCTCAGAAGAACCGTCACGGTTGCCCAAAAGGTTAGTAACACAACTGAAATGCCGCGCAACCCTCCGTCCTCCAGACCCTTATCGCTACAGAACACCATGATCTTCAATATCAAACAAGGACAACACACAGGTCATTCATGCCAAGTGTATTTGAGGATTGATTGTAAATCATACACGTACCGGTTTTCTGCCCGCTACACATCACAATCCGCTCCCAGCTGCCAGTGACCATTTTTTTAAGTTTTATTGTCTCTCAGTCCACAAGTCTTCATATGTTTTCGTCCCGTAGATTGTTTAATGCAACCTTGAAGGTATCCCGCTGTTTCATCTAAAGCATATTTTTGACTATTGAATGTTATTAATTACCATTCTCCATCCACCTCACATGATACCCAGTGTGATTTCGACTCTTCTTCACCCCGTTACTACATCCATATTGATCTTAATATTTAGCATATTACACTCCTGATTTTTGATGAACCCGGCCACCTGACAACACCCACCATTTCTTCCCAGCCAAATTATGTACCCGCGATGCATACCTCTGGTCCGTTTAATCATGGATTGACTCGCAGTGCGCGACCCATAGTCAGCCCCAGAAGGTTTCGGCGATTGATTATCTAGCTCCGATTTAAGGCCCAAAAACTCGTGATTAGCCCATTTTATTGCAGGTTATGTTTATGAGAGCACAGAAACTGCCTCTTCACGACTAAATTTTTGGTTTACAATTTCCACTGCGCCATCTTTGTGTAAATTTGATCTCGCCTTGCTCATAACTCTCGAATTTCGAGAAATATACCCATTATTCTTAATATTAATCACAATTGAGTCGAAACTTCCGCAAAAATGAATCATAAAGTTAATTTACATAGAAGCATGAGTGAACCTCAAATATGGGATCACAGACTCAGAACCAGCGTCCATGCTACTGTGCAGAACCATGCACGTGGTTCATGTGGGCCCCAAACTAGTGAGCTTCAACACCAAGCGGGGCGTGAAAACGAACGAAGCTTCAACCAAACTAAGATATGCATGAGCTGAAGCACCAAATTCATTTGCATGATTTTGATCTAATGAGTTCCGAAACAAAATGTGTTTTTTCAGAAGTAAATACCTCAGCCTTGCGTCCCAAGCAGTCCATGACTATTTGTTCGGCTAATGGAAATTTGTCTGTGTGGAACAATCATCCGAGTGTCGCACTTTATTCACAACGAAATATTTGGGAGCCAAGTTGACGGGCATCTTTCCAGTAGCCGGGACATCCCAAGCGGGATTTTCCATGTTTCCATGGAAAACAAACTTTTCAAAATTTTCTCGAATAATCTTAAATCCAAGTACACTTAGAAGTTCTACAGTAAGCCGATGATGTAAAAGTCTGCTGTGAAAAAGGAAATACGCCAAATTAGCAAGCACTCCGAGCAGATCTTGACAGACTATACGAATAATGCGTTACCAACGACCTCTATTTCAACGCAAATGGGTACAAGGTATTGTATGTAGTCGGACGCCATTTTAGGGGTTCATCGCGGTAGCCAGTACAATGGAAAGCAGAAGAAAGGAGAGGGACCTGCGGTTGGCCGTGATAGGCGACCTGTAACAGACAGTCAACTATATCTTCCTAGCCCGGAAAGCTATGCTAGGGCTGAATAAATTAAGCAGCGTTTTAGAAAGGTCCACTCCCGCCTCGTTCGTAACGCCATCTTCAGACGAAGTAGGCTAAAATAAACAACCAAACTCTTGCTACAATCATAGTCAAGCATAAAATTTAGAGTTTAAAGGAGGCTACAAAAGGAGCACATGCTCCTAGAAACCTACTGTCACGACAGATACTGAGAATTGAATCTGCACAGAATATGGTTCAGGCTGTCAGAAAGAAGCCTAGTACTGGTAGAAGAGATTCTAAAATAACAGGATAATCTGACAGACACCTGATCAAACTAGGTGTCACTTTAGTTTAGCATATTCATGCGCTGAAGCCGGAGAAACGGCGTCCAATGCCGAGGGCGAGAAAAAGCTACCTACGTCACAGCATGTCATTCGATGAGTTTATTTTCAAACATCCGCGCAGGCAAAAAATAGAGGAGCATTCATAATGATATTTATTCAATAAGTTGCTCAGCAAAATCCTATGCAGCATTTGGGATAGCGATGGCAGCTGAGAACCAAAAAGACGAGAAAAAATGGATAGCGATGTCGAAATGATTATCCAAGGAGAGAAAATGAAGGAAGCGCAAAAACCGCAGATGATAAAGTGGAAAGAGCAAAAGAACCGAAACGGGGACCGGCTGTCAGATACAAGATGAAAGCGAAAGACGGCGGACAGCATCGTCTGACGAAGATGTGGAACGGAAGTGTGAAACAAAGGGCCTTTAAAATCACATCACTTAGATAGACCATGACGGTTTCAGTTAAACATCTTTACCAGAAAAGCTAAATGAAAGAAACGAAGGCCGAGAAAGGCAGAGCTGAAAGAAAAGCAAAGTGGAAGAAAAAACAGCGAGAAAAGAAAGAGAGAAAAAAGAGCCGAAGGCTACCCATAACACAGGCTAGAACACAAAATTGCAAACCACCTAAACACTCAGCATCCGTACACCGATGAAAAACATGTATTGCGACAGGGACGTTCCGATAATCTGAAGCTTACTGAATCCGATTGAATAAAGAGCAACAACCGCCAGCTTTTTGAGAGTTGCGTCCTCACTACTGCTCACAAGTTCGATCTTCCCAATTTCTGCATGCTTAATCACCACCAGGTAGTTTCCCCTTCGTGCTCATCTCTGCCTGTCAGATCCTTGGTTTTAACTATTGCGCACAAGGCCTGAATGGGTTTAACCATTCATGTCTTTATTGCAAGACATGGTTGTATGGAGAACAGTGCAACATGTGGCCCCTGCAAAGTGAGTGCCGGCTAGCAAATTAGGCAGGGATCAATAGGGATCCAAGATTGCACAGTGAACAGTCACGTGCGTGTTTCATTGGCAACGCTTGACGAAGTGCAGGCCTCTTGAGAGCACATGCGGTGTCCAAAGTTAGCCCAGCTTCTGTGACGTCCGCTTCCCGATCTCTTTCCCTGTATTCCGAACAATCCATATTTGGTTGCATTAGTAATCTTCAAAAAGGGGAAAACAAAACCGATGGAGGAGAAACTGATTCAGTGGTCGGTGCTTTGTAGGGAGTCTTGCGGGCAGTTGTTGAAAAACCAGTGCCCTGACAGCAAGGATGAGTTGAGCAGGGAGAATCAGTGCCTTGGTTTCTAACCTTTGGCGTGCTTGGTTAGAGCGGATTCCGGAGGAACTTGTAACGTATGGTTGAATAAAATCCTCCAGAATCCATTGGATCAACGGCATGCAAATGAATTTGGTGCTTCAGCTCATGCATATCTTATTTTGGCTGACGCTTTGTTCGTTCTCACGCATCGCTTGGTGTTGAAGCTCACTAGTTTGGGGCCCACATGAACCATGTGCATGGTTCTGCACAGTTGCATGGGCCTGGTTTGGAGTATTTGAATATAAACATTCACTATCATCCTCACTTCTTACTCTTAATTTTCGCCCCTCGTTAATCAAATGACTCCGGCTTGTTGAAATCATCTTTGTTTCTCACCAACCCAAGTGGTTCCCTCCAGACGAAACCAGGTCAGCACCTTGGATTCTTCCTTTCTCACTCCTCATCGACATCTCTCTGTCCATTTTGGACATTTTGCACCTCATTCAATCCCCGTGACCATAGAGCCCTGCGTGATATTTTCTCCCTTTAAGGACCGTGGTCACTTATATACCAGCTGGTCACAGCCATTCCTTGTTCTTTAAAGGCATGGTCTCCTATAGTGGAATATAATCCATGATTCCCATGCCGTGAATTTAGTAAGCCCCCAGTGCATCTGTCTTTTCTCGCTCGTTCTTTTTTATATCAACAGCAATTATTTACTGTCCGTCCAAACAAATACCGGTTTATTTTCCCTTACTCATAGCTTAGACAATCCACAAGGCCGCAACACGAGATTTGCATCATTCTTGCCATTCTAGGCAACCCCAGAGATAGGAGTTTCCGGCTTCACTGCTGGCTCTCCAAGGCTCACAATACACTTATTCGGGCTAACCAATCCTTTTGAGATGAGGCACTCTAAACAGATTTTTATGGATCATTATTTTATCGAGTCGAATTAGTCGGGTTTCTGTTTGCTAGTTAGGCATATCAGTGGCGAGCCATGTGCAACTAAACAACTCGCGCCTACTTCTATCAGGAGGCCAATCACTACATGGAGTAGAAAAACATACTGTACCCGGCGAAGCCGTTCAGCTTCTAAACAAGCGAGTGAGCATTTAACTTTTCATCATGCTTTGACCCTGTAAATCTTTTGCATTACACTGAAAGAATGTTCTCTTACAGAGATCACATTGTCTGTTTGCTTAGAAGCCCGAGTTTTCACCGAAACAGGGGGATTAGAAGCCATCGCCCAAGTAATTACATTTTCTTGTGTTTTAAACTTCCTGCGGCGCCGTGAACAGCAACATATTTAATCGTATATTTCCTGTATTAATAAAGTATGGAGGTGCGCCATTTTCAAGAAGGGAGACGCAATCAAAATGGAGAAGCCGAATGTGGAAATTGGAGCTGGCAGTGGAGAAAGTTGTGGAACCTCCGACAAGTTGAGAATATCCAAACACACGACCGTCAGTCCATATTAACCGAAAAGCCATCCAATCCTATGTGCTTGCGAACACTTATACGAGTACACTTTTGTATTTTGGTATGCCCTCCGAGATAAACCGTCTCCAAATTTTCTGTTCCCCGATCTATTGCGTTTTTTCTCGTCATGCGGTATCCCTTCTACCAAATACAATTCACAATCATTCTAAAATATTTAAGAAACTAACGGCACCCTGAGGGCTTTAGCTGTGACGTTATCGGTCCAATTTTGGATTGTTGCCGTG
>LUCM01008570.1:0-27571 GCA_008360955.1 Fasciolopsis buskii
CAGTCCGAATTGATATGTCTGTCTCACGAGAATGGAATCTGTAGCATCGGGAGTGTGCATGGAAGCTGTTCGTCGAAGAGTCGACAGAAGAAGCACAACTGTGATTCGTTGAAAATTGTTTGTCAATTGGGGTGATCCAATCTTGCGAACGATGGCCCAGTTTTATCCTGCGACAGAACTCTTTCGTCCAGTGAAATCGCGGTCACTTGGGCAGAGTAGTCGATAATTCGGAGGACCATGGTCAATGACGGTTCACCCGTATAACCGACTTATGCAGCTGGGTTATTGTCTGCCCACCTTTGTGAGCGATCCCGGTTAGCCTTGGTTTGCCTAACGCAGTTGTATATCCGAATGATGTGGCCCAGAATAATGGATAACTTTATTCCCATTTGGAATGTGAAATCAACAAGATTCGTATTTTCCGTCTATAATCAACCGAGTTAAAAGGGCGTTGATCTTGTGTACGGGGTTTGCAAATTATTACCCCGGCATATTGAAAGGTTCCGCATGACCTATTGAATTAAGATTTAATGTGTGATACTCTTACAATGGGATATACGTGTAGCGACAAAATCCTTCCCCTGCATTCTGTTACTGATGACGATGTGTAGATTAGAGCGCCCATTCACTTGCCGTGGTGACAGTTTCCTGCTACCGCTAAACGGAGTTCAAATCCACGTCCTTTGTACCTGCGACGGAATTTTGTAACGAAGTTACATATCCTGTTTATGACTGATGTGTATTACCGGTGCTGATGATCTCCGAACATTTCTCTTCGTGTCTTGCAACCATGCGACGATAGCCCGTTCTATGGCTGACGCAGTAGCATCCTTCTAGTGTTCCTGCCGCAGCACAGCTTCTACAATATTTTGTGAAGTTTAAATTGACATAATAACGTCTTACCAATAATAAGCTCTTTCGCTTTTGTTTTTTCGAGAGCCATTTTGTTGTGCGCTCCAGAATAATTTTCCTCACGTTTTCTGTCTCTAGCTAATACTTTAGTCATCACTTGCCGCACATAACGAGGAGCAGTATCACCGTAGGTGCTCGCGAAGATGAAGTCCTATATTTAATAATGGGAAAAAGGTACTAACTAGCGGCCAACGATTTTCAGCATGCACAATTGCCAGATCCAGTCCCTTCAGAGCTTGCGTAGTTGACCACGGGAAAATGATCGGCAGTCGTCCATGGTGAACGGTGCATTCTAAGCGATCCAGCCGCACCTTAGCAGCACTCCACAGACGCATGACATTCTCGTATATAACGTCGATCTTATCTGATACTAACCATTTAACAACAACGACGTAATCGACGCAACGTACTTTTGTTTCTCCATAGCCTAATTAGATCAGCAGTCTTGGAACTAGATGCAAAGTAGAAGACATTGAAGCACAACATATTACTATCACTTACTTTGATATTCGGTAGAATGTAGCAGTCCGTGAGACTGCCTCCAACCACGTTCGTGAAAATCGGATGGGTCCATGATGGTTCGTGATTTCGCCGCACCTATTTGGAACTGTCACAACGAGACTATATCCTGACGTGGTGTGACGGCTTGCGTGCCTCCATGATCCAACGAGCTATTCAGGATGGCTTATCTCAAGCCGAAGATCCAATCATGCCCGGAAGGTCAATGGGTAGAGGCCTGACGAAGTAGTCTCCTGGTCCTCCAAGTTGGGGGTTGATCTGAGTTAGCAGCCCAGTCGGAAAAACGAGTGGAAGAATAATTGATCCAAGCTGATGGGCGCCCACTCAGCTATTCCCCGCTGCCTTGCGGTCAGGTTCTTGTCAGAACCAAAGGCTTTGGCTGAGAACTCTTATCGTTCTGCTGCTTAGCGGCTGGACTCCCTAGCAGTACCTGTCCATTATTCCCCATGAGTTACACGTCTACAAAGAATCCCATACTGCATCGGTCGTCGCGCACGATAATCAGGACCGCGCTACCCATTGTATCGAGCGCAGGTGTGGTGAGTAGTGATAAGTATGCTACTGCTCAGAGTTCCCTCTCTTTTATTCAACCTATCTCTTCTGTCTCCAACCGAATCTGTTTGCCCCTACTGCCTACCCATAGTATCTCCATTGATAACACGCCCGATACTCGCAACGGCTTATTGTCAAGTAGTGCAGTAGGTGGTTTTGAGTCTGTTAGCTCACATTTTCTCAAGCCTCGTTAGCCTTTGAATCTGGGTTGCTTCAATGTGCGCACTTTAATGCAGGCTGGCCAACAGGCGTGTTTGGCTCTGACAGTGGACTCACTTTCGATTGATGTCTGCTGCGTGAGTGAAACACGAATTCAGGATTCGAGTAGAATAGAGTAATTCAGCTAACTGCACCTAATTTCTCTTCAAGGTATTTCCTCCACAATTCAGAAGACGAAGCAGCTCAAGCTGTGGGTCAACGTGATGTAGGAATAGTCTTGAGTGAGAAGGCCGGAGCGGCCCTTTTAGACTGGATCCCAGTCAACAGTCGCTTGTGCGCCGTGAGACTGCAGGGATCAGTCGATGTGCGGAAGGATAGTAGTGTTAAGCGTAGTTTATTTGTCATCTCGGCATACGCTCCAATAGACTGCAGCATTGACATGGGGAAAGACGAGTTTTATGATGACCTTGTCACTCTTGTTTGGAAGAGCAAACGCTCTGACATTGTAGTCGTGGCAGGTGATTTCAATGCACAAGTTGGAAAACTAAGTGCATCGGAGTCAGTTAGCTACTGTTGGCGCGGTTCTGTCCAGAACTGTAGATCATACTGGACCACGTACGTCGAATCGGACCATGCGTTAGTTTCAAGGCGATTTTTGCTGCAGCTGAATGGCCATCGACGCAGGCCACAAACCCGATTGGCTGTCGAACGTTTGTCTGATTTGGCTGTTCGCAACAGCTACGAACAGAAACTATCCGAGGAACTAAGAACTGCGACCGGTAGCAATGTAGACGATCAGTGGGATCAAATTTAGCAGGCTATGCACTTGGCAGAGAATTTCGCCTGCGGTCCCAGATCTAGTGTTCATCAAAAACACTGGATCTCTCAAGCATCGCTAATTCTAATGGAGCAAAAACGCGAGCTGTCTAACTACAAGGAAATGAATAAGATGCGTCGGCAGTTGCAGCGTCAGTTGACCATAAGCCTTAGGAATGACCGCGAAAGCTGGTGGGTTAAGGTAGCCGAAGAGATGGAAGTGGCGTCCGCTTCAGGTAACAATCAAAGACTGTTTGAGCTTATACGCGACAGCGGTGGGCGGCGAACTTCGGTTAGTGAAGTCGTGTGCGATAAGAATGCAGAGCTGATCCATGGTAGACAGGAAAGACTGGACCGTTGGGCAGAGCACTTCACGGATCAGTTTAACTGGCCATACGCTATCGTATCTAGTCTGATGCTTGCAGCTGTGAATCCTTGGGAGGTGTCACTTGATCCCCCAACGGAAGTGGAAGTGGAGTCGAATATTCGGCTTCTGAAGAGGGGAAAAGCAGCCGGTCCCGACAACCTTCCCCCAAATCTCTTCAAAATTTGATAGGGAAGCTCTGGTGAAATCACTTACCTCCTTGCTTCGTGATATTTGGAACGAGGAGCGTATCCCGCTATCGTGGGGTGAGTCACTGATTATACCCATCTTCAAGAAGGGTACACGGAGTGAGTGTAGCAATCATCGCAGGATTAGTTTAATTCCGATAGTTACTAACGTGTTAGCTTCGATAATGCTTCGCCGTTTGACACCGATTCGCGAGAGTAATATCCGCGAACAACAGGCCGGATTTCGGCCAGGTCGAGGTCGCATCGACCAGATATTCACTCTCTGACAGAAACTCGAAACGCGCCACACGCACCGCCGCCCTATGATCGTAGCCTCCCTCGATTTGAAAGGTGCTTTCGATTCCGTGGATCGACCAGCATGTGCTTTGCACCTTGAAAGTGCAAAGTACTGTTACAGGACTGGACGACGGCAGCGCCGAACTTGATACTGGATAGAGAGGAACTAACGACTGTGGACCGTTTCACCTACCTTGGTAGCTGCGTGTCCAACGATGGTAGCTCGGGATTGGAGGTAAGTATGCGTATATCCAAGGCTCGGGCAGCTTACGCTGGATTGAAGCATTTGTGGCGTCGGCCTGATATTTCACTGAAGTTGAAAGGTCGTGTGCACTGTGGTGCAGTGCGTTCAGTGTTGTTGTACGGTTGCGAGACGTGGAGTATGCGTGTGGACGATGTTCGTCGGTTGGAGGTTTCCGACAACCGATGTTTACGTAGTATGGCTAGGATTGGATGGAGTGACCGGGTGAGTAATATGGAGGTCAGGAATCTGGTATTGGGTGCCACTTCTGAGAATAGCTTGTTTCAGCGAATGAAACTTAGGAGACTACGCTGGTTGGGTCACGTGTTGCGTATGACGAACACTCGTCTACCATACCGTGCCTTATTTTGTGTTCCCTTTAAGGAATGGAAGAAGCCATGTGGAGGCCAACAGATGACGTAGCAACGTGGAATGAGAAAATGTACAGCGAAATTGAGTAAGGTAGGTGTCTCACGCCTTCGTGGTTGGGATCCGAAAGACTCGTCAACTAGCTGGCTGGAGACACTGAAGGATATGGCAGTGAACCGTGAACAGTGGCGATCGTGCTGTCATTTTCTATCGAATCAGAATAATTGAAACACGTGCGTTTGCACAGTTAGACTGTGTTCCGTGTGTTGGCTGCAGTAGTATCTTATCTTTTCCCGGCTGTGTAGGTCCACTCCCCGTTCCCCTTGAATATCCCCTCTCTTTATAGAAACTTGTAACCCTGGGGAGAAAGCCTCAGTAAGTGGGTTTGCCTTGCTGTTTAACGCTGAACGATGATGATGGTGATGATGAGTTGGGGGGGGGGGAATTAATTGAAGACAGAAGATACTGGTTGAATGAAAGAGAGAGGAACTGGGGCTAGTAGGATGTTATCACCACCAGCCCCACTGGATGTAGTTGGCAGCGCGGTCTTGAGTATTCTGAGCAACGACCGATGCAGTATGGAATTATTTGTAGACGTGTAACTCATGGGGATTAACAAACGGCACTGCTAGGAAATCCATCCGCTAAGCAGAAATACGATTAGGGTTCTCAACCAAAGCCTTTGGTTCTGGCAAGAAGCTGACTTCAAGACAGCGGGGTATAACTGAGTGGAAGTTCATTTACCTGGATCAATAATTCTTCCACTTGCTTATCCGTTTGAATTGCCAACTCAGATCAACCCGCGACCAGGAGACTACTTCCTCAGGCATCTAACCAATGGCCTATCATGCATGGTTTGATTTTCTGTTTGAGATAAGCCCTACTGTATAGCTCGTTGGCTCATAGAAGCAAACCGTCACACCACTTCAAGGTGCAGTGTCATTTTGAGGGTCCATAATTTACTAATTTTCCTAGTGAAGCGGATGCTGGAGGTGTTTGAGCGACTGGTATCTCATGGTGACCAGCATCGCAAATTTGTTTTTTTGAAACCTTGGCTTTGTGATCAACAGTCTCACCCGCAAGGCTGTCGAGCCTTTCTCAGAGCAGGAAATTTTCACTTCGCGCTATCGAATGAGGACCCAAGTAAATTGCAAGTTGTTCTTGATCGTCTATGTAATTGCGTGTGTATGTTTGAGCGGCGTTTTGCATCTTATAGGTGACAATTGTTGTTGTAACATTGGATTGACTCAAAGGTAAATTCTGTTACAGGGGAAAAGCTGGGCGAAGTTGATACATTTAGTTGCTCTTGTATTCGTATCTCATCTTTTGGTCGTATATCGAATAAAGTGTCTTCGCGCAGTTGCTAATGTGAGGCACCTGTGGTACAGGTGTAGCATCTGGTTATCGATCGAAAGTGGAATCTGCGCTGTAAGGAATGAGGTCGGTATTGCTCTACGGTTGTGGAGCATAGCTGTGGAGAGCAAATAATATGCGAAGACATTTGATGCTATTATTGATGGAATATATTTGTAGAATTTTGTAACTTGGAGGCTTGTAGAATTCTGTGATTAGTACATTCAGTTAGTGAGAATGGGACGACTGCCTTGTTTTACGCTGTTCTTCTAGGGACGTAATGGTTTGAAGGGAGGCCGTAGTGACCAATCGATGGCATGGGGACAAAGTATCTGGTGTACTGGCTCTTGAAGGCTGATTTAACCTGTCTAGTTGGAGTCCACGATATCCCCTCAAGCGATGTTCGAGATAGTGGATGATATGGCTCTGTGCCGAAATCATTATTTATCTTACATGAGTAATTTCTGGTGTTCTGGATAGTTCTTCCGCCTACTGTTGGGTATCTAGCGTTTCACTATTCATGATTATTTTTGTTTTTGCAGATGCTGGGGTGGGTTCGGAAACGAAGCCGGAGCATGTTGATCCCATGTTAGTGGTTATATAATCTGAACTGAACTGAACCATGCTCGATGCAATGGGCAATGCGGTCATGACTGTTCTGCACCCTTATCTTTATAGAAAGGAATTGAATATGTTTTTCTGAGTCACAAAAGTTTGGGGACGAGCGCTGTTAGGGAGTTCACTAGAACGATTGAGGCTCGTAACGAGAGTCTTTGATTCTACCACGAAGGTTTCCTCAGTGCCACAAGAAATTCCTAACTCGGAGCAACCATCACCCTGAAAAACCAAAGGATTACTTCACCGTCTTTCGACCGACCTTGGCTCTGTCGGTTAAGCATGTATCACTCCATAAAAATTGGATTCAAATCGCAAAGTCGCCATTCAGTCTGGTTATGGCAGTTTGCTGTCACCCGGCTCGATACCGCATCTGTCCTATGGATGATGATGACCTTGTGCCATTCTATTTCTCAGATTACAGTTTGCCACTCTCCCTATCATTTTCCTAAATACTGGGACCTAATGACTCCTTGTCATGCCTCTTCCAGTGTATTCGTCAGCCAAACATGTAATCAAAAATGACAAAATAAGGGTGCGATCAAATTTCCGGCTTCAGATAAGCCAGCTTATAGGTCTCGTTGAGTCCTATAGGCCGACAAGCCGTTATATAGTGTTGAAGTTTAGTGTCAACGATACGATTAATTACAGGCTAGAGCTTTTACTTGGTTGGCTCGGATGTTTTGCCGAGAGTCAGCGGGAACGAACGATAGCGAGATGGAGATCCAGATGGATTAATGGTTACCCATCTGCAAGCTCTAACAGAGGAGCCGAGATTGGGGATACCCATTGTTTGTGATATCCATATGACTTAAAAACAAACCATGCGTGTTTTGTGTACGCCAGAACGACTTCCTTACATTTTTCATTATTTAAACATACAGGTGTGCTCTCGTTGTCGGTCACCGAAACCGGCCTTCAATAATTAGAATAAACTCACTCAATTGGATCTATATTCTACTCTATTTTGTCCCCGATCTCTTCTTCGCAGCCGGAAACGTCGACTAATCAAAATTGGTGAAGGTTGTTTCGGTGAAGTTTTTTGCTGTCCAGCCCGAATGAAGGCTCCCAATGATACCGAAAGAAAATCTTGTCTAACAACTCCCTCGTTAGAGGAGGAAATGGTTGCGGTTAAATTGGTTCCGATTGAGGGATCTGTGAAATTTAACGGGGAGGCCCAGAAATCTTACGACGAGGTTTTGTCAGAAGTTATCATAGCCAAGTGAGTTATTCGACGCAGCATTACGCAACTATCCAAAATAGAATTCCCATTTCAGGAAAGGATTGATGGCGACTTGTCTAGATGCAGTACGTCATATGCCCTCTGGCTTATTACCGAATCTGACCCACTGGGATCTTATGTGGTTCTCCGTAACCCCCCAGTTCCAAGGTCATAGTTGACGATGCACCCGATGCTGTGCGTCTTATTGACTATGTATGCGCAGGTCCCCTTCCACGCCACTCTTATTTTGTTCACGATACATCAATGGCATCGTTCTCCTCCCATTTCATGCCAGTCCTGATACAATGTCGCAATACGGAGAAATGTTGTAACTTTGTCTTATGTTTGACTTTGTGAGCTGAAATGAAATTCCCTTTATGCAGTGCCAATTGCTGAATGAGCCCAAAACGGTTATTCCGTTCATCTTAATCGTATTTTTCGGAAATATTATGGTGGAGGAAAGTGGCACACTTTAATGGTGTTCAACAACTTATCCAATGAAACCCAAGTTCGCTGGTTAATCAAACCTGATTCATGTTCTTGATCAAAAAAGGATATTTGTATAAACTATTGTCCTTTTTGGCTTATCACAAGCTAGTGTACCTTTCAGCACGCTTCAGTGGAAACCTGCAGTTCTTTCGTCGCGACTATCGCCTTGCTTTGACTCCCCAATTCTTTACTAGGAGTCCACGACACCATTTCCTAGGTTCACTCCTCTTGAGTCATTTCCCATAACTCTTTTAAGGAGAAGGGTTGACAGTTATCGCAGCATTTCATACATCATTGACATCCTCTGTTTTTTTCCTTGACTAGAAATTCTTTAAGTCGTTTCCTGGTTATTGTTCTTAGGGCTCACGTGATCCTGAAACCCGAGTAGCCTCTGTTGTTGTGTGGGGTTTTCAGAACCGCTTCCAAAGTTCGTTCGTTTTTTGGGCATTTGTTTTTGATAATTGTGCTGAAAGCTTTGACTGTAACTTAGGTTGGCGATTATCATCTAGAAGCAGCTGCATTGGTAGTTCCCGTCTTGGTGCGGACACATACTGTGCGTGCACGGACTAAGAAGTGATCTGAGTTCGCATGCGTGGAACACAGTGCTCGAATTTCTTCCACTGATCTACCCCCTCGTTGGCCAACAGCAGTGCAGTAAATCTGAGTTCAACGTTATGGGGTTGCAGGATTTTATGGCAAGACCTTGTGCTCACCAGAGATAGAGAAAAATAGACGATTGCTTTTGTTGGTTGAAGTGGCTGAAACAGCAACTGTACCTTCGATGTAGCTATCTTTCGTCGATAGTCGACAAAGTTGCACGATAAATCCATCAGTAGCAACTACGAAGTTCGGTGGATGAAAAAGTTGCCGTATTTAAGGCATGTCCTAGTATAGTCCGCGGTTAGATCCAGCCAACGTGCAGTCAACGGACGCTTGCCTCAGCATCCGGAACGCGCAACTGCGATTCAGTCAGTAGGCGCTCACAAGCACACGCATACAGGCATACATCCGAACTCCACACAAATGGCTGTTAACGAGGATCCAGTCCAGGATTACACATTCGGCTCGTGTACCGAAAGCGATCCCGACAGCAGTATACCCAAAGACAGTTGTAATCGTAGTACCTGGCGCGTGATGAGTGAGGTTTAACTCCGAGGCAGTATTTATACTATAAGCAATGATAATCGATGTGGATATGTGGGTTTGGGAGACGTGACGCGAGTCTAATTTTTTTGAATGACGTGGTTCACGCTTTAATGTAGTGGAAAAAGCATGTTCCTGTGGACCCTGGGGCCCATTACACGGGAGAGGGGAGAGTAGAAAACAGGCGACCGCGACCCTGAAACTTGGAGTGGCATATAACCACATAAGGTCCCATTAGGCCAGGTGTGGTAACGAGCTGGACTGTGTCTATCACCCCAAAAGCGTTATAAATTTGAATTCCAGATCCGTCGGTCACCCGTTCTCCCTCGGCTCGGTACCAAGCCTGACTTACTGAGTTGTATGGTTGGATGCTATTCAAGTTTTGAACATCACGATTGCCGCTCTCCCTGTGTGGTGGACTGTAGCTGCTTTGAGGCATATTCCATCCACTACCACTAATACTACCAGGTGACAAATCTGTGAAGCCACGCTTGTGGCATCTTCCATAACCACTAAGTTGGACGAATGAATGTTGCCTAGATTCCTCGTAGTTGGTAGGGCGAACGTGTCAGCGCGATCACTCACAATAGAAAGGCGCTTCTCTGAGAAACCAGAGAATCATCAAACTTTTAAAGCCCAATGAGGAGCGATTACCATTGTCTGGGGTGGGTACTATCATCACCCAACACGATGATCCATCTCGCCATTGCTCAGTTGGTGTTCAGTACTTCGGAGATATCAGTGTTTGAGCACGAAAACCACCGAGCATCCTCACTGTGGAGAGGCCAAGATTCGCAGCCGAATAGAACGCAGCTAGTTGTGGAATTACGGACCCTTCCTTTGAGAGGCGCTGAATGTCAGGTACTGTCTGAGATGTGTCAGGTTTGCCGAAGTTGCTCTAATTCTCATTATTCACGATCTCCGACAGAAACTCGGACTAGTATCGACTTCTTTCAACCGACCTTTACACTGGCTCAATGGTAGCACAAGCTCAAGCTAGTCTTGCAGAAATATCTTGGACTTTGAACGTGTAAAACATACTGTATCCGGACACCTTAGTTGCCAAGGGATCTAACGTGTTGAATCGTTTGCACACTGATGCTCAGAAAGACGGTTTCTTTGATTTGTTTTAAGTCAAGATTGTTCCGTACTAGTAGTTCGACTTCACGGTATGCCAAAGGAGAAAAAATGTTTTGTAGAACATCCCCTTTAACATGTCGGTCTCGCTCTACGCCACGGGAAACGGCGAAGGAACGAAAAACCCCTATGGATAGCCGATGATTTGATGATGGAGAATACAGAAGCTATCATGTGCGCTGAACCTTAGAGGTTGTTTTTTCTTTCTTCTTTCTCGCTCCTGGTTTTCGTCCTCGTGATTCCGATGGTGCATGATCTGTACTCAGATTTGTGCAAGTGGGTAGATAGGATAGACTTAGTCTGAACCTCGGAGACGGACTGCACGGAGTCAGCTGTTGATAGGTATTCAGTATAGCAGATGCTTGAGCTCTGAGACTCCAGCAGTTCTACTAACAACCGGATTAGCTTCAGAAACGTCTGGGTCTAGTATTAAACTTAGCTGTGGACGTCATTCTGACCTTAAAACCCCTTGCGTCGTTCAGCCTTTTCGGAGTAACAATAGATATCTGTCGAAAGCGATTCCAAAATGCTTGCTAAGCCCAGCTGTTGTCCGGCTTGTCTAAGCTTACTTTTCGATAATACTAAGCAATTTGAATTGGAAGCTACGTTAGAAGAACGTCGGCTCTATGTTGTGATTTGTCTCTGAAGTCAACAGGGATTCGGTCTCGTGATAAGTCTGGTCATAACCTGCATCTTTCTTATAAAATGACAGGTTGTTGGTAAGTCAACGTGTGGAAAGGGTTACGTTTCGAACCTGGCGTATGATGAGCAAATGATTTTGCGGTAAATTTGTATTGATAACAGGTTTTTGTAAGAGTACGTAGTTCAGTTTTAGGATTAACCAGACCGAAGTAGGTCTTATGAATCAATAATGGGATCCTTTAACCAATCAAAGCTTAACCTACGAAGCAACGGAGTGGAGCGCGCTTTCCGCAGCCTATTGGGTACCGACGGCTGACTATTTATTTCATTCTACCTTCGTATGAATCCAAACATCGTGGGTGCTCTGCGCACCCCTCTGCCGTGGATGTCGATGAACGTATTTCTCTGTCCTTCAACGAGTTATGGGAGGTGAACAATTATTGGTTGTCGTTACAGGATTATTGACGGAGGCGAAAGGATTATAGTTTACTGCTGAAGAATTCCAGATCTTGACTCAAGCTTAGTAGGGACAGGTTTATTTGCTAAGAGAGAATGCTAGTTCGGGATTTACTCAATGTCTGAACGATGTAGTGTATCTAGGTTGTCTAAAGCCTAATTGACGGCATTTTTCTGCATAGTTGGCGAGTGAATATAGTTGAAGGATCACATTTCGGAGACTCCGTACCCCACCACACCAGGGCTCAAGGGAAGAAAACAGCAGTGAAATGACACGGAACCAAGTAAGGTATCAACAGGTCAGGTGTGATAACAAAGCGGGCTACAACGAACTGGAAAAAACAATGACCAATGAAAGAGATTGGTGTGCACTTTTTGGATGTCGGCACGAAAGCTCAAGTTTCCAAACACATTGTGTTACCTTTACCTCATTTAGAGAAGGATTGCTTGGGTAACGATGGTCTCATTGAGTGGCCAACTGTATCGCTTTGTGCAAACTTTTGTTGGAATCCGTTTGGGAAGTGAGACTCCGCTTGGCCCCCCAACTGTTTTGCTGTTTGCCCTCAGGTTATTTTTCGGGGAATCGTTGCTCGTTTGTTTGCTGGCCGATTGCATTCCGACGATAACCAATGTAGCTTCTTTAGTTAAAAAATTACCGCTTTTTTCTGATATTTTCTTGCTTTCACATAAGTGCTTGTGTAGCACGGAGTTCGGCGCATGTCTATGAAATTATCGAGTCCCTTTTAGTTTCGATGAATTTGATCAGCTGGCCAAATAGACTTGGTAATTTAAGACTTGCAGCAATGACTTTTTGAAAACCCATGTGTAGCCTACTGTGGCCGACTACAGCTAATCTGGTTCTGCTACGTATTCCTTCAATCGGGTTTGTCCGTATGATTTTGTAAACGTAGTCTTCCTCGTAAGATTTTATAGAATGTACACAGGACGTTGCTTTTTCTTTTAATCTAATGAAGCAGTGTTTTAATTTTGACCGAATAATAACGCAGTTGCGGTTTTTGGATTGTTAGTATCTAAGATCTTTCTGTTTCTGTTTCAGGGAACTTACAGCACTGAGCTACGGAATGCACAATCAAACTGAGGGATTTGTACAACTAAAGCAGTAAGTTTCTCAAAGTTTCTCGTTCTACTCTTGCTTATTCTTGTTGACTATTCTTGATTAAACGCTGAAATTGTCGCCGATGGCTGAACGCACTCAACAGGAAATATACGTGCATATTTATATATGCATCAGAATTATATACATGTATATGTAATTGTTTCACCATCATCTAAACTGGTCATCAGTGCATAAGTTTAGCTTGGACTCCCTGAGCAGACTGCACCAGGTACGCAGCGGCACTGCCAGTGGTATGACGGGTATTCTACTGTCAAGATTTCTATGTTTTACCACAAAATTGTTGGTTGCATTGTGATGAAACGAATGTGGCCAGAAAACAAAACATGGCTATAGCCTTCTTATCATGTCCCACTGACCCAGAGAAAGGACATAAACCACTCCAGCGGCTCCCGGCTCGTTTGAAACAATCCTGTCGTCTTACAAGTTGCGCTTGGCGGGGCAAAAGCTAAAAGTTCATCCAAAGAGATAAAGCTTTCCGGGACTAGGCAACCAAAGCGCACTGTAGTCCTCACCATAAATAGCTCTCACTAAGTCTAGCTTTACTGTAACCGTTCCGCATTCTTCGTTTATGTTCAGAACTGAGGTTTCGTCGTACATAGTTGTTTGTTTCTCTAAAGGCACATCGCACCTTTTCCAATTTTTTATTTTGCACTTCGTTGGGATTTTCAGTCGGTCTTACCAGCGGTCATTTTCCGAGATAAAGTTTTGTCTCCGTTCTCCGGTTTCATCCAAGTCTCACTGGATTTATTTCAGCCTTATAATGCTCCTTTTCGTCTTCCACGTCCCTTCAATGTAGTCACATTTTCTGTTTGGCTGACTGCCATTCGTACTCCAGCTTTCACGCACAAACTCCAGGTCATTCGGTCAGCCTTAGACTCGGAAAGCACCAGACTCGAGTTTCGCTCTTTTTGAGCTCGCCAGTGGTGTATATCCTCCATCGCTCTCAGGATTTGAACCCGGGCTTTCGAAACGGAAGGCATGAATTTTCACTCTCACACCAGCTCTCGTTCAGGCTAACCAGAATCACCAGGTTAAATTTGTTCGCAGTTCATCCTCAATTGCAACTAGCCTGAGCGTGACAGTCTCGAAAGGATACACGGTACCTATCCCAATCTGAGGTTTGTGCGTGAAAAACTGAGTCTGAATGACAGTCAGACTAAAATGGAATACGCGAGTGACACTATTCGCAAGTATTGCAAGCGCTGTATAACCACATACTATAACAGGAAGACAAGCCTATGGTATATATATATATATGTATATATATATATATATATATGTATATATATATATATATATATATAAGCAAGAAGTAGTATCCGGATGCGTAAACAGAATGTGCCCGGGAGCACAGGACCGGTTTCGCGGTTATTGTCGGTCGTCAGGTATGCGTACCCGATGCTCTGTTGTCCGAACATCCACATGGTTGTACAGTCCGAATTGATATGTCTGTCTCACGAGAATGGAATCTGTAGCATCGGGAGTGTGCACTTGCTGAAGATGCATCTTTGAAGGCACTTATTTCGTTGTCCTGTGATATTTTGATCGAGGATTGATTTCCGTCATCGTGAGATCCGTCTAACTCCGTTGATTGCCAAGGTTTTATTTTCGGTAATGCTGCGCTGATTTGCGATTTTTGACTTCGTCATCGACAGGTTGGTGAAAAGTGCTTTAGGAAGTTCGTAGGATGCATGCTTCGAACTGGTGGATGGTGAGAATTTGTTGCTATTTTCTGTCTGTTCGGATTCAGAGAGTAATATAATCGTAATCTAGAAGGCCTGGCAGGAGCTGTAGCTGTATTCACGGTGTGGCTTCGACCTTCAAAGTTTAGGGTACTGTTACAAACTTGCATGTCAGCAGCACTGAATTTGGTATTCGACAAAGAGGAACCAACCAATGTCGTTCATGAAATCGCCGATAACACTAAGGTTTGAACACCTGAGGCATCATATGAGTATAAGCCATTCATCTCTGGCGTGACTGATGATGTGTTGACAAATCGGATCATCGTCATCATCGTTCAGCGTTAAACAGCAAGGCAAACCTCACTGGCCGCTGCCTTTCCCCAGAGTTACACGTTTCTGTAAAAAGAGCGAATATCCAAGGGGAACGGGGAGTGGACCTACACAGCCGGGAAAAGATAAGATACTACTGCAGCCAACACACGGAACACAGTCTAACTGTGCAAACGCACGTGTTTCAATTATTCTGATTCGATAGAAAATGACAGCACGATCGCCACTGTTCACGGTTCACTGCCATATCCTTCAGTGTCTCCAGCCAGCTAGTTGACGAGTCTTTCGGATCCCAACCACGAAGGCGTGAGACACCTACCTTACTCAATTTCGCTGTACATTTTCTCATTCCACGTTGCTACGTCATCTGTTGGCCTCCACATGGCTTCTTCCATTCCTTAAAGGGAACACAAAATAAGGCACGGTATGGTAGACGAGTGTTCGTCATACGCAACACGTGACCCAACCAGCGTAGTCTCCTAAGTTTCATTCGCTGAAACAAGCTATTCTCAGAAGTGGCACCCAATACCAGATTCCTGACCTCCACATTACTCACCCGGTCACTCCATCCAATCCTAGCCATACTACGTAAACATCGGTTGTCGGAAACCTCCAACCGACGAACATCGTCCACACGCATACTCCACGTCTCGCAACCGTACAACAACACTGAACGCACTGCACCACAGTGCACACGACCTTTCAACTTCAGTGAAATATCAGGCCGACGCCACAAATGCTTCAATCCAGCGTAAGCTGCCCGAGCCTTGGATATACGCATACTTACCTCCAATCCCGAGCTACCATCGTTGGACACGCAGCTACCAAGGTAGGTGAAACGGTCCACNCACTGCCATATCCTTCAGTGTCTCCAGCCAGCTAGTTGACGAGTCTTTCGGATCCCAACCACGAAGGCGTGAGACACCTACCTTACTCAATTTCGCTGTACATTTTCTCATTCCACGTTGCTACGTCATCTGTTGGCCTCCACATGGCTTCTTCCATTCCTTAAAGGGAACACAAAATAAGGCACGGTATGGTAGACGAGTGTTCGTCATACGCAACACGTGACCCAACCAGCGTAGTCTCCTAAGTTTCATTCGCTGAAACAAGCTATTCTCAGAAGTGGCACCCAATACCAGATTCCTGACCTCCACATTACTCACCCGGTCACTCCATCCAATCCTAGCCATACTACGTAAACATCGGTTGTCGGAAACCTCCAACCGACGAACATCGTCCACACGCATACTCCACGTCTCGCAACCGTACAACAACACTGAACGCACTGCACCACAGTGCACACGACCTTTCAACTTCAGTGAAATATCAGGCCGACGCCACAAATGCTTCAATCCAGCGTAAGCTGCCCGAGCCTTGGATATACGCATACTTACCTCCAATCCCGAGCTACCATCGTTGGACACGCAGCTACCAAGGTAGGTGAAACGGTCCACAGTCGTTAGTTCCTCTCTATCCAGTATCAAGTTCGGCGCTGCCGTCGTCCAGTCCTGTAACAGTACTTTGCACTTTCAAGGTGCAAAGCACATGCTGGTCGATCCACGGAATCGAAAGCACCTTTCAAATCGAGGGAGGCTACGATCATAGGGCGGCGGTGCGTGTGGCGCGTTTCGAGTTTCTGTCAGAGAGTGAATATCTGGTCGATGCGACCTCGACCTGGCCGAAATCCGGCCTGTTTTTCGCGGATATTACTCTCGCGAATCGGTGTCAAACGGCGAAGCATTATCGAAGCTAACACGTTAGTAACTATCGGAATTAAACTAATCCTGCGATGATTGCTACACTCACTCCGTGTACCCTTCTTGAAGATGGGTATAATCAGTGACTCACCCCACGATAGCGGGATACGCTCCTCGTTCCAAATATCACGAAGCAAGGAGGTAAGTGATTTCACCAGAGCTTCCCTATCAAATTTTGAAGAGATTTGGGGGAAGGTTGTCGGGACCGGCTGCTTTTCCCCTCTTCAGAAGCCGAATATTCGACTCCACTTCCACTTCCGTTGGGGGATCAAGTGACACCTCCCAAGGATTCACAGCTGCAAGCATCAGACTAGATACGATAGCGTATGGCCAGTTAAACTGATCCGTGAAGTGCTCTGCCCAACGGTCCAGTCTTTCCTGTCTACCATGGATCAGCTCTGCATTCTTATCGCACACGACTTCACTAACCGAAGTTCGCCGCCCACCGCTGTCGCGTATAAGCTCAAACAGTCTTTGATTGTTACCTGAAGCGGACGCCACTTCCATCTCTTCGGCTACCTTAACCCACCAGCTTTCGCGGTCATTCCTAAGGCTTATGGTCAACTGACGCTGCAACTGCCGACGCATCTTATTCATTTCCTTGTAGTTAGACAGCTCGCGTTTTTGCTCCATTAGAATTAGCGATGCTTGAGAGATCCAGTGTTTTTGATGAACACTAGATCTGGGACCGCAGGCGAAATTCTCTGCCAAGTGCATAGCCTGCTAAATTTGATCCCACTGATCGTCTACATTGCTACCGGTCGCAGTTCTTAGTTCCTCGGATAGTTTCTGTTCGTAGCTGTTGCGAACAGCCAAATCAGACAAACGTTCGACAGCCAATCGGGTTTGTGGCCTGCGTCGATGGCCATTCAGCTGCAGCAAAAATCGCCTTGAAACTAACGCATGGTCCGATTCGACGTACGTGGTCCAGTATGATCTACAGTTCTGGACAGAACCGCGCCAACAGTAGCTAACTGACTCCGATGCACTTAGTTTTCCAACTTGTGCATTGAAATCACCTGCCACGACTACAATGTCAGAGCGTTTGCTCTTCCAAACAAGAGTGACAAGGTCATCATAAAACTCGTCTTTCCCCATGTCAATGCTGCAGTCTATTGGAGCGTATGCCGAGATGACAAATAAACTACGCTTAACACTACTATCCTTCCGCACATCGACTGATCCCTGCAGTCTCACGGCGCACAAGCGACTGTTGACTGGGATCCAGTCTAAAAGGGCCGCTCCGGCCTTCTCACTCAAGACTATTCCTACATCACGTTGACCCACAGCTTGAGCTGCTTCGTCTTCTGAATTGTGGAGGAAATACCTTGAAGAGAAATTAGGTGCAGTTAGCTGAATTACTCTATTCTACTCGAATCCTGAATTCGTGTTTCACTCACGCAGCAGACATCAATCGAAAGTGAGTCCACTGTCAGAGCCAAACACGCCTGTTGGCCAGCCTGCATTAAAGTGCGCACATTGAAGCAACCCAGATTCAAAGGCTAACGAGGCTTGAGAAAATGTGAGCTAACAGACTCAAAACCACCTACTGCACTACTTGACAATAAGCCGTTGCGAGTATCGGGCGTGTTATCAATGGAGATACTATGGGTAGGCAGTAGGGGCAAACAGATTCGGTTGGAGACAGAAGAGATAGGTTGAATAAAAGAGAGGGAACTCTGAGCAGTAGCATACTTATCACTACTCACCACACCTGCGCTCGATACAATGGGTAGCGCGGTCCTGATTATCGTGCGCGACGACCGATGCAGTATGGGATTCTTTGTAGACGTGTAACTCATGGGGAATAATGGACAGGTACTGCTAGGGAGTCCAGCCGCTAAGCAGCAGAACGATAAGGGTTCTCAGCCAAAGCCTTTGGTTCTGACAAGAACCTGACCGCAAGGCAGCGGGGAATAGCTGAGTGGGCGCCCATCAGCTTGGATCAATTATTCTTCCACTCGTTTTTCCGACTGGGCTGCTAACTCAGATCAACCCCCAACTTGGAGGACCAGGAGACTACTTCGTCAGGCCTCTACCCATTGACCTTCCGGGCATGATTGGATCTTCGGCTTGAGATAAGCCATCCTGAATAGCTCGTTGGATCATGGAGGCACGCAAGCCGTCACACCACGTCAGGATGTAGTCTCGTTGTGACAGTAACAAATAGGATGAGTATATGAAGCTATCGGAATAGATTTGTGCGACTTGTTTCCAAGTTATAGGAACCGTTAGTTAGCGTTTGGGTCCTTTTTGACAGAGGGAAAAATCAGCGGTAAGCAGAAAAATTCCATAAACTTATTCAGGTATTCGTTTATCCTAAAGGTCTCCGTTAGGCCCATCTGTTCTTCCTACGCTTGGTCTACACTACAGATAATTCGGGCTCTATGGAAAATTGTTTTCACGGGATTCCGTTTGCAGGCAATTGGTGCAAAGCTGAAAAACTGTATGTACTATCCTACCACAAGGTGCTTTGCGGTTAACTGTTCCATCTGAATATCTAGTTGTCAGGGTGTTTAGGAAGGCCAGATTGCTGTCATTTTCTCTTTTGTGTATGGGCGAAACGTTCTGATGTATTTTGTTCAGGTGAATGAAAAATCTAATAAGGTACTTCTCATCGGTATTATGCCAACAGGTAAGCAAACGCCACAGGTGACAGGCTCTCCAAAAGTACACAAAGCAGCGGTTCCCTTAAGATCAATCTTACGCATGTAAAACTTCGCCTATCACAAATTAGCATGTTGGCTTGTGTGTTCTCTCCCGCAAGAAAACAGGACATCATACTGTATGAAAGACTCATTTGAATTATCAAATACCGTTGAGCAAATGCTAGTAAGTTCTCAGAAAATGTTTTTTACAGATGTTGACTCACTTTTCACAAATGTTCCTTTAAATGAAACAGTGGAATTTTTATGCCACACAATTTCTATACTGAACTTTACCTATTTCTGCCCCATACAGGAAGAATCTCATCTTATCATGTACTGAAAACATAATTTGACCTTGATGAGGAATCAAAGATATAGACTGATGGCGTTGGAACCATAAAAGCACACACCCTCCGTGGGATGAATGAAAAACAAATGAATGGTCACGTCGCTCGGTTGATGATTAATAGGCGTTATGTTGATTACTGCATAATTCTCACCGATGAGAAGTATTTAATCGGATTCTTCATTCACCTGAACAAAATACACCAAAACGTTTCGCCCCATCATGATAGAGAAAATGACAGCAAACGCGAAATATGACAGTACTGTCCCATAAACACCTTCCTAATCCGTTTTCCATTTTCATTAACATACTTCGATGTACAAGTTCTTGTCATCTTGCATTCTTCGAGTTGTATGTTCTCATTTAAGAGGTGATGTTCCGCTCTTACTCCGTAAAACCGTCAAGCCGAAAATCGACCCATTTGTGAGATTCAGGTTGGCTACAATTCGCTCTCATGTGTTTTGCTGCACGATGCTGTATCTCTGTGTTACTAGAATAATTTTTTGTTTGTTTTGCTTTCTATGTTTTACTAAGAACTTTCTGATTTCATGTTTGATGCATTCCGAGCCACCTGAATTTCTTCATTTTTGCACTAGTATATTCTTTCTGATTTGATTGTCTTTCCTTTCATTTGGTCGTGTTGTATTGTTTCGCTTTTGCGACTGTGCGCTTGCAATTCAGCTGCAGACGATTTATTAATCCACTGTTATAGGAAAAACCCCTCCCCAGTAGCTCGTAGCAGTTAGATGATATTTTTCGTTTCCTTCTTCAGAGTTCATTTAATCCGTGGTCCACTTCCTGTTTATCTGATAAAGGCTTGGGAGAAATTTGACAGTGAAAAAAAATCGGAAAATGATCATCCACGTAAGTCAGTTTGTGCGCTTTCTCGAAAAGAAACTGCCTTTTATATGAACGTGTCGTCATTCGGTGAAGGGTTATTTACGCTTCATTCTCTTTGATGAAATCGCCGGCTGTCACATGTACGTCGCACTTGAATGTCTGAGGCTGGTCCAAATCTTCAGCGATGATCCTTCCGTTCCGTGTGAAGCTAATATATCATACTGTTTCCGGTTTTTGAATTCCGTTTGTATTTGGTTGCTCGCTTTTGTTCACCGCGTATAGATTTTAAACGAGGCAGCGTTCCCCTGACGTTATGATTCAGTCTCCAGAAGTGGGACTGAATTTGAATATATTTATGGGGTTGGGATTTGCGCCGCCCACGGTCACAGAATGCCGGCTTCACTGTGCACTGCTTCGCCCATGCAATTTGCGGTTGGGACGATTCATGGCCGCCGGTTGACAACGCTGCAGAAAGACACGAAAATCTTAACCGGTGAATTGGATCATGACCTGTTTCGACTGATTTGTTTGGATCCGCGAGATCTCTCAAAGGATAGTTGGGGACATTAGGTGACGTCTCAATGCCGCTGTCAGTGGCATTTTTCGTTTAAGATCTTTTTTCTCTATGGTTCTTGAACTTATTAGCTTGTGTTGGTTCTCTCATTCTTTCTCGTTCTCTTGTTTCGAGTGAAGGATTTGCCGACACAGCAACGGAAATCAGAGCACTTTAGTGCAAAGTTAATTGTTGTAAAAACTGAATTCAACTTCCATATATTATATCACCTTTCTGTGCAGCGAAATCGTCGTGGATGACGGTAGCTAAATTCGCCCTTGCCTGTGGAACTTTTTTTTACATACTCCTCGTTTCTGTACTGTCCAGTCAGTGCTGACGGTCGCGGTTGCAAAAGCCGAATTTTCATCTTTGCCGCCAACAGTGTTCTCGGTGGTTAACTTTTAGTAAAATTCACGCCGGGTAAGTGGTCGAAACTCGAGTCAGTTGTTTCAAAACCAGACACGTACCAAATTTTAACCACCAACAGCAGTTAGCAGTAGATATAGTATTTCGCCTTATTATCCTCATATTTAAAACAAAGAATTCCGTACTAAAGAATCCAGCATACTTCATCGCCTCTAGGGCCCACTGCAAGTTGTGACGACCGAAAACCGGAGGTCGCAACCTTGAGGCGTGAAGTCAGGTCAAAGATGCCAGTGGGTCAAACTGCAATGAACCGTCGTCTACCATTCAAATGATCGGCAAATTTACGACTAATCTCTGACGTTTTGGGCTAGCAGACACTACTGGATCACTACGAATGAGTTCCTCACCGAAAGTTACATTCCGTTCCTGGTTTCCCTGGAAAAAAGATAATGCTAAGAGTGCTATTCCCACCTTTTAACATAATCTCATCGCGTAACAGAAAACACTATCACTTTATCCTGTATTTTGCATGGTTCCATCAAACGTCTAATGAAATCTCCATTTGCCGCTGTTCCTGTTGGATGGGATTCAGCGAAATGGTTGCTTCGAAAACATCTCCCTGAAAAGTCGTTATTTTCCACGGGGTCCAAGATTCGCTTTAAAGCATGGATTTCCACGTTTTATTCTTGCAAGCTGGATCTACGTCGATCAGTTTTAGTCTACCTGGAGGGCGTCGAGCTGGGGAATTACCCCAGTATATTTGGATAAACAATAATCCGTCAAGGATCCTCATCCTCGATGATATCTGGCTACCGTCCGGTTCCCCAGTTCGCCGCTATAATGACTCCAGTTGCCAGTTTCGTCTGACTGATTTTCATGGCCATTATGCGCCCTCGAAAATTGAGACCTCTCTGGGGCATGGTAAACCAAGTAACTTTCAACCATCCTCAAGACAACGACGAAAAAGTGGAGATATTCTAGCCCTTAACAGTTGTGTAGCGTGTATTGAACAGACAGCAAAAAACAGTACGTGTTGATTTCACTCAATAATCTGGAGCCTCACAAGGTTCACTTTAGTAATTAAGTTATTTGGTTGATGAGTGCACGATGTGTCCAAGCTCACAAAGATGCGGTTTTCTGTTTAAAATATCCACAGTGAATTCTGAAGTTTCGAAGACAATCGCACTGCTGATCGTGTGTAATTATTTGAGTCATAAACAGTCAGGCATTTATATCAATCAACTCTAGCCAGGGACAGTAACTGCTGATAAATATGTAATTCTTGGACGAAACATTGACCTTTGCCACAACTTTAAAAACTTTTCGGGAATAGGTTATGTCGCAGAATAAGGCATTGTTTATTGCCTCACTTAACATTCAGTAGCTCTTCAGAGGAAAGGTAGTTGCTCATGAACTGTCCTTTATTGGGCATCTGGGACCACTATTGTATTTAAAATGTGCTTTCTACTATCCCTTTCTAACGGGCCCAATGTTAATGAGTTTGAAAATTTATTTGTTCTCTTTTAACGGAGCGTTGAACAAGCTAGCACATATGACCAGTTTATCCCCGAAATCCGGTTGCATAATAAAAAACCCATGGTCAATGCCTGTGTTGCCGCCTTGGTGGGTTCGTTGTTTTGAAGGCTGGGTCAGGTAATCGAGAAACGCAATAAAACAAACGAACCATTCATTTACGTGCATTTACTTTTAGTTGTGTCAACGAAATTATTTCCTAGTAAATCTAATGGTAACGGTTGACTAGCCTGTTCCCAATTTTAGCAGTGAAAATAACAGGCTGTTCCTAACCGGTGCCAGATTAAACTAATTTTCTGTGCATGAGTAACTCTCCAAAGCACAGTCGTAAGTCACCAACGACTCTCATATATATATATATATATATATATATATATATATATATGCAGGAAGTAGTATCTGGATGCGTAAACAAAATTAGCCCGGGAGCACACGACCGGTTTCGCGGTTATTGTCGCTCGTCAGGTATGCGTACCCGATGCTCTCTTGTCCAAACATCCACATACTTGTACACTCCGAATTGATTGATATTTCTCACCAGAATCGAATCTGTAGCAACAGGAGTGTGTATGGAAGCTCTTCGTCGAAGAGTCCACAGAAGAATCACAACTGTGATTCGTTGATAATTCTTTGTCAGTTGGGCTGAGCCAACCTTAGGAACGAGGGCAGAATGCCCCAGAATATACGTATGTATATATATATATATATAAGCAGGAAGTAGTATCTGGATGCGTAAACAAAATTATATATATATATATATATATATATATATATACCAGGCCTGGTCATTTCATCCCGATGATCTCATTCGAAATAATTTTAGATAAACTAGACGACACGATGACCATCCAAACTGACGTATGTGATAACACTCTGTCTCTTATTATCTGTGTGTGTAAAACTTTCATCCTGATGCAGCTCATCTCTGCTTTTGTTTGCAAATCTATTTTAGGGATGTTTCCTAAGGATCAAGCATGGTTAGCACTAGAAACACACTTCAGTGGTTCAGCCCTCGAGGACAGCGCCGTAAGTTGGCAAGTCTCCCTAGACCTAGTTTGTTTGTTTTATTTAATTGCGTGAATGAAGCATGGTATAAGATTCCAAAACGTGAGTCACTGTAACCACCTAGAGGATGGCGCATTGCTTTTTGGTCCATCGAATTTAGTAATGCGTACAAAATTGAAATAAACCGTTGCCTTATCAGTTATTTGCACAACTTCTACTCCTCTTTTCATTCATTTGAACGTGTTTTTGCCAAAGAACAGTTTTTTGTTGATGCGTGGATCTCTGTACCACTTTTCGCATCATATTATTTCATGGCATGCTTTTCGCATGAGTACAAAGCAGTTGAGGCATGCTCCATAGTCATTATGGGCCATGACACCGAGAGAGAAGCGGGAACCGGCAGCCATATGCTTGAAATTCGGATTTGCATAGGGTCGCATAGGATTGCGACAGTCAGGAGCAATTAGGTGCCGGATTGAAGATTAAACCTGGTGAATTCACATGCAGTGGCTATCAAATTCAGGCATCCATGTGGTAAGATTGCTTGGAATCCATGCAGGTTTTGGAATTCCGTTTAGACAAACCACCATCTGACATTGTAATTGTTCACAAAATTGCACTGCAATATTCTCTGTCTAATTTCTGACGATAGATTCCATGTCCAGTAGCACGACTCTCCGTTCTACGTCAAGTTGCCTTATCTTTGGCAGTAGCTGAATGTGAATTGTCTTTCGAGCATCGCGATTTACACTGGGGGAATGTTTTGATCCGTCCAGCGCAACCAAATCACGTCGAACAGTCTGATCCATGCCGGTTCTGTGATTATGAAGCTCCCCTGTCTACCTTCCGTCTTAATGGCCGTGCCTTTCGTGTACCTACTCATGGCCTGCAAACATCCATTATCGATTTCACTCTATCACGTTTGGAACAAGGTATGCTCTTCTGTCGTTAGTGCTTTTACATCACGAGTTTTCTGTCCTAACGATATCTACATTGCATTATTTGCCTGTCTCTTGGTTTTATCCTTATTCGCTTGTTTGTCATTAATTGATATTCTCTGTCTGCTGGAGCTCCATTGGATTAATTTTGCCAAACAGTGCCGATGTTTGCCTTTCTACAATTGGTGATTAACATATAATGAAACGCTTTGCAGATCATAGTGTTGGTAGTTCGGGCTTCGTTGACCAAACGCGTAGAAAACAAGTCTGCGTTAGTGAAAACATCGTAGTCCTGCGAACATTTAGCAATTAGTTGAAAATAGTTACTGCTCTAACCACCTAATGAGGCGTTTTTCTAGGAATAATGACTGCACAGAATTATCTCAAATATTAGGGATTACGGTGGCCTCCTTTATATGTATCTGCCGCAGTGCCAGAGTCGGTTATTTTTGTTGTTCATAATAATAACTGCGGAGGTCCTCAGTGGAGTTTCATATCTACTCATTGTCGAAACCGGGGTCAGCGCAGCCCGAGATCTAGTCAGTTGTATTATAAGTCCTTTGGTACCGCATAACTATACCGTTATCACAGTATTTTGAGAATTTTGAATCAAGATCATTTGCAGTTGCCATTAAAATAATTTCCAAGTTTTGCAGATTAATTCTCCAGGTGTGTAGTATTTAGGTCCAGGATCGCTGACTGACACGGAATACCTGAAGGCAACATGCAAAATCCATTTCCCCCTTCCTGATTTTATTCTGATAGTGGTAATTATTGTCCAATCCGCATGGATTAGACATTCCCCATTCCTTAAAATCACTGCGCTCAACAGAGTACTCGAAATATGACATACGGATCATGGTAATCGATGCTGAATTAGACACGGGTTCAAGGAAACCGTCTGACGCTTCGTGTTCCGTGTCTGAGCACTTAGTTGCTGCACATTCATCTGACGTACAGTTGATCGAAGTGACCTCCCGTCGACATACGACTAGTACAGTTGACATTCTGCTCACGACCTGAAGCTCCAAACGTTGAGCAAGCAAATAGCGAAAGGCTAATATCGAAGAAAATGGGGAGAAAACAACCAATAAGACTACCTTTTCACTTGCGGTGGGTTCATTATTACGTGGCTGTTCTGTAAAGCTCGGGCAATTCTCATTAACTTTCCGTCACATCATATGGGGCATTGGAACGAGTGAAAAATGATTTTAATATTCCGTCTGCAAATCAAAGTAGGTAATGTTGAGTTCCATCAAAGTTGACCAATCATGCATCTATGGGGTCCATTATGCCGCGAAACCGTTCTCGACTTTCGCCGTCCGTATTCACCAATCCCATCCAGGCACACTGCTTCATTCCCTATAGAAATACTCCTAATTTTGGTGTGTCATATTTTCTAGTTTGCCATTATCCCATAGCGTTAACACAAATCATATAATTCCTTGCCCTATATGCCAACATTCTGACTGAAAATATTATTTTATTGCCATCCTTACAAATGATATCGTAACATCCAAAAACATTTATTCATACAGTTGGGGTGATGAAGCGGTTATAGTTAGTGACCACTCCAGTGTTTATAGTGCCACAGATTTTATTTCTGCTATTAATTTTCCAAGAGAACTTGCCCTTTTCTCAGTATTTCGAACTTGACGTTATTTTAAATATTGCGCTGTTGAATATTTTTATAAGTTCGCGAAAAGACTCGCAAGAACTCGTTCTGTGATTGGCTATTCCACTTATCGATCAAGGCCACCGAACAAAACTGTATAAACGATAGAGCTCACTTGAATTCTGACTTGTATTGGTAGGTCACCAATAAACGTGCGGCAGTACTTTGTGTTCGTCCGCTAGCGGGCTGGGCTAGCTGTTCGTATTTCGCGCCGCCTACTGCTCCGTGTGGCTGCTCATTCAAGGGAGCAGTAGTTCCGTCCCGTTTGTTGTGCGACTACGGGCTTCAAATCGTGAGCCCGAATTTTTGTGTCTCGAACCTCTGTGTGTGTTCGTGTTCTAGCAAGCCATAGGCTGTGTGCTTCTGTGCTATCGTGCGACGCTAGTACTTGCGTCTTGTGCTTCAGTGTGTGCAAATAGCAACCGCACTCGGTAACACAACAGAAGCAAACGTATGTCCTCGGCCACTAATATGCGAAGTAATGAGGAACACAGCACCTCTAAATGTCCCAGTGCTTAGCGTGGAAATATAGGAATACTGGATGTTTGTCATAAGTAGTGTAACTCATAGGAGCAAAGCAAAAGTGAAATGTCATAAAATTTAGCTTCCAGATGGCAGATTTGTAAGGCAGTTCTTAAGGTAGGTACGCATGTTTCGAGGAAGCAATCATACATCCTCGATCAACTTTACTCGTCTTGAACCTCCGTCCACCTCTAATGGGACGATCCTCCCGGCTTTTTGTTACCCAGTCCTTGGAATGACTGTATTTTTCTTGTATTTTTTTGTCTGCTAGCTTCTTCAACATTGTTCCGGAAATCTTGAGTCATTTTATTGCTCACTTTTCCAAGTTCGAGTGATTCAGCTACACATGTAATCATGCTGTGCTTGATACGCTCAGCTTTCTGAAGTTGGCGCAGCTATCCCATCGCCGCCCTCTACAGGCTGCTTGTTGGTCATCTGGAAGGTCGAAGAAACTATTCGTCCGCTACAAAGCCTAGCCTCATCCACTGATTGGTTCCCTACCAGAGCGCTTTCACTTATTTTGTTAGTTTTAGTTCCTCTAGTTCCGGTTTTCGCGTCATAAGATAGAACCTATGATTGACCATCTCGATTGCATCCGATTTCACTTTATTCAAGTGTCCTGCTCCCTCACCTAACCGTTGTTTCCAGAACCACCCTATTGCACCTAGTATATTCACCAGAAGATTCATCAAACGTGGTGCACTCTTGTGCATATATATATATATATATATATATATATATATATATATATATATATA
>LUCM01008570.1:28053-57672 GCA_008360955.1 Fasciolopsis buskii
ATATATATATATATATATATATATATATATATATATATATATATATATCATGGCGGACGATGAGAACTATGAGCTAAAAAGGTAAAGGAAAAGAAAAAAATGTGTAGAGTTCACAGCACATGCTAATCCTTCGAATCCCTATCTTAGCTTCACCGGCCATCCATTGGGATCCATAAGTCTTCTGTAGGCTCAAAATTACCCAAACTGACCGAATGGTCTAACTCACAATACAGCAAGACGATCTGAGTGTCTTGTAAACCACTGGAGGCCGTTGAATGATTGTGAAGTTCATGCGGCCTTCGGATGGGGCTAGACATACTGGATTCCCCAGCGTTCCCCTTATCGGCGGAGTTTTTTAGGTTTGGGTTCCATCCGGACACTACGTTCACTCATTTTCGTCTGAGTTGATGGAGTTCTACCTAAGCTGTTCCCTGAGAATGCTGATTTTCCCCAGGGTTCCGTATTTGCTCTCACTTTTTGGGTTTATCAACGACCTTCTATCAGCTACAGCCAATCCAACGTTCCAGGTGTTGCCGCGACATCTTAAAGCTAAAGTGGTGTCAGGGGACATCTGTGCATCCGATCGATACTTGTCCAACACTATATTTTTCAGTGTCCGAGCCAATCGTTTGTTCGAACACGTACGCACCTTATCTACACTATTATAAGCAAAAGGTCGTGTAGAGAATCTTTAATTTACTCCCCACCATGATGCTCAGTCGTCACAGTTCTCGTCACTTCATATTGTCTCAGATTACTGCGCATGGACGCACGTATACACACCCGTTTGAACTTGTATCTTTGTTTGCAGATCACCGAATAACCACTGAAGTTGGGATAAACACTGGGTTTTGCTCTAGAGTGGTCAAAGTATTTGTGATCATTGATATATGTACAAGAGCACACAAATACAGGTGCGCATGTTTTGCCTACGATCATATTCACCGGAGAATGCATTCGTCAATCAGCTCCGAATAAATCTCCCGTCTGTTTTGCTCAGTATACATTGTTCACCATTTTGTTGCACTGTTTTGAATTAAGTAACACTGGCAGTTTCTGACCTACCCTTGGAGATCTCCAGTTGTGCGTTATTTTCTTGTTAATTCCCATAAATCGTAAAGCTGTATTCCTGTAATAAACGTTTATTGTTTCTGCGTCTACGAGGCCGTTGGGACCGGAAGTTCAACTGCCCCGAAATGAATAGAATAGAATAGGTTTAATGCGACTATGAATGTCGAATTGAACGGGTATTAAATAACTAGACAAGTTTTATGGAAAGTGAAAGAATAATTCCTATGTAACCCGTTCCTTTGCTGATGTCCCCATCGTACATACTGCACTCCCCGCCACGCAAACACCTTTATTGATCTCGAACGTAATGTCATGGGTGCACTACTAAATTCTGGGGCTCCCACAAGTGCGTTAACTTCGATTCCTTAAAAATTCCTTTTTCTGTATTTATCTTAAGCATCGCCCGTTCATTTTGTTTTGATTTGCCTCCCGATTTTTCCATGCTTCGTTATGGTGATCTCTTTTCGTACCTCACCTTCTTTTGTCTGCTGTACGTGAAGTTGGTTTTCTATTCCCCTCTGGACGGTTCTTTACTCTTACCCATCTTCTATTGTGCAAAGCTCAAATTCATCGTGCACTTGAATACTACAGCCGCGTGTGAGCTGGAAATTTGTTTGTTCTTGACCAGATTAGGCGGTTGGTTGGTTGTCCATCTTCAGTATCTAACCTCTAATCACATTCCATTTTCTATCAACTTTCACTTCTTTTTTCATTACATCGGATTCTCACGTGAATGTTTCTCGTCAACGGGATTCCACAGTATGTCTTAGGGTTTGTTCCTTATGCTATAAACCATTTTGTGTAATAAATAAAAGAAGTTTATGTCACTTCGTGTACTTAAAAGGAGTGCTTGATTTTATCACATTTCCCTTAATGAACCCAAGGCTTTCTTGAATCCAATATGTCAAAATTTTGGCACTGTTTTTTTAATAGTACAAATCAGTACAGTACAGGTGATTAAATAGGATTGTCGATCGTAAGTGACAAACTATCGTAACGGTGTAAACGAATTCATTTTATTAGTCCATGGTTCATATATTTTCGTCTGATCACATTATGGCGTATTAATAAGCACTTTAAATATAAATTCAGATGTCAACCAAGGTTCCAATTTCCGATTCTGCATCGTTCCGTTGTTCCCGTAACTTAGACACCTAATGCTCTGAATGTTCTAGCTGCATTCCACCTATATATACCAATTTATTTTCGTGAGTGAATGAATAAGCTTTAGATTGTTTCATGGTATTGTTTTTCGCAGGCAATAGCTTCAAAAAGCATGGGTCGGGAATCGATTGGTATGACCGATATACCGCACACGCTGAGACTTGGTACTGTGCACACAAATATGGATGTCTGGTCTTTCAACGAACGTTTCGCGCTCTGCCACCTTTTACAAACTCTACATTCTATATATATATATATATATATATATATATATAATCTCGAGACTCTTGGTGCGGTTAGCTCGGAGTCACAAATATCACTTCCTGGATGCCAACGTTTCAGTTGTTGAAAAGCTCGTCACTTTAGCTCTGATTTTTTTTGAGTATTTCCAGTCATCCATTGCGTCTTAGTTCACTGTCATCAGGTGAATGAATAGCGAACTTTCTTTAACTGGTGGACGCGCTTCTAATCCTCATGCTTTTGCGCTCTTTTTTCGGACGGTGCTGATTCAGGCCTCCAACTCCGAAAGTCCAGGTTCTGGAGCCATGCGTACACAGCGTATGATGATATGGTAAACGCATACATTTTTTACTTTGGTTTTACTGTTGGATGGCCAGTGCTCATTGGGAATGAAAAGATGTTCTTATGTAGTTTCAGCTGTGCTAAATCACTTTGTCCTTTGCTTCAATATTTGAGATGTTTTATTACTAACAACTGTTCTACAGTAATGACATTCATTTAATTGGTGTGCGTTTTTCGGCATCACCCTGTTATCTCATTCGAGCAAATCATGTTTACGCCGTTTGTGGCAGAGATACACCAATCTGGTTGTCTCTTAAATGCCATTCCATTCGATAGTCTTCACCATTACCGGTCTATTTCTCTTCCCGTTCATGCTCACTGTAAGTTGGCCGTTTTTGCACCATCTGGAGTAGTCCCTTCTGTTTTTCCGAAAATTTCACACATTCCGTTTGGAGAACATAGATTGTATAATAAGCCTGTCTTTGATGATTCCTGACCATAATCACTGAAAACTAGTCTTTCCGACGATCTGGATCTCGAAATAACCCGTTCACTTTGTTGAAAATGTATTCCTTCGCTTTCTTTGATCATTTCCACATTCCAGGCGGGGGGGTTGTCTACGTCGACTTGTCCTCTGACCCTACGCTGTTCGAGTCAAAAGGTGACTATCAGTTTGATGTCTACCGGTTAATGCGCCAACACAATCGGTAAGCTTACCAAAGCCTCTAGGTTTAAGTTGCTGCTTTGCGTTTGCCTTTGGTTAGATAATAGGTATTTCTCTGCTGGTGAATAACTATCGACGTTGTTTGGGTGATGCAAAACCCCCTTCTATGTGCTCAGAAACAATTTGTCCAGACTCTTAAACTTCCCTGTCCCACTTGTCATCATCCGACAAGTGGTCTACAACATGATCGTGTGACAAATTACACATACACAGACGCATTCTTAAAGTTGTGAACTGATGTGACTGCAAACAGACAATTTCCCTTGAACCATCTCCAGACCATGTTTAATGTTATGTATTGGCATGAATACGAATAACTGAAAACGAGCTTGTTCGCCACGTTGTGTTGTTCTCAATGTGTTCTGTTCGATTTTTCAAAAGTTTAATGTAAAACCCCTCACCTGTCTGTGGATTTCTCCCATTCCATGTCCCAGGGTCATGGCTACCGGTTCCTTCCCCCCTTTCTATTTGGTGATCGCTAGTGGCATGCCTCTTCTACCAAACATATGCTTAAATTATATTGTAAAGGGCGTCATCTAATCTACATATTCTGACTTATTATTAGCCACTGGGTGTACTGTGTGATATCGTAAAAGTGCAGTACTCTTTGTGCTCTTTCTTATGAAAAATTGATCGGTCCAACAGTACTAGTCTGGAGTTACGCATTGCGATTTCCATCCTGAACTACTCGTAATATCTGTTCTTGCAATATACTACGAGCGATCGAAATCGCTCACGCGATGAACGATAGATGAACATTTTTTCTGTCCATTGCATAAGGGAAAAGTACTTTATTTTATATTTCCAATCCTTAGTAGGGACTGACATAGATACATAACAATTAACCATTAGCTTTTTTTGTACTTGGCTAGGAGATATGCTAGAAGTTCAGGGGACATTCCGTTTAGCTACCAGTCATATATTTCAGCAATGACCCGTTCAGTTTCGTGGGGTGAGGGATTTACGAGTCACTTTTAATGAAGTAATTCAGGTGTTTAAATACCGTTAGTCGGTGGGCCTGCCATTGTGTCTCAATAATCTGTCTAGCCATTTTATTATGGTTTCCAACAGCTCGAGTATGCACTTATTTTTGCCTTATGTACAACGAAGTTTTGACGGTAATATCCAATGTCTAGGTATCCCGTTGAATCTATTGCATCGGGGTGTCAATCATTTTCCCAGTAATGCTGTACCCTAGTGTCGAGTATCGGCATTTCTCTGTTCGGATTACTGGTCTTCAGTAGGCGGATCCTATCTTTAAATCGTTAACGGCCGTCCCCACTATCTCGAATGAGAACAAACAAAGTCGATCGGCATGCAAAGTACCTCGGTTATTGAGTAAAATCAGCATACATTTAGAGGTTTCTTTGCTTGGACTGCCATCATTTCATCGCTTTCCGGGTAGCGCTTTGATCGGTCCATCAGGTCCGATACAATTCTCGCAATTCAGCTCATATCGTTTTTTGTCGAACCCGGATCGCTCATCCTGATTGGTAGACCCAGTTCACAATATGGCATTCTCGGTTTGCATATCCGCACTCTTGCCTTCCCATCACGCCACTGTCAGCTGACCCCTGGTAGCCAATGGGATAACGCGGTCTCACCGTGATCTTGCGTTCTGCACTGGCTCGCTGTCTGGCAAAATGGGCCTACATATACGCCTGTGCCTTGGTCGTGGTTTGTCTGGCACGGCCCAGGTTGAAATGCCACGGTGTGCGCCGCACGACCACCGCCTGTAGTTGTCATGGTAAACCATTGGGAGGGACAGATTTCTTGTCAGAAACCCTCTGTGAAGCTTCCTACGGATTGAGAGTAGCTACCAGTCTATCAACAATATTGATACCTCGCCGAATTAACGTACTTCATAAAATCGATACTCGTCCTCCCCTGTTGCATAATTAATCCGTTTTTTGTATCCCCTAGCATCTGAAGCATTTAAATTTCCCCCTATCCATGAAAACGATGCATGGAATTTCGGGGAAATTCTACGACGGCCTTAAGGGAAAGAACTTTTTTTGCTAGATTCTTACAGCAAAATGAATATTTGTCCTCCCTTTGGGATGTCACTGGTTTCCTGTCTCCACGTTTTGCGGTTCACAATGTTTATTCCTTTTGTATCGTTTAACAGGTTTTAGTAGTTTTTTATTCAGTACCGTCATCATCACAATCGTCCAACGTTAAACAACAAGGCAAGCCGCACTGACCGCTGCTTTTTCCCCACAGTTACACGTTTCCATAAAAAGTGAATATATAGGGGAAACAGGGAGTGGAACTACACAAGCGGGAAGAGATAAGATGCTGCTGTAGGCGATACGCGGAACACAGTCTAACTGTACAAATGTACTTTTCGAATTATTCTGATTCGATATAAAATGACAACACGATCGCCACTGTTCACGGTTCATTGCCGTATTCCTCAGTGTCTCCAGCCAACTAGTTGACGTTACCTTCGGACCCAAACCAAGACGACGTGAAACACTCCTGGTTTACCTAAGTTCGATGCACATTTTCTCATTCCACGTTGCCACGTCATCTGTTGGCCTTCACATGGCTTCTTCCATTCCTTGAGAGGAACACAAAATAGGGCACGGTGTGGTAGACGATTGTTCGTCGTACGCAACGCATGATCTAACCAATGTAATCTATTAGGTTTTATACGCTAAAATAAGGTATTCAGCACTAAGACCTAGCTGCTTATCGCCCGAAGCATAATTGTCACTAAAACAACACAAGCCACTACCATAGCGCACTTAAGTGACCTTGATGTAAAAGTTGACTTTCATGTAAACAAGGCTAATTTCTTGATGAAAATACCCTTACACATGGTCAACAACTAGTATTCAACCTCAGTTGACGTAGAATCTACCAAACTTCAGTACCTTCCTAATGCCGTGAATGCAATGTTCCGTGAAACAATGGCTTCCGTGGGGCAAACGACCTCGTTAAGAGCAACGGTTACGACCCAAGATAAATCCTCTCAAACAAACGTGTTAAAACATCATAGTCCATTAGATCTACCTACTCGAATTCTATTTGACAACCAAGATCACTTCTCCCCCATTGGTCACAATATATGCGTTCTATAATGATGTAATTGAGGAACCGTACATAAATTCATGCCTGTACGTGGAAGGTCCGTGAACACCTTAGGAGAACATAAAATTTCGACACTTCACCAGACGTGTCAACTTTTCCATAGCCCCCCAAATAATCGATCTTTTTACCGTTATCCACACCTGCGCCCGTTTTATCACCCGGTATTCTGGTTCATACGACTTTAGGTCACCTACAGCGATGATCGAGAAATTCAACTGTTACGCCTCTGCTGAAATACACCAGCTCGAAACGAGACCATAGGCCATGGCGCTTTTTGATGATACATCATACTCCTGATGTCATAGCCATAAACAAGCAAATTTTCAGAAAAACCCACCACATCCGAGAAACTGTTACCGCTGGTCTGCTGTCACCTGTTTAGTAGGCACCAACCCACATTGTTCACGGCTAGCCCCTAATTTTCTGGCTGTTCCTCTGTTGGCTACGCACCAGGTTGTACGTAGCTCTTCCCCCAGATCCTGATTAATTTACCACCAGTTATCATGGTTTTGACGTTCTGTGAAATATATCTATTCCACTTGTGGAAATCAGTTCTGATGCGGGGTCGATAATAGAGCCTCATTGTTCCGATGCGTAATGGGGATGCCACGGGTTTCACTGAGTATTCGGGACACTCGTACCGCGATTTCCGGTTATAGGTGAACTAATTGTTTGTCACTGAAAACAAGTCCAGATTTTGGGGAGCATCATGTAAAATCATTTCGATCACCAGCTTCTTAGAATGATGCCAGAACCCGGAAAAATTAACCCATCACTTGTTCTATCTATGACATTAGTGCAGTGAGCGCTCAGTTTATTAGACCCTTTAGTTATTTCATTACTTTCGGTCCGTCCTAAGGACAAACTTTTATTTTTGTTTGCTTTCCTTTGGTTGTTAATCACCGTGGTTTACTAAGATCTGCATTGCTTTGGTCGCCAAGGCATGCGTCAGCCTTGGTCGCAAGTGACATTTGAAAAGTTGAGAATGCAACTCAATTGTTTTGAAGTCAGAGGTGGTTTTGAAACTTAACGGTCAAACTTTGTAGCAAGCACCGTCACCATCGTCCAGTCCTAAATTGCGCAGCGAGCGCCACTGGCCGCTGCCTTTCACATCGTGTTACACGTTACCATAAGAAGAATGGATGTCTGAAGTGGACAGCAAATAGACCTAGCGCGATGGCAAAAGAAAAGATAGTTGCAAATTTAACTATTATATGAAGCAAATTTATGATTCCAACCATACGAGAGTCCATTCGCAGCCTTAATGACTTTCACGCTTCTTGAAACGTACTCCGATAATGCTTGTGGTTATATCTTTTCCGGTCGAATACGGTGCCCGAAAAGGCGATCAACAGACTTAGTTCACTTCATAACCTTGATGTTGTTCATGTCAAGTGTAAAAGTTTTAGAGTTCAAAGTGCAAAACTTTCAGAAAGTGGTGTAACCACTTTTAAACGCGGATGAATTTTCTGGATACGTCTTATCGAAATTGTTTGTCATGATCTTATACTTCATCCTGGTCTTTGTAATATTTTGTTGAGGTAGATGGTTTTGATTTCAGTACACTGTATATTTGTATATCTTCTCTTTGTTTTCAGAGACAATTGGAAAAAATTTAATCCCAAGACAAATGTGATGTGGTTGGATTATCTTGCTAAGAAGCTCAGCTTTGGTAATTGCATGAAATTCCAAAGCGACTCAAGACATTCTGAATGCATCAAGCTACTTACCGCACTTGAATTGGATCTACAAGATCGCAACTACAAATCAGCCTATGATTTAGTACTGAACCAGTCCTCGTTCAAAAATTTGGAGGTTTAAACGCCCTCAGTTTTAATACCTTGTATTTTACCTTGTCTAAATTGTGTTCAACAATATACGTATTTTTTCGTTCGACACATGGCACGATGTTTACATTCATCCATCAAAGTTGTAGCCGCTTCGCTTTTACTATAGCCTTTTTCTAGGTCCGTTTCCTGAGTATCGAACACTTGCTGAACTAATGGATTTAACCAAATAGGACAATCTTATTCTGGCATGATTCGCGCGTGTCTTCTTACAGATATGGACACAGTTGTTCACTTGGGGTAATAATAAATTCGCCGCTGAGATTCTTTTGCAGCTTTCGATGAGTACTGGCTAGTTCATGGTATACACATTCTGTTATTGTAAGTCATGCGGTGGCTTAAGATTCCCCGTTCGTAATTAGCGTTTGGATAATCAGAAACGAGCAGTAAGCGGATTAGTTAAATTCCCACACCATATTAGTTAATTTAAATGCCGGCGACGGTCAAGCGGATAAGGTTGTGGCGTTTGAAAGAGAGGGCCTCGGTTCGAATTCTCCCACCGCCGGTCAACTTCCCCACTTGGAAGCCCTCTGTTGGCCTTAGTCTTCTTCCTGAAAATAATGTACAGCCGTCATTTCATTAATAAAGAAAGTAAAAGGTAAAAGTAAAAGGAATATTTAGAGAATAAATCTCCCCGGTTTTTTCGCGAACGATTCGCATTCTTTTCTATAATGTTAGCTATAATGGACGGCTTTCTCGGAATTAATCAACCGGATCATAAAAATGCGTTGTTTTGTCCAACCCTAAACAAATTCTCTGGTCGAGCTTTGTGCGATTGCTGCTCAACGTTGGTTTCGCACTCTACCTGTCTTAATTCTTTATTTCCAAGGGACCTTCGGCGGTGTTTACCATTTAATCGGCGGTTATTTGGGTTTACCGAAAGCCTTCCTCTGATGCACTGAATCATGGTTTATATAGTCGTATTTGATGGCTTTTTGTTAGTGCCCTTCATCAGCTTTGAATGGCAGGGCCATTTATCTTAAACATTTTCCTGTTGGCGTCATTTGCTTGTTTGTTTCATTAACTAAGCAATCACGATAAACTCCCTGTTATTAACTAAAATGACGGGTCTCAATTTGTTCTGCATATTAGTGTTATTTGCCGGTCCAAGGCCCAGCCCGCAAATTTCTCTTCTTAATGGGTCAAAACAGAACGATGAAAAATCCAAGACATGAATGTCGATTTGGTCACGGATTTACTCTGGCGGTTTGTCAATAGTCGTTCGGTAGCTTAGAAAATCTAAGGATTTCAACCAGTGCTCCTGATATGTAACAGACGGTGGTAGGTCGTACTGTCACGCTGGCAGATTTTTTCGTGTATGCCCTTCTGTTAGCAACCCATGTCCTCATTACAACTGATCATAGCTGCAGACGACTAGTCAAAGCTAAAATAAGTGGCCGTAACCTGCAGATTTTCTTGCTTCTGTTTCCCACAATTATTTCGTTTGTTAATAAGAAGTTTGCGATTTGTCATGGAATTCTCGTCCTTATCGTTTTGTTGACGTTTCCCGTTGGAACTCGTGTGTTCATTTAACTACGGGGTATTACAGTAGGTGAGTAGTTGTAAGCGACCGTTCACCTTTAGGTTCTTTGGCCTTGCTTTACCGAATTTAAGCTATCGTGGTTCTCACACCAATTCCGTCCGAAGATAAGTTTCGTTAAAACTTGGACCTAACCGTTTCGACCATGATTAATCCATGCAGTTGCATCTGTTCGACGCAGTTTATCCAAGGGTCTTCGTAGTTCACTCTTACTTGAGAGCGTGAATTTGCCGTACCAAATTTAAAATTCATTATTCCAGCCAGATGGATTGCCAATAACTGGGACGTTGCGTTCACTCTCCCATCCATTTTGTATTCCATGAGACATTAAAATTTTGATCATCTATTTACACAGGGTTCCCTAATAAATCATCATACATAATGGCTCATGCATGCTTCTTTAAACGAATACATAGGTAAGTATTACTGGGGGGATCAGAAAGTGCAGCAAGCCCTTGGGTGCGGTTGATCTATTACACCCATCGCTGTCTTGGCAATAACACACTTCCTTGTAAACACCTTGGGCTTCAAACCAATAGCGACAGCTCCAAGCAAGACCTGATTTTGAAAAAAAAGAAAGAATTATTAGTTCTTTATTAGATTCGGCAATCGCATGCGTGTTCTATCGAGAACTAAAAATCTAAGATTTTTTTGTTTTGGGATGCAAGCTTGATAGAGCGATTTGCAAAATCTAATAATGATTATGCTCAAACAAATGCACATGCCTCTGTCCTTAGCCCTTATGGAGACGTGTTATTTTGATTACCGTAATCAGTTCTTGCTCCACACCGACGTGTTATTTTGATCCAACTGTTCCAACCTGTGCTTTCCTGGTATATCTTGACGCAGAATGTTCCAGGCGAGTGTGACAAGAAGCTTCCACAATCAATCATTGCATTCATTCTTTTGTCAAAATACCGTCGTGCAGGACATGAATCATCCTCGTTACTGTCACACTGATAGCAGCGAATGGCATTTGAAGCTGAAACAGAATACGAAGTCAGTCATCTTATCGTCTCATTTTTCTCACACCTTTGTTTAGTTTATATCATCGAAGGAGCTGGATAGGAAACAAAAATATGTATTTTACCACATCGGTCATGGTTGTTACGTTTTACAGTAAGACTGTTTAGATGCATCTGACTTGCTAGGTGGTTTGCTATGAATCTAAATTGCTGCTTTCAGATGTGTCTTAGAAATTCTAACTCATGATCGCGGCACCTTGTTTACATCTTTGATCATGTAGTGACATATTGTACCTTAGATTGTCTTACTTGCATGAAAAATTTGCAGCTGTTCGGTTGCAACTTGCTGTCTGCTTATAGAATACTTTGTCGATATGGTTGTGCTGTTATTTGCTTATCTTGGTAAAGTAACCGGTGTTAGTGGAGTACTCTTTTCAGTCGTCCAGTTCAGTGGTCCACTCGTGTTGCTCTTAACTGAGAGGTTTTATCAGTTGAACTGCGGTCGCACAGTGAAAGAGCCACACGCCCAAGTCGTGGGTGTCTATGTATGCGTGTTTGCTCCTATGTTTTAATGCAACACAGGGTCGATTCCCCGTTGTCGTTTATCGAAATCTCATGACCTATAACTCAAGTTGTTCAATTACTAATCTCTATACAATACCCACTGCATTCCCGATTTTACGTACACATAACGTCTGTGAATTAGGTGACTGACCGTTAATGAGATCCGCCTCCTGGTTTCGGGGAAAGTTGGCGAAGTAATGCCATCTATCAATGCATAATCACCAGCTCATTGAATTAACAGCCAAACGACGGATGACGTTTTCTGGTTCAGTAGATTTTTTCCTAACATTTTTCCATATCGGATCAATTAGAGCATATCCACACGAGAAAGGAAAATGTAACCGATCACTGGACGACAACACTGTCTCAAAGAACGCTCAATAATGATGAGAGGCCATCTTGAATGGGCTGGAAATCCCGTTTTTGCAGGCAATCAGCAGACCAGTTTCTCGGTTATCAGTTCTCAGCAGACCAACTTAACGCTTTCGGACCCGTGGCAGTCGGCTAAATATGTACACTTCTTAGGTGACCTCCGTTCACCCCGGCACAATCTGTTTCAATTTTTCTTCAATGTTTGTTGGTGCTAATAAGATTTGTCTTGAGGCTCTCTCTTTGAGGGACGTCATCCGAATCCATCAGATTGCGACTCTGCATGAACAATCATATGTTGCGCACACCAACGTTGAAGCTACTTGTCTCAACATTTATGATAAACTGTTACTCACCGTTACGCGTCCTTTCGCAAGCACAATCTGACGAAATCTTTTATTCCCTTGTCATTACATAACTGGAAACAAATATTTGCCTTCTGACGTTACTACATCTACTTTGGTCACTTTCCCGATGACCACTAGTGATGTATCCCGATGCAGACAATGTCGATCCAACAATTTAGGGTGTTATTGTCCAGTAAAACTTTCAAAATCTAATGCGTTCCGTTTGTTTTTTATCGGCTTTGTTTCATTCGCTCCCTCAATATATGGTCATCTCTACTTCTGATGTATGCAGTGTATTCAAAGCGTGACGACTGATGACTTACTTTGGGCTTCAACTGAGCTAAATTGTTGCTTTGTAGGACATCGTGGCCTTTGTAACAAGACGGAGTACGGATCTTGTGGCGTATAAAGCTAGAACTGTCTGCCATTGCGTAAAATCTTGAACAGTTTCTTTAGTCTGTCTGATATGATCCGTAACCTTCAGGTCGCAAGATCACAATTTGGGTCATTTAACCACTGCCTCGGCAGCTTGACTTCTTCGTCTGATCAGATCAAATTCCTACCATGCATGATCTCTTCAGCACATGTGGATACACTCTCCGCTTGTTTGTAGTAAGCACAGTATGATCAGAGTAATAGGTAAGCAACTGCAAAGCCACATACGACCCGAGATTTTGTTCGATTAATTTTCATTTCATTGTCTACACCAATCCCTACTTAGAATCCCATGCGTTGATGTCGCATTCTCGGTCAAGATTGCATATTTTACGTTGTATATTCGGAAAGTTATATATTTAAACCTAACACATTCAACTGGTCTTCCCTAACCAACCCGAAGCTCCTTCCGAATTAATCAAATAAAAGAAACGCGCCATGTGACCCCGGGAAGTCAGTACATCGCAATCATACTTTGAATTAGTTTTTACTCAAACGGAGATCGAACTTCGTGCTGATCTCTCCACCTCATCTTCCATTTGTTTCTTTTTTTCGATTGACCAATTTTCTGTCCATCCAATACAATACCTGGGTTAGCAATACCCCATTACCCCGCTGGTCATTGTTCTTGGATAAATGGTTGGTTCGGTCTGAACGAAGTGCCGAGGGGGCATAAGAGTCATTTTTGTTTTCTAACTTCGGTTGTTCTTGATAAGTTCGTTCTTTGGCTGTGGGTTCTCGTTGTATGGATTGAGCATGGAACTAGGACCAACCGCGTGTGGAGCAAAGGCCGGTAATCATGACGATAAAAATTTCCAATGGGCTGTCTAGGTTGGGTTCGAGAGGGATCCGGTGACAACGAATTGCTCTCCGATACTTTTTTCATGTCAGAATTGCTCAATTCGTCGACGAAATCTTCAGAACAGAATGACCCTCCACAGTGAATCCAAGTGTACGTCAACACTGCGCCCAGAATAGACGTAGTCTTCCTCTTTTACCACTTCTCAATTAAATCATTCTGTATACTTCTCAGTGAATGATGGACGGCAAACCGAAGACAATCCGGTTGACTGAAACTTCCGCTTTGCCAGCGGATGACTGTGCCTCCAATGCAGTTGTGGCTTCACATCACCAGAGCGAATTTTATCAGACTGATGCATCCCTCCGAATCGTCCGATGTTTCTCAGAAACCACTACTTGAGACCCTAGGTGACTCTCGCAGCTTATCCCCTGTATTCTATCAACGTGTCACTGGCTGGGCGTTGTGCTTTATCTAGTTTCTTCATCCCACTAATAGTTCATGAATAGGTAATGGAACACTTGGATTTCAGTTGCGGTCGTACATGAGACGTGTATAGGGATGCATTATGGTTCAACTGACTGAAGGGATGACGGACTCAATGGTTAGCCCGAGAAAAGTACATCTGGCGTTCCAGATAGTTACTACTTCCCATTGAGACCAGGCTCTTCGTTATCGTGTCTATGATGCGTGTGGACATCAACAGGCGGTGGCCATCAAGATCTTTTCGCGAACCACTTTTTAATAGCGGGCAGAAGACTCCAGTTTTTCACTTGCCTTGCAAACGTTCTTTACCTACAGTTTGAAAAGTTTAGTTGTAGGCTTGGTAGCTAGTGCCTTCAGAACTCCTGGATGGAGATCATCTGGTATTGGTAACCAGTGGGCTTTAAATCTCGAGTTTTTAGTGGAAAGGTCTAAAACCGAACTCCCGTTAAACATGGGAAGGTGCTGAGAGTGTGATTCTTTTGCGTAGACTGAAGCTTAAAGCGGTTTAAATGTTACGACTGCATCGCGGCAGTTCGTTCTTCATGTCTCGGGCTTTTGGCCATTTTATAACCTAATTCTTTATCCTAAAAAATTTGCCATGCACGGTTTTTGCTGCGTAACTCGTGTGGGCCGTTCGTTGGCTTTCGTCAAGGAGATAGGAGTAAAAATCAACATAGCTTCATTACTTCCATGTCGCATTTGCAACCGCGAAGTGCCCACGTCTCCGATAGATTCAAGGGACCAAACCGCCGAAGCTGCCGCATCTCTCAATCCACAAAGGTCTCCATGCCACCCACAATGTTCCACTGAATTTCTAGACACCATGTTTCAGTAGAATGTCGAGAACACAATGATCAACTGAATCCAGTAATGGTGCATCAGACTTCCTGGACTTTGGGCTGCCGCAGTACGAAAGTCATACCTATGACCGATTCAAGTGCGCCCTGGATGCTAATAGTTTTATATATGTCTAAGGCTGTAACGTGCCAGCTCAAGCGGAACCAACTCATTCTTGTTCTGTTCAGGTTCACTCCTGATTCGTTGCCGAGGCTATTCTTAGCATTAATCATGCCTCATCTTGAGGTAAACATCCAGTTTTGTCCGCCAGTCCTGAGAGGGACAAAAATATAACTGAGAGAGTTCAACCGAGGACCACAAAACAAGTACGCGGCCTCAGGAACCTGCGTATCATGACAGATTCCGTGCTTTGAACTTGTAAATTATGATGTACAGCATGTCAAGAGGGGACCTTATATTCCTAAGAGATATTTTAATAATTCTGGGGCATCCTAACAATCACCGGTTCGTACTCGATGCCACTTCAGCTTTGCGCGGTTGCTCATTGAAGCTTGAGTAATGGCGTCCAAGGCTGAGGGATTGGGGAAAAGCCTTCCCCGTCAGAGTTTGTCGATCGTAGGATTCATTACCGGAGATGGTCGTGCCGGCTGGAGGAAATGGAGTATTCAAAAGACGACTAGACCAGCATGTATCCGAGCAATGACTGTGCGGCATTTGTGACTAAAGGACTAACTGATAGTTCTTTTGTGCATGTACGTGCATGTCTTCCTATGTGCCCGAGAGTGATTTACTCGTTATACGCCTGATGTGAGTAATCCACCTTACCAACTTTCATGCTAGTTGCTTCCGGTTGGTGGTCCCCCGGAGCAAGCGGCACTGAGGTAGACTTAAGCAACAAAGTCATGCCCATCTGGAAAGATCTGCTCAGGTCACATGTCTTCCATCATTCCAACGACACTAACACCAAATAATCATCACAATCGAAGTGTATAATTTCGGCACTCATAGTAGCTCTCCCTCGAAGGAGGAGGACAAAGAAATAGAGAATCATAGAGAAAGAAAAATTACTCTCAGTTAAATATGATAGTTGGGGGGAACGAATAGAAATGAAAGGATAGGAAAAAACAGGAAGGATCGGACCGACAGAAAGCCGGCTGTCAAAAAAGACTGCGGCGGCCATACTCAGATGAGGATTTGGGAGTGAAAAAATAGAAGTTTGGTAAGATCACAGCACGAAGATAGACCACAGCGTACAGGCAGAAACAACCCCATCATAAAGGCGGAAAGAAAGAAAAAAGAAAGAAAGAAAGGAGAAGAGAACAGAAAAGAGAAAAAGGAAAAAGAGTCGAGGGCTACCTTCAACGACATGATGATTAAAAGTGCAGACCAATTAAACACGCAGAATGCGTACACTCGCGGACTCCATGTATCTCAGCCTTCCATTCTTAGGACGTTTCGCTGATGTAAAGTTGTTTGGTTTTCGGTATTGCGAGCAGTAACAGCTCTCATGGAGGTTGGGCCAGTCCTCCTACTTCCTTTTTGCACCTTCGTTCTCTCTTCCTGTCTATTCTATAACAATTACCGTTTCATTTTGTGCTTGTTTTTGCCCATGTGCTCTCTGTTTTTATCCCGAGCACGGGAAACCTGGAAAAGCTTATTCCTTTATGACTTGATTGTGAAGGATGCGGTTATATGGAGTGCAGTGCACCGTTGGATGACTGCAGAACGAGTGTTGGCTAGCGATGTATGACCGGAGGGTTTGCGACAAGTAGCGCAGGGCAAATGTTTGTTTTACGCCAGTGCCCAAAATTCAACGAGCAACGCATTCAAAAGTTACTTTCCCATATCTTCTGAATTTCAGAATTCCTCCCAGAACGGCTTCCTGGAGAAAGTTGGACAGAACCGTGATTCGAAGAACGAGGTCTGTTACTTATTCGCAAACCTGCCACCTGGGAAAATCGTTTTCTAGTCCCGCCGAACCTCCTTCGTTATTAATTCATCGGTTTGCCTTAACATCGTCTGAGAGGGCATCTTTTTTGGGGGTCCATTACTTTCTTAGGAAATAACCAATTCATAAACTTGCTCGGATCTCCCTGGGTCACAAGTTCAACGTCCATAACTCGAACACATACTTTCTTTTCGGTCTTTAAGTGTTACAATTGCTTCACTAGCCTTACAAAGACTCACCCGACAGAAAAAAACAAACTATCCATACAGGAAGCATAACGTAAACCTTCTTGAAAATCCGCTGCCGGCACGGCCTTGAAAACTAGCCAGTTCTAGTTCGAATTATGTAGCAAGACTATAAGGCGAAGTGTGTGATCTCTGGGTTCTTACACCAAGAGCTCTTTGGATTAGACGATCAATGGACAACTGGAGTTCAGAAGTACTCTCCAGTTTCTAGTTTATATGTGCGGATCACTTTTGTGACTCTAATTTTTGTCATCTTTAACGGAGTGTTGATTTCTTCTCAACCATTTCAGCCATGCAACCCACGCACTGTCCTCTCCAAACGTAGATTGTTGTACTTTGTCTAGTCTGCCCCTGAATTCGCGCAGGGATGCAACTTCGACTTCTTCCTTCTGTAACCTTTCCAGCCACTCAACAGCTATTCATTCGTGTGGCAAACGATTTGCCCCTCAACCCAGTGGTTACGTTCTCCTCTTCACTCCAAGCGACCGGTTCTCCCAATCTGAAGCGGATTTACCTAGCGCGAAGCGCATATTAGGTTTGCTTGCTCCTAACTTTTGTGACCGTTTGTGCTTCGCCCTTATTCTTTGCGGTACGACTGCAATACCGGTAACCCTGTCACTCCACGGTTACAGCAAGAAGGTAGCAGGAGGTTGAGCATATTTTTACCAGGAGCGTGCTGACAAAGCATGCGTGAGCAACGCACAAATGGCGACCGCGCGTGGTATTCAAAGTTCTGTTAAACAAGCGATCCAGAGAAACAAATCCATGTTCCGCTGCAAGGTTCCTAATGATTTTGAAGGCCTGTAATAAGTCTTCTTTTTCTCTGCATCTTCCCAAAGCACAAGCCAGGCGTTCTCAGCCTCTGCACATATCTGACACTCTTCATATGTCAAAACCTGCGCGTAAACACAAACTGAATCTCCTCCACTATTTTCGTATATCCTACCAAATGCGGTCTCCATGCTTGGACATAGTGTTCCAGTTGCGGTCTGGCGAACCCCTTCAATGGAGGCAGGCAAACGTTAGACCTCGTAGATACCACGGTCATCCTAAGTTGGTAGGTGGCACGCCATGCCATCTTGATCACCGTCTGACATTGCAGAGTAAGTTTGAATTCCGCTTCCACTAATATTCCGAGATCCCTTGGTTGCTTCGCTTGTTCCGTGGCGACCTGATGCCCAATTAGGCTCGTACTTAACTGCCGTTGACGGCGCATTCGCTTTTTTCTCGCGAACTTTGCTCTTTGGTTTCTGCAACCCTTAGTAAACAGTTACGACGATCCCCTGCGGTACGATTTGCCGTTGCTGTTTCTTGATGTTCCCTAGGGTGGCACTCCCTGCGAGATTTGTGCAGCCCGGGCAAACCCCGCTAACCCTGTCGTGTTCGCAGCACTGCTCAAAATGCCCTTCATCATGCCCCCACATGCACAGTTGAAACATTCACTATACGCTACACATTCGACCGGCCTAACCACCCAGCCTTTTGGGCAAGTAAGCCTGCCACACTTCATTATCTTTGCAGGTCTTTTCCCTGAACCTCTAGTCTGCACTCCTTTCTTACCTTCCCATGGATTATGGCAGCCCTGAATCGAATATAATTAGGAGCAATGATACCCACCTGTAGCAAAATAAACGTTCTTTCGGCCAATTACATTTGTGCACGCTTTATTCCCAATTGACTACGTGCGTTCCGGAAACCTCAATCATGATCCTCCTAGCCTGCATTGTCGGTCACGTAGCAGTGTAGCGCAGTTCATTTCAGTTTTCACTGGACTGAGGTAGTCCCAGCGATGAAGCAGGCTTCCAGATTGCTATGCTGCTTGCGGGTTTCCCTGGCTTCTATCGTCGCGCGAATATTGAAGTTCTATGTTTTCATGGCACAGGAGAGATCCGATCGGCTTCCAGTAAGCTTAGATTCAGGTTGGTTTATTATTTACTGAATGTCTTTGGCTCTGTGCATTTTGGACTCCCACAGTTTTGTCGATGGTTTGCTCTGAAACCGGGCATCCATCTCTTTCGTTTCCAGTTCAGTGGGTGTCGCCAAATGAATGGTAAATCAGTAATTCATTTTATCCTCACCGGAGCACATTCAGTGGTACACAGAAACTGGTATCCATCCCCTGGCATGTTATCTATTTTGCGTTGTTCCCATCATTCTAGCGACCCGGTTTCAATGCAAGGAGTGGCAGAGAAGAAATAACTCACCTCACCCTATCACCTAGAAGAAGATTAATTAATGGGCGTTGGAAAACGGGTCCCCACTCTAAATTTGACGCACACAGACTGAATGCAAACATAGTAACTCGATCCTTCCACCTTATATCTGATTTTGATTCTAGCACCTTGATTGTTTGTAACTTGATGGAGCACATAAACAACTTATTCCATCCACATAGCAATCCGATAGTGATGAGGTGGGATGTAACTCTCAGCAGGGGCAACCTCTTATCGTTTTACCCATTCCCCCTACTTCTGAAGTCGGAGTCTTTGTGTGAAAGAGCCCAGGACAAACCCCTTAGAACTTCAACTACCTTGAAGGCATCAATCATCTCCAATTCCCCGTCAATTCAAGGGTAACGAACCCACTTCACCAAATCTTTGTTTGCAGCTCTTCTCCTTTTGACCTTCAGTCATACATATGGCTAGTCTTTGCGCCCTCTCCAGACAGCCCCTAATATTTTAGAAGGACGACTGCGAAGGTTCATGGTATTTTAAGTGGGATTTAACGGAAGCCCCATACAGATAGACGACATCACTGACATCACCCTTATTACAAGACTTAATTTAATTAAATTAGACATAAATTGGATCCCATGGTCCATTATTATGTTTGATGCTTTCACCACAAACAGCCCCTCCTTACGTGCTACTTCGCTGCCTTCTCCATTTCTTGAAAGCAGATGGTTGTTTCCCGCCTTAACTGGCAGATCCCATGGTTTTGCCTAGTTTGACATTGAGACGACTTCCCTCCTCGGAGCATCCCTTTCACTGGACCCACCAACATTTACGTCATTTTCTGAGTAAAACATGGAAATCTGCTGTTTTAGCAAATCGTTCAAGAACATCAAGAACAACATCGGCCGAATAAGGACTCCTTCATTAATTTTCAAATGATTTCCGCACTGGTTTTACTGAAATGTCTTGGCAAATGTGATGCCATATCACGAAGCTCTTATGTGTATATTTCCTTAAAGATTCTTACCCTCTTAAACACGTTCTTTGGTAGCACTACGCCGACAGTATATTTGACAACCACAGAGCCCACTGTTCCCAGGGTAGGATGGAGCTGCAGCTGCTTTCTATCCTACTCACGAGGTCCACTAGTGACGGCCCATGATTATTGTCTTCCGTCTTCTCTTGTTCCGCGGCATTTTCGAGCAACCTCTTTAGAATTTCGTCCTCTCGTTTCCCCGTATGCATGTTTCAATTTCCCAGCTGCGACGCAGTAAGACGAAATCGCATTCGATTGGTTCTTTCTCTGGAGCAGTTATTGCATTCGTTAAGACTTGATAGAATTTGCTCTCTTTCTTGTTGCTGGAACTTTGGACGCGATGCGCACGAACTAAGTGGACCGCCTTCTTTTTCTGCTGCGTAAGCTTAGTGGCGCAAAGTTGCACAGTCTTAATGCGCAGTCTAACCTCTGAATCCTGATTGCTTTTTTCCCTCCCCGGTAACTCTGTCTACACACCGCCTTGAAATGTCTTTTTTCCGTCCTGCCCGCACATCGAAAACGTTTTAACACTACTCTGGGTATACGGCCGTTGTTCGACAATTGCCTTTCCGCAGATGCTATGAGCGACCTTTAATTGTGATATGCAACCCCAGGCGGCTCGTTACACTTGTTACGCATGCCTTGTGCGTTTGCTTGGATGAACACTTCCTAGGCCCCCCAATGTGCGAAGCTACACAAAATGGCTGGTGTGCGACTGCCTACCGTCTGGGCGGTACTTCACTCCTTATATATCTCAAGTGGGTGCTTACGTTGACATACGCCTCGGGTTCCGTACCCTGGGATGGGCCAAGTTATTTTGTCTGCGGTATTTCATTTGCAGCAGAGTCACCTTACGTCTTCATTACGGTTGTATTCTCGCCCTCATCGTTTCGAAACTCTTTGGACGGTGTGTCAGTTTCGTCATGCCTGGTGGTATGATTCAGAAAGCTGATTAATGAATGTCGCGTGCTGGTAACTAACCTAACACCTGGCTAATCCAGGCATTGCTTTCTGAGACATTCTCGATGAAAACTCTCCTCGTTAACCGGCGAACAGTGAACTTATGTAAACGTAAAAACCCCAGCCTTCTATTAGCACTTCCGGCGTTCCAAGGAAGCTCATTCTGTGGATATTGGATGGAACCCAACTTCGTAGTTGTTGGGGTACTATCTGTTTTTTCTGATATCAAGAGGCCCATCGACGACTATATTAATGTTATTTGGGGTGATAAATGGGCTCCGCCGTAGCCAATTTTCGTTTACTGACGGCAGCATCCAGGTAGTTTATAGTATTTGCCCTGTTGTCACGGGTACAAGCTGCCTTGTACGCTATCTCCAAACCACCACTCTATGATCAATTAATAATGCACCATTAGGATTTAGACCGGGCAATTTTGTGGTAACTCCTAATCTCCTAAAATACAACTATCAGTTGATCTTGGATTCTCCAGTATTCGGTCCCTTGCTGTTGAGTATCAGTACTTTTGTTACCTGACCTCGATGTACACTGCATTTTATTTCATGTCCCGATGTTTTCTGACTAACCCATCCATCTTGAACTGGAGGCCTTGAAAGCCTGATTTTTCTTTGAATGCGGCATAATTTTGCTTTCATTTGCGGCCTGTCTTCTTAGTTGGTTTTTGCTTCCCGAATTGCTCCAGTACTACGGATATTGATGCAAGATTTTCCATTGTTACAGTTGACTTTGGGGCCCCTTCTTCCGTAATTTTCACCTTTGCGATGCCTTAGTTACTCCTACGTAGACGTACTACGCTGCATCTAATCCCTCAGCTATTGTGCTTTTGAATCCTATTGACAAACTATTACAACTACACCACTAATCTGTGAATAACTTTGCCGAATATTCTTTCTTTAGTGGATCCTACGCATTCTGGACAGAATCCTTCCTGGTAATCATTTTGGGGAATAGTTTGCCGTGCTTCCCTAGTAGCCATGTAACTTTCGCGTGGGACTAAGTTTCAAAAGCCCATCAGTCGAAAACTTCGACCATTTTTTCCCACATGCACCTGAAATGCTAGAATAAAACACCCACGAAGTGATCGTTGCAGATAGTTTATGATACGGGAAGATCAAACAGCTCTGGGTCAAAATTCTCAAGACGATTAAAATATAGTACCCTCGAAAAAGGGCGCATCTTGATTGACACTTCTGAAAGGCTGACAAGGTTAGTTGCAATGTATCGGTAAACTCTTTGGACGCCTTAGACATAATATATAGCAATGCGGTCGCCACAGTCAAAACGAGAGCCACCTGTTGTAACGGCATCCATCATCAAACTGGAACCAAATGTACCGCCTCGGTGCACAGAAATGTTGCGTGGCTGTTCATCGCACCGTCAAATCGGGCGGGGTCCGTTTTGAAGGACAGGCCAAACGTTTACACATTCCTCTAGACGAGGGTTTATTAAAACCATGTACGTGGGTAGTATCACCGTAGATCTTGAACATGACAGGGCTAACTTCACTGCAGACAGAACAGTTTTGGCCTTTCAAGCTATCATTTCGCAATGTTCCCTCTATTTATAACTCTACATGTTAATAATATCCAGATTTTGCGCTCTGTTACGGCCGTTTACAACTAATAGCTGCTGGTAATGTGACATTGCGAGATTTACCATGCTCCAGCGTAACAAATGAGATTTCCTAGTGTTTACTTTCAAGTCACAATCATCGACCAAATTCAGAGAACTTCCATGTCACTAATGAAGTATCCCTGGCTGTGAACCATATAACCTTGAGCTCGCTATAATGAAACTGGGCGATTTTGTGGCCGAGACTACATCAGTTCTAAAACTCAATAAGAGCATGGCCCTACCAATGACCCGTGGGGAACGGCGCTCTTGACGGCATATCCGCCTGAGCACCTGCTTCCCATGTTAACGCAAAATGACCTCCTGGTGAGATGGGCTTCTTCCAGTGGTGTAGATACCTTTGAGTAAAAAGCGGCTGACGTGAACAGAAGTAGGCTGGGATGCACTAAATCATACTCCCTGTTGAAGTCAAAGCAACACTACAAAATGCTTACCCTCGTCCACTCTTCGAGCGGCTCAATGGAAGATGCAGAAGAGTTTAGTGAGATATTGCAAATTTTTCACAAAGCCGTGCTGATATCTGCAGAGCACCAAGTGCTCATATTGGGCTTTGGGAGACTTGGGCTTTCAGTTACCTCCCCATCTTCTCGCGTAAGATGATGGTAAGGCTGACTGGCTTGTAGTTCGCAATGGAAGACCTCATATCTCTTATTTGCAGCTACGAATTCTGCACCGGTTCAATTCCCTGATATCCTGCCTAAGCCTCTGCTCGTCTTGCAAGCGCGGCCGGGGATAGCCTTGACGAGGCTCTTGATGACGGTCTGGTAAATATCGTGGCCCAAATACTTGTTTTTCGCTGCCCTATCCACTTGTTTACGTATGTCTGCTCTCGTCGGGATCCAAATGACCTATGTTGAATTATCCAGCCTCACGGCTCCATCGTTGAGTTTTCCAAACCTGTGGAAGCCACCGAAGTACTCAATCAATGAGTTTGCTTCGCTCTAGTCACAAGTAAAATCTTACTCTGATACGTTTTGACAGATCGATACCACCCAGTTGAATGTTTTTGTCACAACTGGACTCACTACATTTTGGTTGTCAGCTGGCACATCATGTCAGCTTGGGCTTATACACGTCATCCACATCGAGCTTTATTGTGTGAATAATGCTATGTTTGAATGCACCAAAGGTGCATAATGTAGGCGCAATTTATGGCTGGAGGGCAGTGGCTGTCGCCGCCTGTTGGCCGGGATCCCCAAAAATCAAGAGTTACAAGGTGGAGAGGGGAGTAATGTGCATGTGATACCGCAATGGGGATGAGCCGAAACCAGACTGAACATCGGAAAAAAGACAGTATAAAACTCAAAAAATCTGAAAGCACAGTCCGTTGAGCAAGGAAAGCGGCGACAAGGGATGAGAATCGTGCAAAAGCAAGACTAATACATGAAGTTTATTTTGAGCACTTCTGAGTTTATGATTTCTAGTTTGGTCCAGAGACGAAGGTGTACTGGGAAAGGAAGGAGGAGAACCAGAAGCAAATGAAGCGACGTCTGGTGGACTCGTATGAAAAACTATTACTAAGGGCGTCGGTCTATTGCTAAATTCCGTAGACGGGAATAGAGGTTGATGAAAAACGACGGTCTTCAGCTGTTTTCGGATGTCAATATGCATTGCAAACGTCAGCTCATATCAGATGCTGGTAAAAATGCTGGCCATTTGTGAGTCCGTTTTGTATGGATTTGGCAGAAGAATTTTGGGAAGGAGCAAGAGGAAGCCGGTACAAAATGGTGCTTGTGAACTTATGAGCTAGAGTGCTGTTTGCCACAACAATGCTCGTGGGTGGGACTGACCGACTGATGGCCACCCAACTTGAAACACCGTTTGAGGGTGAACGCAGGAGGTGTAATCCACCAACCTAGTTGCAGCCGCACACCGCTGCAGCCGAGCTGCCCTCCCGATGTGCGCCGGCCAAAGCGGTGGATATGACTTTCCCCTGCACTATTGTGGTAACGCTGGTGTACTCGTGGTGTGGAGGAAGGAATTCAAATGTGGGAGGGTAAGGGATGCATCGTCCTTCCAGGATCAAATAATCGCTAGAGCATGGGTAAGCGTTTCCATCCTAGCAGGACTATAAGGCCTGGAAGAGAGAAAAAAGACGGATGTCAGTCTGGCCCAGCTGCCAGCTGCAGATTGAGAAGCGATTAATCTTGCGATCAGCTAAGGGAAGAAAGTTACTAGAGCGCATAGTGCGATTCAACATGTAGGGCGGTGGCTGAGGAATTCGGAGTTTCTCTTTCACATACATATATATATTTAAATAGATGGGCTGGCTAGTCTAGTGTGTGGATCGTCTGCGCTATGCGTAAACGGAATGAACCGGTATTTGGTAGGATCCTCTGCGCTGAGTGAGGAGCCTGAACCAGTATTTATCAGGACGGACAGGGAGCAACTGCTGCTGACATAAATAATGGTCGACCTACAAAGGTAGATGCAATAGGGATTGACCAAATTCCGCCTGGAAATCAAGGAGTATATTCCACTCCAGGGGGCCGTGCCTTTCGACACAAGAAGTGGTCGGGGCCAGTGGGTGTGGTAGATGCAAACAGTCACTATGGGGAGAAAAGATACGACATAGGACTCTATTTTCGTGGCGGTAACTTGAGGTCTGAATCGGCCAAAATGGAGAGATATCGATGAAGCGTGGGAAAGAAAGAATACGAGATGTTGACCTTATTTCGTCTGGAGGTTATCGTTTAGGTGTTTCAGAAACAAGGTGATTTCTACGGGCCGGAATCATTTGCATGGAGAAGAGTTAATGGGTTAAGGTGATAGCGAAACTTTTGTTATTTTAGAGGACGGTTGCTAGTTATGGTTACCACACCGTGTTGGTGACGGTTTTGGAATTAGTAAGGGTGGGAGAGAGCTATGGATGAGCTACCCCAAAAGCAGTTAGAACGATAAGGTTTATGAATATGAAGTCAGACTATTGAGAGATAGGTACCCATTTTTCAGGCAGGGGAATGATGAGATGCACCCGACGTAAACACTGCACGTAACTAAATAGCATGCGCTGATGTCGGAGCTCTGTTTGAAGTGGAAGAGACTAGGTCAATTCCTACATGACAAGATTAAGAAGATTTGCTTTTCTTTCTTATATAACATGAGTAAGGAGATTTCCCTTCCCTTCTGCAATGAAATAAAGGTGGCATCAATGCGTATTTCAGCAGCCCAAACCAGTTACATACACTCGATCCTCAAGTGAGTATGGATAGTATAGATTATTGAGAAAGGTACAGTAACTACTCCACGTACTTTATTTTTTAAATGCAATAGATAGTGATGACAGAATGCGCAGCTGATGGGGCAGTTTGTTCCATAATTAATAATATCTAACAGTAAAGAAGTTGGCTCCAACTGAACTTTGTAACTGGGAGAGTTATAGTGGAATCCGCATTTCGAGGAGAGTAGGGGAGTTGGTTTCTAACACGAGATGCAGAGACGCATCTGTCCCCTGTGACAATATTGTTAAGGAGTACCAGGCCTGGTCTATTGCGCCGGAGCCACAAGGGATCTAATTTCAGCAAATCACAGCGTTCCATGTAATTTAGGCTTGTAGAGCAGCGAATCGTTCCCTTATCATTTTGAATTAACATTAGGTTGAGACAACCACAGGGTTGTCTTCACGTTTATTTGGTCAGTTTCACCAAACAGGGAGCGAAACTAAAGTTCCGTCGATTCGTTCGCCTGGCTTGTAACTTCTAGGTCTAATAGTGACGGACTATGTCTAAGTCTGCACCTGGTGACCTGTGTAATATCCGAAGCAATGCATTCAATTTCATCTGTTCCAAGAAGCTTTATTTTTCTCGGCGAAAGCGCACGTCTCAAAGGCACAGTATATACAGGACACAATGTAGTCCCCAACGATGAGGGCCTCCTTATTTACATGTGCTGGACCATTTACAAGCAACGCTTCTTCCTCTTGGTTAGTACCCAGGGCCCTACACTCAAAAGTTCCATCGGCCAGCCTGAGCACCATTAGTAGCGTAGAAGAGCCTAGTTGGCAATTGCCACTCCATAGATTGACCCGAAATTGAACAATTTGGATCGTTGATCGGATAAGGGTAGCCACCCTGTCGCCAATACAACTGTTGTTCTGGTCCCGGTCGTATCTGAAGAGGCTGTCTTGACGGTTGTGGTAAACTTTATCCCAGTCACACTTTGTCAGTGGAGGATCTAAGGAAACTTTGCTGAGTGACGGCCGCTCTGAACTTGGACCATCACTGAACACTTTGGCGTGGGATGTTGTCAGCCTGCCTTATCGGCCCAAGTTGCTGTTTTTGCCTACTAAAACCTGGTACTCCGGTGCAACATCCGAGAAGTTGCTGCTGTTTCTCCTGCCACGGCCCATGCGGGGCACAGAGACCACCTGTGAGTCGGCAAAATGCAACCATCTCAGATCCGGAGTAGGTTCTACTTCATCTTCTGGCAGACAGCTTTGGCTGCGCTTAATCTACGGAAGATATTTTCACCTCTTTTTGGCAAAGTTTGCTTAGTTGCTGTCACTGGTATTCCAAAGTTCCGAGGGCCGTCTCGAACTTGCGGGGTAGCAGATATATTCCCCTGGCATTATAGGCAACCACCTGGCAAAGTGCCGCTAATTTGTCAGTAGCTGGGCCATCAAGTCCTAAGCGGTGCCTTCATATTTTTACACAGGATATTGTTACAGTTCAAGAACGTCGCCTATGTCTGTTTGAGTCATCTGTAAATTCAATCGATACAGAACTTGCTGAGTCCTCCAGGCAATAAAGAAGGTTCTTCTAGGTGTCCACCATGTGCAGGCGTCTTAATCCCTCAGGAAATAGACGTCTTTCCATGTGGACCATAGCTTTCACTCTCCTACCATCCAGTGCGTACCCGACATATGGTTTTCGAAAATACGTCCCTGCTTCACTAGGGGCGGAGATTCATTCAAAGCATGCATTGGCTTTTATTGTGAAGGGTATAATGTTAATGACAGCGTTGTGGGTACATGTAATACGCCAACGCTCCACTACCGCGGGTAGTCTTTCTCAAGGCAAGTTTTACGATAAAATGACTAAAGCAACGTTTAAAAGTCGATGGATATTTAGTTGACTGTTTACGTTTGTGAGTGTCGCTAGCCGAGAGGTTTCAGTGACAAAGCCGAAAGTAAGAAAGAACTAGGACTTCTAAACAAAATCCTGTAAGACATTTATTGTCCTCCACGTCCCAAGGAAACAACTGAAATCTTGCATGTCTAAAACCAGAAGGAATAAATACATGAAGGAAACGGCCTCGATCGGAAATCCGTAAAGACATGGTACGTAAGAAGCAAGAGAAAAGGCCTTCAGTGACTTTGACATTCACAATTTTTTCCGCATGATAATATTTCAAAAACTGCTTATCAAAGGCTAGAGATCAATTCGGTTTGCAAGACTAAGACAACTGCATCTACAAAATGTGTTGTAAGGAATGCCTAAAAGAATAATTTGGACAAGCTAGCAGAAAACTGGTTATATGGATAACGGAACACAGGAGGAAGAAAACGTGCAAAGCTTCGGATATGGCGGTCTCAGCGAAAATTGGGTGCGATTCAGCCATTTCTCTGCACACCATAGCAGAGGGAAGCAACATAGACTATGAAAACGCAGAAGCACACAATCATGGTTTGGGAAACTGCACTGAATGTAAGTTTGCCAGGTTCTGACGATAAGACATCACCTCATTTGTGTCAATCGGAACGACGCAGCAGAGACTTCGGAGATACGGACAGCTCTAGCACGTTTGAGAAACAAACAATCCAACGGTCACCAAACTAGCTGACGCCACCATCACGATAGCGCGTCACTTAAAGGGCAACTAATCTCTCATCTGACCCACACTTCAAATGAAACACATTTAAAAACACGGACAACTAGACACCACTCCGACTGAACCACTGGACTTCCTCCACAGACAGTGCCGTCTTTTTGTGATGGATACTTTCTTGGAATAAAAGGAATATATCCATTGCCATAACGGCAAAATTATTCATATCCGTAGAGCATTCTATTTTGATCAGTTGGTAGGGACTGTTTATTTTTATTCGGGTGGGAGTAAACAATTGGGATGAGAACAATAGGTCGGAGCGAATTTGTTAAAATATTTCCTTTCAGAGGTGCAGTTTTGTAAATTTAATTCAAGTCACCATATTCCAAAAAAACAATAACAATATGAACGTGTCCTTAGGTTGAGGTGATCCGAATTTTCTAATATTGCGCAGGATAATTATATCGTCTGCTTCGCAAAGCGATTAATTCATGCAACCTATCTGGGGAAACGTGAAGCGCTGCAATGGTATTCATGTCTATCAGCACCATGGTGCATGAGGTATCGATAAAAATTTGCGACAGGATTAGAGAAAGGAAATTACAACGTGTGGTTTTAATATAAATGACTTTGTGGTCACTTTCAGATATGACTGATTTTGCCCATGAAAAATGTGCTCTTCATGCGTTTTTGCCTAATATATTGCAAATACTGGTCTTATTTAGTTTGAAATGACGGAGAAATTTGAATGGAAAATGTTAAGACGACCGATGATGTGAAATCAGTTACTTATGCGCTTCATTGGGATACGAGATGAATGCAATCATCGTCGAACAAGTTTCAGTAAGATTTCCAATATGGAAATATTTTAAGCGACCAAGATCGAAGCCAAAGCGGGTAAATTTTGTAGTCCATACAAGAACGATCAAGGACATATTCAGATTTGGCCTGAAAAATACCGGAAATGTGACAGCGCCCGCTTTCGATTATGGTTGCCCTAGTGGCTTCGTACGTAGCCAAGAACTTAACACATGTAAACGTGCAAATGATGAGCCACGATTAGGAGGTGTACACTACTATAGACATGAAAAAATGGCAAAATGTCTTAAGTGG
>LUCM01008573.1:0-41334 GCA_008360955.1 Fasciolopsis buskii
GTCGCAATCCGTCTTCACAATCCTCCACTTTGTTCCCAAAAACAATTTGTCTTATTAACTGCAGTGTAAGTGGGTTCGAAGTGTAGACAAAATAATCCAAAGTAACCGAGAGCTAGGTTTGATTTACTGACAAAATTCTTGCTACTAATGGCTAGGACAACTTTGAATCGTTTTGAACAATCGGTACAGCAGATTAAGGGAAGCGTCAGGTCCAATCGGATGCCGTATGCTTCGGCTATCGGTCACTCGAGCCCGAACTACAATTTTAACCCGGTAGCTAGAAGTGACGGGTGCAAAACTCCACAATGTGTGGTGTTTGAATCCAACATTTGGTTGCAAACCCCGGACTCCTAGATCTGAAACCAACAGTGCGATGGGAATCGGCGGCGAAACACTGATATGCTTCCAAGGATACCACCGAATTTGCGGAGCCAATAATGAAGCCAGGTTTGACGCCGACGATTGTGATAGTCGGGATCATCAGTTGTGACATGGTCTCGCGCAAGGCTGCAACACTTTTTGGGGTAGCCGGTGAGAGAGTGTAGACTAACTACGTATCTCTGAGGGCCGAACGATGTAAAGTATTATCTTGATTGTGCTTAAATCGGCAAAAAAAGCCAGCTGACGATAAAGTCGGTTGGGAGATCCATTGGTGTAAATTCAACTACTGTTGCTTTCCGTGTGTTTCCGATAGGTTAATCTGCTTAGTAGCTTACTATGTTGTATGTTTCAGAGTGGAAAAATCCTGTTCCGATTGAAATCTGGTGGACGATTCTGAACTCCGTTTGGAAATGTTACATTTGCTGCGTTGTGGATCCCTAATTAGTAAATCGGTCGTTTGAGCCTGTTGATTGTGTCCTTAATCAACTCGAAATCACGTGATGTACGAAACAACCACTTTAATACCTTCCGGTAGCGTATTCCCATGGTTATTCGACCACTTAAGAAACCACGATAATGTAAGTTGTGTGTATCGTTAATTGGGTTTCTAGTGCTTCCCTTGGCCCTAACAGTTGGTTGACCATACTGTGCTCATGCACGTCCCTAATTAGATTGCCCTGTTTAGCAAGCGAAAGTTTCAAGCGAAGCTACACATGCTTACTGATCTGTTGGTCGCATTGTCCACCCAGACACGAATGAATGCTTTTTTCCGCGGGATGTATGTAGGAAGTGGATACAGAACGTTTCACCTCGCGGATAAAGGAAGTTGCACATTGTGTGATCTCTACTGTCTATGGGGTTTCGCGTGATGTCACAATGCAAGTTCACTTGTGCGTTGTGCATAGTGCTTTTACTTGCTGATTTTTTAATTCTGCAAGATTCTACAATTGCAAACTAAAGGGGTTCATCAGACGACAAAACCTGTAACTGCATGGGCGTGTGCCATCTGGGAAATTTCATTTTTAAGCCCTATTGATTTCCCCCAACGTTTTGCTACATCTTCGGCGGTAAAATTTAGGTTTGCATCTTATATTATTGGGTTTTTAAGTGTCCGTCTCCGCATAGGGTGCTCATGCTATACACACAAGTCATCTTTTTATATTTTCTTTCCTTACGCAGATCACTTGGGACGAAGGAGAGATTGATTTTGGATCGATTGAGATTGAAACCGGTGATAACGTCCCTGTCGAGATTGACTTGGAGGTCGAACTTGTCAGTGGAGAAGGAGATAAACCGGAGGATTCTCCGACTGGTGCGTGTATAAGCGAAACGCACACGGATTCGGTGGAAATACCTTCAGGCAAGAATGCTCGGCTACTGCTGGACACGATTCAGGGTCGAAACGCCTTAGTGAACGATCTTGTTGAACTGGGTGCGTTCCTTGGTCGATTTTGCGAGGATCTATCCGAAAATCAGGACACGGAAGAAGACAACACGCACTCCACCACGTCAGCACAAGGCGGTTCAATCGCTTTGCAACAGATGATCTTTCAGGTGTGTATCTTCTCTTCCTCTCTCGCGAATACCTGTGAATTGTTGTTTCTATGATGCAAAACCCAGTGATGGATGGGTAGTACACCACCATTATTCTGAAACTTGAATTGGCATGGAAATACGTAAATTTCCATCAGGTCGGGTGTACTAACTAGCCGAGCGACAGGGAATTGCCTTCTACCGTCTAATTAACCGGTGCATTTGGAGTCCGAATGAACGTCTTTTTTGAGGTGACATATGCTTAGTTCGCTTGACCATGCCGGTGGGGAATTTTACGTTTGTGTGTGAGGACTTATTGCAACTACAAATACTGAAACTGAAATAGTTTATTTTTGCATTTTTATACGTGTTCTCATGAACCAAATATAGAAAATCCCATAATTCCATGGTTCTCATTTTCGGAGACTCATGATGACAGTGAAGTAGTAATTTTCAATATAAGAAATTTTCCAATTTTAATTTAAACTTAGTCCCTCTAATTAGTTGTGGTGAATGTTGATATCCGTATTTTGGTCTCCTGGACCGGTTGAAGCAGAGTTGATATAGACAGGACGAGATCCTGATACCGGGACCATCCGATTTTGGCTTCCAATCACCCTCTGATAAGTTGCACTGTTATCCCTTGACGTTTGGAAGAACGCCAGATATGATTGCAGGACGTTTTTTAGCGGTACGCTCGGATTTGTCAGGTTTTTAAAGCTTTTAAAAAAGCTTGACTGTCATCTTTATTAGTTCAACGGAACCACGAAGATGGCACCCGTAAAACGCAACTTTTTCAAAGACACCCGATACAGCTGAATCTCCAGCGGCACGAGAACACGCAGGCTGTCAAACTACTGTCACTCTTTTTTCGTGAAAATTAATTAAGCGTAGTATTATATTCGAGAGGTACTTCCTTGGATATGAATTTCTTTGTCCAGTTGGGCAGTTAGTTAGGGAAAACTGGAATGTTGTTTAAAAATGTATGTTGCACGGGACTCTGCCCCAGTAATTCAGTGGTCCCTATTGAACGAACCACATATCCTTAATCAGATAACGAAATAATTCCAAATAACCCACGTGTGCTGCCGATTAAAAGGTCAAACGATATTCTAGAACGTGCCTTGGACTGTGGGACAATTGGCTAGTGTTTGTATAGTTACTGAGCTGGCACGAAATTTAACAGTAAAATGAAGCAGGAAATTTGAAAGTCCGATCACACACTGACCGTTTGGTTGCATTCAGTCCACGGCGAGAGTATTGGGCTTTGACAAACAGAAAGGTGATGCAAAAATGAAGCAAGCAAACCGTCACGAGATTAGCATAAAAACGACCATAACAAGCACACATAAATGGTATTCTCATGAATAACCGTTTCAGTGAAATTGCTATGTGAACCATGTCGTCATGTCAAGGAATGAAGCCGCATCACGAACAGTATTAGTGGCCGGAAGTTGAACAGACAGTTGGCGAGAAACAATGACCGAATGGGGTGAGCAAAATACACACGGATAACAGATGCTCAGACGGGGGAATTGATCTTAATGAATCTGAAAATGTGTTGGTCGTAGCTCACGTTGTCCATTTTTACGAGGTTGTGATCGCCGAGTTTGGCGTTTGGACTGCAAAGGTCTCATAACCAGTCGGCGGGACTCGAGGTGACTCTTTGTTGTCGTGTGGACAGCGCCAGCCAAGTGACGAGAACACATCGGGCAGTGTTCGTATGGCTTGCCTTGTCAGATGACGTGGCACAGGGAGTCCTCTAATGCGACCAACCTGGTAATTTGACTTTCACAACCGAGTTCTCAGTTGAATCGACTTTTACCAATTCGAATTCACGGCTATATTCAGTTATGAATTGGATCCAATCACAGCTCAGCTAGTAAAGCACGCGGTTATACAAAACATCCTCTTTGAAAACAACTGAAAGTCGTTTTGTAAAATAAGTGTTCATCGAGCAAAATCGCATAAAAATGAGTCGCAAGTAGCTAGCATGTGTAATTCTTATTGTTGTTTCACTTTAGAGATGGTCATAATATAAACACTTTCAAACCTCGAAATTTTTCATTGGATGATGTCGTTGCTTTGGTGTAAATACGACCACAGCTTTTATGGTAGCGAGCACGGGAAATCTGGCGAAAACATGTTTTGGGAGCGGAAAGCCCACTAAATTAAAAATGGATTTAATTTGTTCTGTATACTAATAAAAATTAGCAAAACTCTTGCTCCCATTACAGCAGGAGCATACGCAAATAGGTATTGCGCTCTGCTGTTAAACTAGGCCGGTACATGTGTAATTCTTCACACAGTAGTTTGTTTGGATGATTTAATGAAGACGCAACGAAAATGTACGACTACCGGTCATCCCTACAGAATCGAGCACCCGTGGATTTCATATTGGAGATCGACTGGTTCTGTTGGCAAGGACATGCTTTGTCGATGCTCACAAAGCGTGATCTTTGTGGAGGACATTTTCATTGAAATTCATAACTTCGTGAAGAGAATCGCAATTTTCATTTCGCTTGATGACGTGGGTTTTAGTTCAAGGTAAAATCATATTGGTGAATTCTCACCAAAGACAGTCTAATTAGTGCAAAGTCTGTGATGGCCATTATTCATGATTCCCACTTCGGAAACCTGATTGTCTTACATGGTTATTCATCGTCCCGTGTTTCAATCGAACAAAAAAGCGACTACTGGTCATTTATCCTTCATTATACATGTGAAATCAAAATGACGATTTATTTTTCTCTTCAAAAAGGCACTGGACTAGCTTGCATCTATTATCATTGTGCGTTCGAAATTCAGTTGACACCAAGAGCTCTATAAGGAAAACTGACCCTACTACCTTTAGGAAATCGATATGGATGAGGTAATAAAGGAACCAGGAGGACTAGTGAACTTCCTATTCAACTTTGATTTTTACTATATTCTTTACTTAACATGTTTATCAAAAACCGTCTACTGATAAATCTGGAGATAACGTGTGATCATCTCGTCCGACTTCAGTATTACTAAATTGGTTTATATTTTCGAGATAAAACCTCAATGTTCCCCACTGGTTGCTAGATAAGGCGCAATTTTCTTTCAGTTACTAGCCAACGAAAATGCAAGCTTAAAAACCACCAGGATTTGTCATCATTATGTACTTCGAAGTGCCGGATACAAAGCACTTGGTTCGTAGTTCACTGTTTATAAAATTTCGCGTGCATCCGTGCTCATATAATTTCGTTCAGGTGGTTTGTTATCAAGCAACCATATGGTTTCCATTCAGATCGCATGCACCACCCGTAAATTTCCGGTCACTGGGCGAAATTCGGCGCACGCAGCCGTAATGCGGCTCATTTCGACACGATTTTGCTCAACGAATCTTTTTTACGGTAATACTTGCATGTATGACTCGCAGCGCATTGCCACTAATGTGATTTTGATGTTACTGCCTGACTACCTGCTCTTCGGACTACCACCACGCACGAACACCGGAAGATCACCAGACGAGATTTCCTCTGATTAGAACTCATCGTTGGTGCTTATCATTCTTCATACTCAGGATTTGAATCCGGGCTTTTCAGTTGAAAACCTTGTGTTGCTGCCGCCGTCCAGGCAAGTCAAAAATTCGGGTTCTGTTCCCAATGAAGTACAGCCAATGAAGCGTGGGAATACCTTCATCTATAATAACACTAATGTTTGTGCATTATCACTGGGATTGGATGGAACGGCCGAGTAAATGATGTGGAGGTTAAGAATCAAATATTGAGGACCGAGTTAGGGAATATTCTGCCGCAGTGTATCCACCTTAGTAGACGTCTTTGGTTGGGTCAGGTTGCGTATGGCGAACACTCGTCTACCATGCCATGTCTTATTTTCCACTCCTCCTACGGAGTAGAAGAATTCACGCGCCATGTTCGAGCGATCATTTCCGTTCATCTTCACCGAGGCCTACAATGGTCCGACGAAGTGGTAGAAGCCTCACGTGGAGGTCAGTAAATGCGGTGGGAATGTGGAGTAAAAAAGTGTACAGCAAACTTAAGTGGTGGTTTGTGCCCGAAACACTTCCCAACTGGCTGGAGCACCAAAAGACATGGCACTGAACCGTGAACAGTGACGATCGTGTTGTCATTTTTTGTCGAATCGGGATGATCGAGAACACGTGTGTCTGTACATTTAGACTATGTGTTGGTTTCCAACGGACTCCTTTCTTTTTCTACTCCTCTGGGTCCATTCTCAGTCCCATTCATTCCTCTAGCTACTTGTAACTGTGGGGGCACGGGTCACGGGGTTTGCCTTGCTGTTTACCGCTGAACGACGATGATACTCGCAATGGTAACACCGTCGCAGTAGCGATCGCTGGGCTTACTCACTATCAGTTTTGTGCTATAATATGGTTTCGCGTTTCCAAGCGCACTTCTGCAGACAGCATCATTCAGTGTTTTGCGATCGACCTGGTGGACGACGCCGAGCCATTTGCCTGATGTGCAGACCACCACAAGCCCACACTAATTGATGTGAGATGGAGGGCAGATACCGACAAGGCCATTTGTATTTGACTTGATAAACACCACGGATTTGATATTATCCTAAAATATGCGTGCTATGTCGTGAAATTCGTCGAGTTTTGTTGATAACCGTTGCTTTAAACTCTTGCCAGTTTATCGCCTTTTGACGGAGCTGCTACACTTGCTTATTTATTTTTTGTGCCCATGGGGAATATTCTCTTATCCAACAGGTGATTGATCGTTAATGTTATTTGTGCGTTTCTTTTTATTCCTCTCATTCATAGAATGCTCCAGCTTCTCTTCAATCCGTTTCTTTCAAAGAAGTCTCCACCTTATTGGCTCGACTTGAAGCTATCCGAGAAGGACTAACAAATAGGTGCGTTTCTTTCTTTTTCCTCTTCACTCCTTTCGTATTTTGTAGTAGTCTTCCACTCTGTGACCAATAGACATAATCGGTGCTTACTTAGCCGAAAAATTTTATGCTCCCGGTCCTATCTCGAGCTTAGGCGCAATGAAGAGGCGTACGAAAAAATCGCTTGGAATACTAGTTCTGTCATATCTGTTAGGCGGTAGAGTATCGTTAGTCTGTTCCTGCGGCTCAACAATTGTTTACTTGTCTAGGAAACAAGCCGATAAGGAGAGGTTTTATATTTGACCATCAATGCTTTTCCAGCATTACCAGAAGTACAGCCAATACATGGCTTTATTAAATGTTTGACCGGCGGTGGCCTAGTGGATTGGACCTTTTTCATCTCAAAGTCTGTCGACTGGAATACCAAATCTGCGGGTCACTTTGATGGTAGACGACAGTTCGTTGTCGCATGGCTTGTTTCCATGCCTGATCTGGGATCTGTAGCTCCGTGCAAATTGAAGTCCCAGAGTTACGACTTGCGTTCCACTCCAAGCATTAAAGGAGTCCTAGAAACAGTGGGGTATGCTCCCTCCACCACACTCATGCATGAGACATGTAATAAGCGAATTTTGGCGAAAGATGTTGAGGCTTACAATCCAGCGTGGGGGATCCAACACAAAACCTATGGAGGAAATTGATTTTCAGTGATGCAAAATAATTTTACACTTCAAAGGTCCAAAGCCCATTCCTTCCAAATTTCTTAGATTTAAAGCATTTCAGTCCGCATGACGAGTTTCGACAGGCTATTCAAAATATCTTTGATTCCACTGCGCATAGTCGTTGTTTTACTTCGTTATCTGTCCGACTTTGACCATTGACATTTCGCATCATCGAAACGCCATCAAATGTTTTTCCGCAACCTAAGTACAGTTCTGCCCATTCATTCCATAAATAAAGCATGTAGTAGATATCTTACCTGGTTGTATGCATATCTTAAAAAGTCGTATTCCTAATCCTTTGTCTAGTGTGCTCAGTCAGCTGTTGATGATTCGCAGTAAACCGGGATTTCTGGATCGATTAGTCAATCGCCTGCAAGATTTCCGTGATCAGGCGGAACGTTCTAAACGTCGCGTGTCTGAGGCTCATTTACGAATTAACGAGGCTATGGCAGAGCAGGAGAGGCAGGCGGCCATCCTGCTGAAACATCGAGCGAATTGCAAGCGACTGGTCACATTGGTAGGTCGTTTGTGCACAATTACGTCGAGTATTCTTCACTTTAATCACAGCTGCACTAAATGCTGTTTCGGAACGATTTCCCTGTCCGCTCATTTGGTATTAGATCGTCTGGTTGCGCAGAAGCTCCAATCCCGAGGGTGTTCGTCTGTGAACGATGCTTTTTTCATAAAAGCCCACAGGCTGGCGTCACAATAGCCAGTTGTATTCATGTCATCTTTCCCCGCTCATATCTTTCCATCAGCTCATCCAGCCATTTAACCTCTTTGTTTGGATAGCACCCCGCTCATCCACTTGAACCAGCTCAGACAACGAGGTAGCGGAGTTATTCCAGACGGGCTTTGGCCTGTTTTGTGGTTGACTGTTTCGCAAAACCGGGTCCAGTTGATTGGACAGATTCTCTCTGTATGCTTCCATTCAGAGGCATTTGTTGTAACGTGCCGATTGCCACATCATCATTGTTTTTGACTCTCGGTTGCCCTCAACCTAGTTTAGTCATTTTCCGGGTTTGTAGCTGCGGCTGCATATTTCAGCCCCGTGGCTCCAAGGTTGAAAGTTGGGTAACCGAAGAAGAGAAAAGAGATGGTAGATGTCTTAAGTGACACCCTACCGACTCAGGTTTTATTTCTATTGGTGACCGTCTATGCCATTTATGTTCGTTAAACATTTTATCTTACAAAGAAGAAGTTAACTGTCTCTCCTTGTCCTCAGAGATGCTTGAGTTAGGAGGATGTTCGGGAAAGAGCCCTTCGAGTGATTCTTTTGTTCGTAATCTTCGTAGTTTCGCCATTTTTCCATTTGTAATGAGGCAAATCATTCCCTTCCGTTTTCTTCAGCGGTAGACAGACCGTGGTATACCGTGAGGCTTTTTTCGAGGGCTAATAGTTTAAAATCCGATACTTTTTTCTGTCTCATCCCATCAATCTTGTCCCGTTTGCATGTGATAAAGGTATCCCCGTCCACATTCCATCACAACACTTGACTTTATCTAATGCTTACTTTCGGTCATTACCGATAAGTAGCTTAGGTGATGTGGATAATGTACTATCTTCTTACACCTACAAGGAGGACCTAAAGTTTCTTGTTTTTATTATCATTACCATTACTAGCTGTCTTTCCCTTGTTCCTTGTTCTTACAGATTGAAGAGGAGATATCGAAACTTTGCAATCGACCCGTTCAAATAATTGGACAAGTGCTCACTCTGTGATTTCCTTCATGTTCTTGTCCACTTTGTATTGTTTTCAACAACTGCGTTTCTCGTTATTCTGTTCTTTCTTTTTTGACAATGAAATTCCCGTGTGTTTACTGGTCATCCGGTGCTTTTTTATTTGGACCACTTTTCCTTGCTCTGTCCCTCTTCTAGCTACCACCTCAGTGACTTGATTTTTTCTTGTATCGGAGTAAATCCTTTTGGAATAAAAAGCTTTTCTCTCACTCCCTGACATATCCACTTTCAAGCAAATTAGCCCAGGGTTCCTTTAGTTTTTATAGTTGGAGTCCGCATAGCCTCAGCCTTGCTGTCCCTTTATCTTTCTCTCTCTCTCTCTCTCTGGCCGTTTTGCGAAATCATTCCGACCCTTGCCTGCTCGTTACCACATCGGGGCTAGCGGAGTACGAAGTCGTTCGGTTCACATCAAGACCATTTAAGCATGCTGTGTTAGCCGCTTACATTGTTATCAGGACGGTGAATCAGTGACCGAGGTGCAGTAGAATCTTTCGGCACCTCAATTTAGGAGACAACGGATTGATTCAGAAACCTCGGTCAATTTAATTTCGTATTTAATAGTTTCCAGCCTTTCAAACTAAACGCCACAATTTAACTAACATCAAACGAATAAACCATCACGAGGACACGCCTTTCACAGAGGGAATCAATCACATGCGAAAGCGATCACATAGCTACTTGTTTTCATATGGGAGTTTCTCTACGGAGGTTGTTCTCTCTAATGCTGACGCAGACCATTACCGATATTTTATGAACAACTGTTCGAATAGAGTGAGACGTTCCAAGCATTAGCGGGTGTAAAGCTTGGATTATTCGCACAGTAGTGTCAGAAACACAGTTAGCCTGCGCAATAGTAGAGAATGCTGAGCGCTTTAATCATTAATGCTGTTATTCTATGCTTGGTATGTGGTGACCTGCATTTGTTGAAAGAACAAGCTGTCCCGACTTCGTAGTTTCATCTAAGTGGTTTGCTCTTGAACGAATAAAATGAAGAAGTCCTACAAACGGAGCAAGAAAAATGCATCTCAGCTAAGGGAGATTTTGTCGCTGTGGTGGTCTAGGTAGGTCCTTGACTCTAAGAAAGTTGGCTATAAAAAGGCGATAGTATCTCCAAAAGAAGCTCCACGTTTCACTTAACCGGAATTTAGTGAACACATTGTGCTGAATAGTGGCTTTCTTTCAGTTTGGCGTAATCCGGGTTAAGTCTTACTTGGGCCTAAAGTATACTTCGTAAAAAAACACCACGGTCTGAATTCCGATCCCATCCATAATGTTTCATGTTTTGGTGTCATAGTTAAACGAGTCACCTAACCAGTGGATATCGATGTCGAGATTGTAAAACCTCCTTGGGTATGAGATAAGAACAATTTCATATTGGAGTTGCTGGACGTCACACTAAAATGATCAAAAAATTACTGGAGATTTGTGGCAAAACTTGCTTGCCAGTGTTAATTGATGCAGGATTTCTAGCAATATATGCTTCAAATTGTTGTGTATTGATCTTACTTTGTTCTTCTTAGCGGGCTCACGATGAGTCATGGTTAAGATATACGTATGACAATTAAAACGTAGCCTATTTGATTTCTAGCTAACGCGAAAGCTTACGGCATACTAATGAAAGAAACCGTCAGTTCCCGCTTAATAACAAGAATACAAATTCACGCATATGTATCTTTATGCTCTTGCTTCCTGAAGTGGCATGACGTTCTGTTGCACGCTTTTCGATAGTGTCTGTCCTTGAATATATATGTGTATCGTTCTGCTCACTCCTTTGCGTACATATCCACTTTCAAGTCCATGCGTTTTTTTCGTCCTCTTCCCTTGTTGCTGATGCGAAATTGAGACAGTCTAATGCACGCTAACATGCCCATCCGTCCTCTCTCGGATGTCGCCACTTACTCGCGATGACGCTCATTGTACACACCTGGAGCATATAAGGTCTTCTTCCTGATGTGCAGAGGTCAACAAGGTGGGTTAGTTCGAACCCTGCTGTCTACAGGGGACCCGCAGTCAAATCAAACTATAGCCCAGATGCCGAAGCGGACAGATTCTCTCGGCGTCTTAACGGTTTAATGAGAACAGCACAAGAACGGATATTGTTGTTTTGGCCACGGACTTAAATGATAGGACCGATAACATTTTGGACTCAGTGTGCATTAACTAGGGTGCGGTTATGGACATAATTGTCGCCGCCCATACAATGAAAAAGGCTTCTGACTTTGTGCTCTCACCATCGACTATGTCTATTCAACACCAGCTTTTAAAACAGTGCCGTTCAGTCAATTGGTAGCCTCTTTCACCAACTCAGGACTGGACACAAATAGTTCGCATTGCAGTAAGATATATGGGGCGAGATTGTATTGAAAAATGTCCCCTGCATTGAAGGAGTGGCCTCGATTCTGGTTGCGCGTTGGTGTTTGCTGCGTTCACTGTGCGCCTTATTGTGGCAACTGTGACGGCGGTATTTCGAGCCGATGCAACCTGGTTATCGGAGCTTACCATTTGGTTAAATTCTTATGTGAAACGGAAAATAGATTGGCCTTCATCCCTCTGTCTCAGAGCAACGTTGGGTTTGCTAAATCAGCCTTGAATTACGCTCGTTTGACCAGTTGTGACATCTTCACGTTCGTCACTCATTGTGTACCAGCGAACCACCTCCCCCTTACGGATGATCACAGATCCATTCCAACAGGCTTAAAAGCCAATGAAGCACGCCCGGCCCTGATACAAGAGCTCATCGCAACCCTAAGAAATGACCGGGAGAAGTAATGATCGGTGGGATGAATCCATTGTTGCGGAAGCCTTTGATGGTTGTCCCGTGCCACCGCTACCGAAAACCATGGTGAGAGTGGCACCACCTGCTGAACTGACGAGAAGCCTAATAACAAGATTTACCGTCGCCCAAAAATATAAACCGAGCACTCCAGCTTACACTTTAACTAGACTGCTACACTAGTCGCTATTAGTTGATGAATGTAGTGTTCAGTAGTTTCTCTTTAGATCCATCCAGTGAAGCTGAAATTTCAAAGGCACTTGATCCCTCAAGTGCCACAATAATCCGAGCTCAATTTGCCGTCAGTTTTAATAAAGTCGCAGGATGCAGGTCTTGTTCCTTGATCGTTTCCTGCTCCTAGTTCGTTTTCGCAACTACAGGAAAACCACCTGCTCTAATCATTTGCTTATTTTAGTTTCATTTGGAGCTTTCAGTGCAGTTATCAAACGGTGGGGAGAAAGCGGATTGATCCTGTCTACCACTGTACCGATCAGTTATTAACCCTCGGCCAACTGCTGTTACGTTGACACAGTTACCGAGGATTGGCCATCGCCATGTTATTAGATATCAGAGCCGCTTTCGACTCAGCTGACAGGGCTGCTGGAATTTGTCGCAACCTGGCAGCTTTTTGTCATCTATACCTAGCAGTTGACTCACTTGATACCTTTGCCCCCGAGATTGATAATGGTACATTTGATTAGGGCACAACGTGCTGGAAATAGGTAAACACGTTCGGGATAACTTAGACTTCTGAGTGCAAGTCCGCAAAGCGCGTCTGCCGAAAGTTCTGGGGCTGTAGATGCAGCAACCAGCCTGAATGCAGTGAAAACCATCATCTGGATGACTGTCATCTGCTTTTTTCATGTCTTCTTTTAGGCACCGATCTCTAATTTTCCCATCTTGACAATACAGCTGGCAATTGATAAGTGTAGGAATACATCAGTGGGACGGTAATAGCTGAGAGAACTGAACGACTGTTCTTGGACATTGTCCGTTGAAGATTATTGAACAAATCTATCCTTCTTCGCCATTCCATCGCTCATTTCAAGGTCGCAGCTCCATTTAACTTTGACGACCTCCCAATTATCACTAAGCTCCGCAATGGTCAAGCGATCAATCTCATTTTACCCCGGGATATGATAGTCGTCGCTCCAATCCCCTTCCTCGCCAGTAAGTTTGAACTAAATAGGAAAGAATTTTCGGTCGTCGGATTCGGTTCACCTTCTCTCGGCTTGTTACCCAGTCTGACTTGTTGGGACTTTATATGGCTGTGCGCCATGCCAGGTTTCAACGTCGTTTTCGCCTCCCCATCTCACTATCGTGTAATGGGCCCAGCGTTTGTGGAGCTTACCTCTTCCACTGCACTCGCGCGAGAACCATGTAATAGGAAACAACAAGTTTTTGTGTGGCATTCTATCCTTTGGCTCAACAGCTGGCTTGTGAGGGAAAATTACGGAAAAGATATTTCCCAATTGAAAACGTTTTGCTTTGATTACCTGCCTTTCAAGCCTCACTCTCAACTCCAAGGCCCCAGGTCATTCGAATAAAATTGTCTTCGGCAAGTGCCATGTTCGAGTTTCCCTCTCCTTAGAGCCAATCAGCAGTGAATCGCACCCAAGGTTTCAACTCTGAACCTTTTTCGCGTGGGTAACGTGCATGTTACCCGTGAGCTTCCCAGCGGAGTTACTGGGTCAGGCATGTTTCGGCGTCGTCCTCAGTGACAACCAACAGCTTCCAAAGGAGACATGGTTACCGTCTAGTTAACTCAATCGATTGGCTCCACCTAGTCAGGTCTCAGTAGAATTAGGCAACTAATAACTTTAAGCCCGCCTCGCGTTTTGTTACTCGCGAGTAGTGTGCGAAGTTGATAATATTTTTGTCACTTCGGCTCAACGTGCAAAACTTAGGTCAACCAGCTAACCTTGCACCCTAGACCTGAGGTTTTTTTGTAAAGTCCGCAAGGCGGCCAGCAAGCAATACAATCATCAATGCCACACATTGCTCACAAGTAAATGTGACACACTTACATGGATTTGAAAACAATCAAAAACCATAGTCCATATACCAAGGTTGATGCGTTACATTCTGTCTTCTCCGATGCCGGTCTTCCACATATCTTGAATTGGTAGTGGCCTCCTAGATGACAACTGCGAATAGACCGTTAACGTCAATATAACTGTTCTTGTTCTTCAAACATTTTTAATTACCTTCAGTCACAAAATCGGACAATAAATATCGGAGTGAGTTTGTCCGAAAGATTCGACAAACTGGAATTCAATGCTCCCGGCAGGCACAAGAAGAAATTTACCCTAGCTTCAATGAATATTTTAAGGACTATGAGAGTTGACTCATTTAATGCTATCCGCTTAGAGTTTTGTACTGTCATGTAGTTTGAAAGATTGTTTAATACGGAACCGAACGACTCTGTATTTGGGCGTCTCAGGCTCCGAGTCTCAAAATGCTCACAACTGACCACCGTCTCAAACAGCCTCTACACACAGCTTTCCACTAAAGTGTCAGGGATGAAAACAAAATCTCAGCGACCTCCACCACCGGGTTGATTGGCCTTCGGTAATCAGTATATGCCACTCCCCGCATTATTTCGGAAAGGTCATTTAATCGGCTTAGTCCTGTTTTGCTTACATGGGTCTGAAATGTGACCCATTTTACATTGACAGGTTTTTGCATATGCACTGCAAGGTGAACTGAGTGCCCGTGTATTGCTCCAATATCTTTGAACAGGTGTGTGCTTTTCAGATCTTGTGGAAGAGAGGCATGTTTTTACTGAATTCTAAATATTTTTGACATAAATCTTGAAACTTTTGACGTAATTCCAGAATAAAGTATGAAATGCATAGAGAAGATGCCTAAATCTTGATTCCGAATGAACCACAGAAGGCGTACGAAGCATACGGCTGCATACTCATTGGTATCTATTGGAGAGGAGTGTTCTGGGGACCTCGGATATCTGGCCTCATCCAAACGGCGTATAAATTGCGCAATTAGGCACTGGTCCCCACTGGGTTACGTGACCCTCAGATCGTCCTGCTACCTTGAGCGTTGCCCATTGGACAAAAGCAATATGAGCGGTTGTTTTGGCTGATGAACAAACATTTCGTCATCTGCCTAATTTGGCTGTCTTATCAGAACTAGTGGAACCGGCGATAACTAACCAGAGGTAGAATCGATTGACAATTGATGGCAGGGTATCACAGCTGGCTTCTCTTCCGTTTTTAAGTCTTGCTACAATAACATTTACAAAGGGCAGATGTAATTTCACATAGCTACATGCGGGTGATTTTTTAAAACTTTACTAAAGAACGTTTTTCGCATCGGACGTCCATTTTAATTTCCTTGTTTCTAGGGGTTAACATATATTAGGACAAAAATAAAAAGAGGTATGTTGACCAAGAACATGAAATTTCAGATTTCAAGGAAAAGCGGGAACCGGAAAAATGCTATCCACGGGGAAGCGATACTCGGAGGATTGTATGACCCAATTGAAAGGCGTAGAAATGAAGTGAACCAAAAAGGTCCAATTTTCTTGGCCTCAGATTTCTACGACTTTTCTTCCACTGTTTTTGCTGCAACTGGGTAGAAACGAGGACTGTCATTTTTCATATTATTCCAGAAATGCGTCAAAATCATCCAAAATTATATCAAAACTTCTGGGACAAATAATTTAGCTGACTGAGATCTTGTTTACACAGACCTGCAGCGCGATCCGTCCTATATGAGCACATTTGTGCGTACGGGATGTAAGGTGCACTAATTATCCATGCTTTGCTCTGCAATGTGCAAATAAATCTATTCTTGAGAAGTCTCATGAAACACAGGCATTTTCTCATCCAGTTCTTAATATTTCTGACAATTCCGAAATAAGGCCTGTAGTGATGTAGTCCACATTCGTGGACAGGTAATTGTCGTATGAACTGAACAGACTGGATAGGACACCGACATTTTGGCTTTATCCGACCACTCAGAGGCCGCTCAAGCATCCAGTCGGAATCTATTCGTTTCAGACCGATTCGTCCCGGTTTTGCCGTTCAGAGGTTTATCGGCACTTCACTGGTTTTGTTCTAAGACGATTTCACCTGCTGGCTCCTTTGTTTATGACGCACTTAATCTTGGTTCGTTCACTGAGAGTTCCTCCCTGTGTTGATTGAAGCGACGAAATGATTTGGTGGTAATGAAACCATTTCAGACCTGACCGCCTCGTCCTCCAAGCTAGCTTTAGTACCTATGGTCTCCCATCGAAATAAAGGGTCGGAAACCTATGAGGCTAATGATTTAGGTAGATTTTCGGTTCTTTCCTGAATTTACCAGTTTATCTGTACCGTAACATTACTAAAATAATTTTTTCTTGTTAGTCTCACGCGGAACTAGGTTAAAGTAATAAGCTACGCTGGCCGGAAGTCTCCCCCACAGTTAACGAACTGCGGCCATTCTGACTCGTAATCAACTCTGCTTTGGGTTGTCTGTGACGGCAAGAAGATAGAGTGAGAGTCCTGGCAATCCATTGAAAAATAAAACATTTACGTGAGTGTATGTATCTGTTGTACCTGTTGTGTATTACGTTGTGACGTGCATCGGCTGCATTGCGACACAGAGTAGGCTGTTGCATACATACACACATCCTGGGAGTCGGAGGTAATATTTCATTGCTTGCTAATATGGTCAGCAAAATGACGAGGGAGTCCTCTTTAGTCTACAGGGACAGAGTGAACGAGATTAGGATTGAGGAGTGTCTTTTGATTGGCTGCACAGAGTTATGCAACAAGAAATTATGACGGAAATAGGACTCACTGTTAGTCCATGCACGAAACTGAAATTCCCAAAAATTGATAGATGGCCCGATCTGATATTACTTGGCCATTATTACCGTACCAATCAAATTAACATGACTCATGCTCCCGCCAACTAGCCTGGGATTGATTTCTTTTTTCTTGTAGGCAAAATGACCAGTCGTGTCCCCAGGTTGATCATCAGTGGGTTCACGCATGTGATTAACAAGTGGGATCATATAAAATGGCAACGAGGTTGGGACAGGTGGTTTGATGGTGAATGCGTCAGGACAAAACGTGTTCTTGCTTTTGTTGAGAATAATTCACATGTCGGCCGGTCTCGGGAATTTCGTTTTGCACATGGTGTTGTCCCTTGGGAAAGAATCCAAACTGGCTGAAACCAGCATTTGTTTACTTGGTCACCGAAGTACATTTAGGAGCGAGTATTCCAACAATTAAATCAATATTCATACCACTTGGTCTAATATTTCAGAGGGAAATTTTGTATCTCACCATAGGATGAATTTTCTTCTAATCTAATCCAACTTCTGCTTTCGCTAAGGCAACATTATCACGAAGGGGCCTCGCGGGCTACGACAGGAGCAAGCAAGCGAGGGACTAAACGGGACTAGGGTGGAGGTATAGAAAAACTGGAAATGAAAAATGCACTGAAGAGAAAAAAACAAACCAGGCTGGACCGACAGATCTAACGTTGCCGTTCTCGGTTTGTTGTTATTTAAGTCACATCACAGGTGTACACCCAATGGTGAACAATCAGCAGCACGTTGGCCGAGGTAATCCGAGCAAAAATACAATATGCGCCAGTATGAAACGTCCATCGAAAAATGTTTTGGAACCAAGTTGTGACGGCATTTAAGCTAGTGTAATTTCTTACGATGAGGGACTTATGGTCTCCTAAAAGTGGAAATTGTGCTTATCAAATCTGGCTTGAGAAATAGATGCAAACATTCCCAGTTATTACAAACAGAATTTTATGCCCCTAATCCGTGGGTTGCAAGCGCATTCCAAACATGCCTTATGATATTCGGTAGGGGTACAGCAGTTGTTACGACCATTTGACACTATCCGGAGATTTACACCACAGATAAACAATGAATCATTTTTTATCCTTTAGGTTACAGCAACCCACCTCTTCGCCAATTATGTTCCTTTCTGATTTATGCCCTTTGAGGGGCCTGGCCGATTTGGTCTCAGTTACCCAGGGCCTCTCGTTGAACCAGGCATTATTTTTCTTTGTTTGTTTCACATGATTAGTAATTCGTAAACCACTCACAAAGACCTGTGGTTCTGCTATATGCTTCTGACTTGACCCAGACAACTGACCTTTGCTGATCATTCCACTCTCATGTGCTTCTCCCAGATATCTTCGTTTGTCACCTAACCTTCATCTTTGAGATTCTCCATCCTCATGACCCCTATGCACATCCGTATGATCCCCCTCAATCTTTTTTGTTTATTTCTGCCAAGCAGTGTGCGGTTCTTTAACGTCAACTCAATGATCGGTTATAATTTTTCGAGCTACCTTTTGTTTATATCGAACTTCCTTGTTCTTGTGGGATTGTTTGATCGATCGAGTCTTTCGACAGACATGATCGGCTGCCACTTGTTGTGTGAGACTTATCGTTGTTAAGTCTTGAGACTGCATTCTCCACAGTCGATGTGTGTACATCTGTTATCATGGTTTTACTTGCTTATTAGTACATGCAGGCTGTGGATGTTTCGTATCTCGAACTAAACAGGTATCAGTTTCCAATGAGTTACTCAGCACTGGACGACAGTTTGGTAAAGCGGATGTATAAATCACAGACGGTTTCATTTATTTGCGACAAATGTCTGAGATACCTAATATTAAAGTTTTTACAAAGTATGTCTTTTCTTCGAGGTTGATCATCTCTTCGCTAGTCTAAGGAGACTGAAGAATCCCAAAGAGCACTCAAAATTGCCAAATGTTACATTCTTGGAAGGTTGCCGTTTGTGGAGTGCCGCTCATTTTACATCGTTATTCAAACGTAACATTGCAGCTCCCTCACAAAATCAGAGTTCTGAAAGCAGCCTTTTTGTCGCTCAAGTTGGTCAACTAAGCAGATGAGTTCTTAAAAAGATGGTTTATGATTAGCTTCGGTTGTCACACCTGAATGGCCCAAATGCGTTTCCTAGTTGTCCGATCAACAAAGTCACCCACGAGGTGACTTGTAAGGGCTGAAAATATTCGTGACTGGCGCACTGGAAGGTTAACGCATAATCCAGGCTCCGGTAAACCACTAAAATGTAGAATTGATCGACCAAATGAAAAAAATGAGAGTAGAGGAGATGAAGATAAATAACAATTCTGCTGATGTCTTCAGAGCCGAAAGACGCCAAGACCCTCCTAACAAAGTGTTATATGTCGCACCACGGTGTACAAAATGTTTGTGGTCAAAACGTTTCTGCAAAATCACCTCCGTATCGGTGGGGGTATGCAAAATTGTAATTCGAAAGCGGAAAAAATAGGGTAACTTAAGTGGATGCCAATTGTTTCTCGATTATTTTTCTTCAAATGTGTCCCAAACGCGAGGGCCATAGAACATAGTATCAGTTTAAGTAATCTGCTGTTCGAATTTCGGATTTGATTAATAGGTGATTTTGAAAAAAGGTTCTGCTATTTAGTCGGTTACCTCTGAGCTACGATAATCGGACGTGGATAATTTGTCATTCAAACGAAGACCGATGAAAAGTCAGAGGCGCTGTATACGTTCAAGTTGCCATTTGTTTGAATCCAGCAATCGATTCGCTTGTGAACCTCCAGAGTAAACCAAAGATGGTGGGAGAAATCAATGCATTTCTATCGTATTGCATCCGAGCTTCATTTTCTCAGATAATGCAGGAAAACAAACTGGACGACTATTAGGAGAAATTATCTTCCATGATTTATCTAGTCAACAAAAGCACCCATTTTATAATAGCAATCAAGTCCAAATTATAAACAAGGTATCCACGAGGTATACAACAATATTTCGGAAACGGTGGGAGACATGCTCGCCTTCACACAAGGAAATCAAGGGGAAAACTGAACAGGCGCACATGATCCGTGTGTCCGGACATACCGAAGACGCCATCGGAGAATTTTTCCGCCCATTTGAGCTGTTCTCCACACTTGACTACTCGCGTGCTTGTCAGTAGGTGAACTAACGAGAGTCTACCTAGCCGATGAATAGTCCGCTGCATCGCCAGTCTAATCGCTTGTATATTAGGATAATTCACTCAAGTATTTGGCTCCCAACCCCGGTTCCTTGCTTGGAGTCGATCGGGTCTTTAGCTCGTGCATCATTCACCTGAGTGGGACCGGGCAAGTCAAACAGTTCTGTGCGCCAGACACGATCCGTCCTCATTGTCACATGACTCATCGGACCGAAACAAAGTGGTTTTGGGCTTTTGGCGCCAGTTCGTGGCCTTACTTTCCAGTGGATGCACGTTCTATCAACACAAACACAAGTCCCGACGCAGGGGGATGTCTACAGTATGAACCAGGATAAGCGAACCGGTCTGAAACTGGAGCAAAATGAAAATTCCTAAGCCCTCGTTCCAACGCAAACATGCACAAACGTTGACTTTGCTTACTTGCTGTGTCACCATGTGCAAACTCAAAGTTGTCCAGTTGAGTACACAAAACCTGAGTGATCTAAGATTTCGTAGGGCCTCCAACACGATGACGACAGTTTTCACTCTGTCAGGAGCAGTTCAATTTAGCCAGATTGTTTACTTTGGAACGCAATCTTTGAGTTTGCACATGATGACACAACTCTGTTTCAGCTGGGGTTTTCGAGCCCGTATGCTACAAGTAAGCAAAGCCAACGTTTGTGCATGTTTGCGTTGGAACGAGGGCTTAGGAATTTTCATTTTGCTCCAGTTTCAGACCGGTTCGCTTATCCTGGTTCATACTGTAGACATCCCCCTGCGTCGGGACTTGTGTTTGTGTTGATAGAACGTGCATCCACTGGAAAGTAAGGCCACGAACTGGCGCCAAAAGCCCAAAACCACTTTGTTTCGGTCCGATGAGTCATGTGACAATGAGGACGGATCGTGTCTGGCGCACAGAACTGTTTGACTTGCCCGGTCCCACTCAGGTGAATGATGCACGAGCTAAAGACCCGATCGACTCCAAGCAAGGAACCGGGGTTGGGAGCCAAATACTTGAGTGAATTATCCTAATATACAAGCGATTAGACTGGCGATGCAGCGGACTATTCATCGGCTAGGTAGACTCTCGTTAGTTCACCTACTGACAAGCACGCGAGTAGTCAAGTGTGGAGAACAGCTCAAATGGGCGGAAAAATTCTCCGATGGCGTCTTCGGTGTTTCGCAACACACTGCACATCTTCGTGAGTTGCAAATGTTTCAGGTAGCGCATGAAACCGAATATCAGACCAGTGGATTTACTCGTAGTCATGTGTATCAGTTCTAGTTAGGCCTACTCATAAAATGGGATAAGCGACTGCCGACACTGGTCTACATTCAGGTTACAGGAGGTCGAACTTAGGAGAGCACATATCCGCACCACCGGTTGAACGTCACGTGAGAGGTGTCTGAATCGATTCCATTTACAGGTAAGCTGGGAATGTTGAACAGTACAATCAACTACGCCCACACATTGCTCATGTCCTCTGGACTGGTAATCGGACGTTTTCGATCTCACCATTGAACTCAGCAATCAGTACTTGTGGAGGCTGATTCGCCTATCTTGCTGTGGATAATAGATCAACAAAGCCAAAACACCACAGCCCTTTAAACACTCCAGTTTTTAGCGTCTACTAGTATTTCTATTCTCCGATAGATGGAACACTTCAGCTACTTGAAATGAATAATAAGTCATTTAGCGGAAAAAATTCGAAAATAAACATAGTTTATCTTTAAAATGAAGGATCGCATACTTGACATGTATGAACGCAAACACGCAAGTAGTTTGTGGTTATGTTAACAGTCAAGTACTAATTATAGCACCATTATTACTGCTAGCGCTAATTCTGATATTGCTACTGCTAGTACTACTTCCACTACTGTAGAGGAGGGCGTGACGACAACGAATGGAGAGATACTCCATTCGCGGCACGAACCAATCAGAAGTAGTCCCCCAAAAAAGCAACCACAACTGTGTCTGAAACGTTGCCGTACAGACAAAGACCCGTTATCAACAACCAGGCGCAGCAAATCCAGAACTCAGATAGACAGCATGAATCTTCCAGCTGAAGTTCGTCGCTAATGGTAGTCGGACGAACACAAACAGAGAGTGGCCCAAGGGGACGAAAGCAGGAGTGCTCGATACACATCAAGTCGGCCCGAGAATGCTCAGCTAATCATAACATGGATCTTGTGTGAGCATGGTTTGGAAAAGAACAACGGCCGAGCAAGATGTGGGAACTGGGACTTGTTTTGCTGTGCAATAAACGTACAATCCACCCGCTTACCTTCTTGCTGCATTACCGCAGCTACTACTGTTATTATTACTACTGCTACTACTATCATTTATAGTTCCACTAATGGAACTACATATACTACTGCTACTGCCGTCATCAGTATTTTCAACACCAATAACAAACTTCCCCTTCTCTGGACTTTACAGCTCAGTCGTCTTCGAAAAACTATTTACTCCGGGAATCAGTGTGCACCTAGGACGTCATTGGGGTTTTTACACACCTATGCATCAACTTAACTTTCTCCAATCTTATTTGTTGCACAAGAACAAAGGCCAAGCAACCGAGGTCCAACCTGCTGGGCGTACACCTGGTGATTCCTAAATGAGTTCTAGTTTGAGGCTTCAGTTCGAAGTCTGTGATTGCAGGTGCCGAACTGAAACGAAATTCCGGTCTAAATTCATAATCTGGTCACTTAGATTAAGTGGATCATTTTCGCATAAATTCATCTTATTTTACTATGCTTTTCCAGGGTTGCATCAAATCTAAATAAAGCGATTTCTGGTCCCAAGCTAAATTGTGAGAACATTTTTCGATAGATCATGAGTCGTCACACGGTCTTAAATCGAATTAATGCCAGTTTACGGTAATCAGAAGACTAATCACAATCCAGAAAAGCATTTGTTTCCGGGGCTTCATTCTCACGACATCAGCAAACATTGGGAATCCCAGTTGTGGAAATCCATCAAGGGACTCGCCAAACTTGTTCGGGGATAGGGGTGGATTCCTGTCTTCACGACGGTTTAGATAATGTCAGTCTTATCATTAGAATTCCGGGGAGAGAATAAGAATTGACCAACATTTGACCGGGGTAGCTGGAAGGACCTGGAGAATCGACTTCAATGTGTGTATATGACACGTGATTTGGATTGTATCGACAGATGTTTGTTGGAGATTAGGATCAATTGGTAAAGAACTTAGAATACTCACTCGGTGACAGACAGCAATATATACATATATATATATATATATAAACGCTTTCCATGTAATTTATAAAATCAGGGGAACAAATCGCTGAAAATAAATGTTCTGTTTGGAATTTTGCTTGTACTTAATAAAGAATCACCAAAGTTAAACAGTGGTTGCTTGAACACCCAATCTAATGATCAAAAACTGAACATCATCACTGTTTAGTCGTCAAAAAACGACAGAGATCATTCAGACTTATTCATCAGCACACAATCAATTATTGTAAAGTGCTCTCCTCAAGTGGTTGATTTATGCGGGACAAAGCTCAGTTGTAGCAGCTGCACTTTAAGAGATGACCAGACTGTGGCGATCATCTTTAACAAACTGTATTTAGTTAATTGAATAGGATCCACTGTCCAGGTTCGTCTACGTGCAACAAACAGAACAGCTTGTATAGGGTGACTTTTTCACACATACACTGTCCAGTAAGGAAATGCACTTTCTTAAAATTCGAAAAAATGGCTGTCTTGTCGACCTTCAGCCCCACACGCTGACTTATGGAAAGCTCTTTGGGTTGGCATCATTCGGAGCTAACAAACTGACAAATCCTCGAACGGGACCAACCGGGATGGAGAGTGGGTGTGAGAATTGACCAGATAAGTCGAAAAAACATGCTGAAGGGACAAACGTACGATTGACTGATCAGATGAATTGCGAGAGAAACACTGAGATGACCTATGGGAGTAAAAAATGGTAGTGGAAACCAGCTAGGAGAATTACGAATTAATCATCACAGCGAATATGAGGACCAGGCGAAGATGATATAGAAACTGGTGCACGAACCACGGTTGTTCGAGAAAGAAAATCAGTCTTATATTGTCTGGGCAGTAGAACAGCAAACTAGGGAAATCAGTAACGGATAAGGAACCAAAATAGTTATAAGCTTGGATATACGTGGCAGCTGGTCAGACTATGGTAGCAGTTAAGATGGCACAAAAGGACGATAATGAACAGCAGATGGGAAGGTTGCATGTAGATAATAGAAACAGCCCTACTGGCTTCGATCTTTCGAGGCAAATTGGTTAATTTCGGACATAATAATTTCCCTGTGATCTAATTCGTCGTTCAATTGTTTTTGTGACGTTTGTTTTGATTGCATCTTGTTTCAGCGGGAAAAAAATCAGTAGAGTTCCACTCGAGCAGCACTGAGTCTTCGCTGTTGAGGCTGGCATACCACTCTCCTTTTCCGGTTGTAGTCTAGCTCTCCGTGTACAGGTGGTCTTTTTAATCCACAATGTACAAGATACATTCTTCGCATCTGGTCGTCGGTTCGAGTCTTCCCTCCCAAGGAAATTTTGTTCATCCATTCGTGTGCGAAACACTACTGAGTATGTGGACTTTCGTTAGTTTACCTACTGACAAGTATGCGAGTAGTCAAGTGTGGAGAACAGCAACCTACTCGACCGAAATTAGGCTTATTGTGTCACTGATATTTTCTGACATATCCCAATTTTTAGTAGTAGGAGATTGAATGTTTACATGAAATAATTCACCATGTGATATCATCGCCCAACTCACCGTAAAGAAACCATGGAAGCACTGTACAGCTGTTTCATCCTTGTTAGGAATCATCAGCAGTGCACATGGACCGCGCCCGAACTGGCACACGAACCCGAACAAGGACGAACGATTCTGAGTCGAACGCCTTAGCCATTACGCTACCGGGCAGGCTCTGAACGGTTTGTTGAACTTCAGCACATGATGTTGTTGCTGATGATTCCTAACAAGGATGAAACAGCTGTACAGTGCTTCCATAGTTTCTTTATGGTGAGTTGAGCGATGATATCACATGGTGAATTATAACCCAATTTGTTGGGATCTTGCCCAAATGGGTTGTCCACCGCATTCGAAGGTGATCGATGAATTTTATTCGTTGCAAGAAATCAGCAGTTATGGCCACCCAACACTAGATGCCCACCAGGACCATATTGGTTTTACAGAGCTTGACCGCGATAAACAAATAGTCACACATTCAGTCCGAAAATAGCATGGACTAATAGGGTGCGAAATACTGAATCTGTGCTTCTTTTTGCCCTTGGATTAGTGAAATACCGTACGAACAGCAAACAGCATTATATGGATAGGACCGGAATACTTTTTCAGGTACTAACTGGCAATGGAAACTTTTTAATGGAATTTCCAGTTTTCCAGTCTTTGTTTTTCCTCTGTTCTGGATAAAATACCTCAAATTGACCTCGTTAGTGTAAGAGATCTAAGTCAAGTTCACGAACGATGTCCGGCGGACATCGGTAGTTCAGGTAAATCGGAAATTAATGAACTACTTTAAGGGAAATCGATTAAAAGTTGACGGCAAATATATACAAAGAGACTTGTGACCTTTCATTACTAGCACAATGAAAAGCAATCTGCTCCACTTATTTTTGTTCCTTTTATTACTTTTCGTGTTCTGACGGAGCATCTTCTTTGATCGTTTTTTTTCTCCGTTCGGATCCAAGATTTGAAGAACTTAATCAATGCTCATTAATTCCGGCAGAGAATTACAAATGCCGATCGTAGTCATGGTGGTTTATTTCTTCTTGGACGGTGGGTGGAGGGGTTGGGACAATGGTAATCAAAATGGGCAAATAGGTCTCTTTCATGATCTAGCTGGTCCAGTCAAGTCTTGTCACTGGATATTGAGAGATCGTAAGTGGATTTTTGGAACCGACCTTCGCTCAGTCGTTTCCCCCCATAATTCCAACCCGTTCGGCGAAAGGTGCTTGGCTAACGTTACGGTAGTCAGAAATTGGTGATAATGCTGATTTCAAAATCAATTAGGATGTTTCACGTGTGACTGGAAATATGGACAAAAATGCATGCATCTGGTAATTAGCGTCTTCTAACAGGGTCACTATATCGGGAAAAAGTTCCTATTTGTTTTTTTCGTAGTATTCGTCTTTGCAGCCGAAGTTTCGTGACTAATCGGATTTTCGTTTGTGCTTGTCTATCGTTTTCATATGTGGAGATGTCAGATGTATTTATCCAGACAAATCTCGGATAATGTCATGTGCTTCCACAGCACTGAGCTACCAGTGGGAATAGCCGAATTCATTTCTTTATACACCACTAGAATTTGTCTGGCATTTGATTAGATGTTTTGCAATGAACAACTCAGTTTAACCGAGTCCATCGAGCGATGCCTTGCTAAAAACATGACAGATTGGCCTGCCTACTCGCGTTCGTATTCATGGATTGACGGAATAATGAAGGGAACCCGGAAGATATCGATAGAATGCAAAGACGACAGGAAGAAAAAAGGCATTCGGGATAGATTTTCCGCGCTGCTGACAGTTGTCGTGAATACTTTAGTAAAATACGGCACTCAGGTATCTGAATACAAAATCCCTACTAACTATATTTGTGTCGTCAATTCTGAGACGAGAGCCATCTCACTGATTCAAATCATTGATCACAAGCAGATCGCGATTCTATGATTGGAGTACTTCATGTTAACTGGCTATCATTTCATTTGGGTTTACTAAGTCCTGATTAGTCATAACAATCGTAGTTGGCCAACGGTTTTATTTCTGCACTCAAATTCAGCTCTGAAATACTGTCTCACTGATTACTAAACGGTTTGTCCTGTTAAACTTCAACAACTAAGTGCTGTTAGTTTCATTGTGTCAACTGATTACTACATTCATAAGTTGTTTTATTTTCAAAGCTCAGTTGGCTCGTCATCGGATTTTAGTGTGCGGATTGGTTATTCGCTTTCCCTCTGCCTATCTAGCAAAATGTCCACTCCTGACTGGTGACACATCTTAATCATACCAGGTTCGATGAATTATAGTCTACGGAATCCACGTTTCCCTTCTTTCAGTTTTGCTACATAAGATTACCAACGGCGAGCCATTCTTTCGTTTATGATATTGTCTTTTTGATGTTGTGTGCCCGTTACAAGAGAGTATGCTCAGCCGTCGTCAAAAGTCAGGCCACTTTACGTACCAACAGATCAGTCACACAAAGACTAGGTGTCATACCATTGGCGGTAGTCGAGTAATTAACGTCGTGGTGTCTCAGCTCGAAGGTCACTGGTTATAATCCTTCCATCACCATTCCATTTCTTCTTTCGGCAACCTTTTGTTGGCCACGTTACTATTCCTGAAAACAGTGTGTCTCATTAACAAAGAATTTAAAAATATAAAAGACAAAAAAGGTAAAAATATGAAGATTAAGGTCAGAGACTGACATGTCGCTCTGGGATGCGGTCCGGACTCGGACTAACTGTGACCCTGAAATTAAAGTCAGACTGCCAGTCCCTCGCCTTCATTCTATTGTATCTTGATTCAAACGTTTATTGCGCAGCGAAATAAATTAAATTCAGGAGTCTTGTTTGTCCTTGTTCACCATTCTTTTTCGAGTTATTCTCATGCAAGATCCATGCTCTGACCAGCCGAGGATTCACAGTCCGTTTTGGTGGTGTGCTGGACGCTCCATCCTTCGTTCTTTTGTGCCTTTGACCGTGTTGGTCCAACTGTCCTAAGTGCTTACTAGAACTGTGGTTCTGTGCTTGGGAAGTCGTGCTGTCCGCCAAAATAGTGATCACTGTGTGCCCGTGCTATGTGGTGGTGGGAGCACAAACGGACAAAACAAGTCTCAGTCCTCTGAGACTATGAACACAATCACAACAGGCGTCGAGCCTATGATAGCACGAACACAAATTGATCACAACATTGACTGAATACACAAGGGGTGACACTGACCCGTAATCGCACGACGGTTAACACGATAGTGGAACCACAGCATACGACGCGCACGATTCAAGCTAGGTCTCCCACTAGCTGAACGCAAAAGACAAAGCCTTACGATTAACGTGTATTGGCACACAACACGAAGGCCAAGAGGGTAAGCCGGAATAACGTTGTTTAAGCTCGGGTTACCATCACTTGTACAGTCTTAGGCCAGGCCGGGAGTCCGACCTTGCGAATTAATGCGAAAGTTATGAAAGTGACCAATCAGCATGCAGCAATGGAGGGCATGGCGATAATTTACTTAAAGTTGAAGCCGAAAGTAGCGGAAAAGCAAGAAAACAATACAGTTTTAGGAAAAGATAATAACAAAAATAGTCCTCATGACAAATCAGGGGGGAGACATGGCCGTCTCCCCAACACCCTCTCTCAGGATGGATCACCGGTATTGGCGTGATCAATGGTTTGGCTGCAGCTTTTTTGTCGGCCGTCTTGGACGGTCGGACCATCTCCTTGGCAATAGGTTGGGAGTTTGCACGTCGGTTGGGGCCGTCATGGTAGTTACTGGCATGTTGACGGTATTCAGTAATAAATCCAGTGGTAAGTTGCCTGGTTCGACATGACTTGGTCCTGGGATGCCTGCTCTTTTCCTCAGTTGGTTCTTATGTCGAATCCAGATTTCCTTTCCAACTGCCACCTCGTACAATACTCGGCCGATTGCTCTTTAAATGGTGCCTTCTGTCCAGCAGCTGCTATTCGCACGATAATCCCTGGCGTATACCGCCGATCCGGGGATAAAGAAACGTGTCTTAGGTACCTGCTCTTGGATGTTTGCTCTCTCTCTGTGGGAATCATTGCGTGGTTTATCGTGCTTCCGTCCCATCAAGACTTCTGCTGGAGCCGTGCCGTTGGGGCATGCGGAGTTTGGTGTGGTTCGGTACGCCAGTAGGAATTGTTGCAGAACTTCTTCGTTTGTCCTCTCTCCACGGGATTTGAGGAGTGCTCTTTTGAATGCATCTACAAATCGTTCTGCTTGTCCGTTAGATTGTGGGTGGTAAGGTGGTGACCGGACGTGTTGTATTTGAAGCGGCTGACAGAATTCGGCGAAGTTGGCGGACGTGAACTGCGTGCCGTTGTCGGAAAGGATAATTTCAGGTAGGCCGTGATGGACGAAGGCTTGTCGGAAGCATGCGAGCGTTCTTTGTGCAGTCGGCGATGAAACTGTATATATCGTGGGCCACTTTGAATATGCGTCGACCAAAATCAGGTAATGCTTATCATTCATGGGGCCAGCGTAGTCGACGTGGTCTAGAGACGACGGGGCCTTTGGTGTCGGCCATGGGCTGGTTCCTCCTTCGGGGGGAATTTGGCAGCTTGCTGGCATCGTGAACAATTACGAACGGTGGTTTCAATGTCTTTGTCCATGAATGACCAGTAGACGAAGCTTTGAGCCAGCGATTTCATTCTACCCATTTCGGGATGGTTTTTGTGTATTTGACAAAGGACGCGTTGCCTCAGGCTGCATGGAATGACGAATCTGTCCTCAAACATGAGACATGAGTCCACTGCTGATAACGATTTTCGTCGACTGAAAAGTTGCGACAGTTCTCCAGAGCGAACTTTAGCTGGCCATTTCGATGTTGTCCACTTTATTGCTGAGCGAATTTGAGAGTCTGCTGTTGATGCTTTACGGGTGTCACCCACGGTTACTGAGATACCGCGCACAGTGTCGTGGAGTAATTGCCTTGTGTCGTCATCGGTGGTTATTGTAGCGATCACCACGTCGTCGGATGTAGAGTGTGGATTTGGGAGTCTGGGAGTCTGCTTGGCCAAAATCTCCCGTGCGACTGTGCTCTATGGTGAAGTCGTACGCAAGTAGTGTGATTGATCAGCGTTGGAGACGATTGGCAGAGTAAACCGGTATTCTTTTCTTTGATCCGAAGATGGCCAGTAGAGGTTTGTGGTCGGAGTAGTGTGAACCGACGGCCGTATAGGTATTTGTGGAATTCCTTTACGGCGAAAATGATAGCAAGTGCTTCTTTCTCTATCTGGCTTTAGTTCCCCTCCGCCGGCGTCAGCGTACGAGAAACGTATGCGATGGGTTTAACGGTACCATTAGTCCAAGTATGGGAAATGACCGCTCCCACTCCGTAGTTAGAGGCATCTGCAGCGACTGAAATCGGTAATCGTGAGTCGAAATGGCACAGCAGAAGATCTGAAGTGAGAATGTCCTTCAATTTGTCAGAGGCCCGATTACAGTCTTCTGCCCATGTCCATTTCGTGCCTTTCATCAGCAACCTGTTCAATGGAGCTCGGAGATTGCGCAATGCTGGCACAAAAGGACTATAATAGCTGATTATCCCGAGAAATGATCTCAGCGTGGCGACGTCTGATGCTGGTGGCATTTTCCGGATGGCATCAATGTTATCTGGATCTGAACCTCTGCCTTGGGCGTCGAATATGAACCCAAGGTAATTGATGGATTCGAGGTGGAAATGGCACTGTCCCTCCAAAATTTCAGACCGTGGTCTTAAATACGTTGCAGGAGGTCAGCAAGACGTTGCTGCAATTCTTCGAGGGACTGGCCCACTAAAACGATGTCGTCCAGGTATGCTGTTGTAACCTGGAGGCCGGATGTCAAGGCGTCCATTACTTGTTGGAATATACCTGGAGCTGTTTTGACGCCAATGGGCAATCTGGTGTATTGATAAAGCCCACGCCGCACGCCACAAACTCAATCCAGTCATGAGCCACACATTGCCAGCAGTGGAGCTTCACAACCGATCTGAAAGATTATCATGGATCCATGTGAACATGGTTGGTTGTATTATTTCGCTTCACATCATTTATATTAGCTACTATGAAATTCCGGTGGCGCTCACATCAGCAAAACATACCGGACGTTTTCACAACGGATTTCAGAGCATATTCCCAGGTTGTTGGTTCAATGGATGCCCCCAAACAGCGGACATCGGTTAATCAATCGCGAAAAATGTGATAACCGAACACCCCATTTCATCTTTCAAACATTTGTCATCAAATACTAACCATAAGATGCTAGTCTTCAGCGAACCGATGCTAATCCGATTACGTAACTCCGTTTTTTGCACAAGACCTATTAACATCGAGTCTGCGCTTGCCATTTTTTGTTGTACGGAATTTAACCTTCACGTTCGTTCACTAGAGCTGATGGCTGAATTTTATAAAATTCCCAGATCCTTTTACGTAAGCGGCCGAACGGAGTAATGTAAAATCTTAATATTCTCGCACTACTGGCCTTCCTTTTGTACTGCTTCTGAAGGACTTCATGTTTGTTTTCTTCTAAAAAAGAAACTTTGATAGAACAAAATGTTGCCGTTTCTATCTGGAATGGTGAATAGCGCAACACATGAATTTCCCTCGAGGGAGTTGAAAATCACCCTGAAAGTATGCCAACACCGACGTGTAAGGTCTCACTCTCTGCGATTTGTTTAAGGTATCCACCAGCGAACTGACACTTACCACACATCTGTCCAAAAGAGAACCAATCGTTTGATTTTACTTCATTTTGCATATCAGTGGGAAACCATTGTGTGCATATTACACATCACTGGGACCAGTTGCAATCAAATTCTACGAATTCGACTTGTTCTACAAACGGTGCGATCGTAATGATAACCTGCCTACATATGCCCATGCTTTCCTGTTGATATATGGCATTTCAATGGGTGCGCATGGAAAATCCTTGAGTGCTGAAAAAACGATGTACCTTGGGGTACTTTTAACCGACGTGTCAATTTTGTCAGGGTGTAGTTCATAGAATTTGAGCTACTTAAGGGAATTTACTTCGGATAAACTGATTTGTATGGTTGAGTGTTTCAAATGCTGGATTTTAGAAATGCGACAGCGCGAGAAGTGTTGTTGTCGCGGTTGGTTGAGCTCAAACGGAAATGCTATAAATCAGAACTAGTACATCATTATCCGGCCTACCATCGGCACTGGTTAAGTGGATTAGGAGCCTGTCACCCCTATAAAAATCAGAGTTCCGAATCCTGGATTCGCCGGTCACTCTGGTAGTAAACAGTAACTCTCTGTCGTCTGGCTCATTTTTACATTCGACCTAATATGATCATCTTACCTGGTACCATCTCACTCCGCGTTTAAGGTTCATGGTTCCCAGTCCCCTTCCCACCCTCGTGTGGTAGGCCTTAGTGGTTATGGGGATTTCCTCTTCCGCTAGGTCCATGCATGAAGCACATCATAAAAAACATTGCCTGAAACAGTATTCCTGAATCAGCTACCAGTAGAACACAAATGCTGTTTTTACAGACGCAAATGAGGAGCGATCCAATGAGTTTAACATAAATGCGCATACGTGGTATGAAATTGGCGGCTTTAGCATTTCAATCATCGGCTTTTGCGTGTTAGTGGTTCACCTAGCAAGCTCGATAACAATCTAAACAGAGAATGATGTAGACGCCTGATTGCTGTTTGTTGATATATGCGTTTACGCAAGCATTACTCGAAATATCAGATCGACGCAACATAGTATCTGTTGCAAGCACGGACCGACGTGGAATTCAGAATCGATAGGATTCTTTATCGAAAACAGGATCAAACAATAAAGATTGGTTAGACGTCTATACGAAAAAGTAAGAGAAAAAAGCACTAACAAAATCTACGCTTGACCATGTAGAAGTTTGGCGAAGACATTCACCCAAATGCAAACAAATCGATGGCCTGAGCTATGCTGTCTACTGACGTCGTCATTGACAGGTATGATAAGTGGCCTCGAATTAATCGCAGAATGGGTTATTTTGGAGCACACATAGAACAAAATGCACATCCATACAGAGAACTACATGATCGATCGCATCATTTTTGCGCATTCCGTACTATGGTGCGCCAATAAAACATTTTTCACAAACGGTTTGCCAATTTATCTCGACTCGGATACATGTCTCGTGTGAACATGTTTACGTTATCTCGAAGTTGCGCATAAAGCTAAGGCTGAAGCTGCACGGAAATTGGCAAAAAAGGTACGTATATGATTAAAAAAACTCGTTAGCAGTAGTATTGGTAATGAGAAAAGCCATCATAATGGATTCCCTTCACTCTCATTTGTAATTGTAAGTTCTCAATTGTTGCAAAGCTAATTGTGATTTCCGTACAGCTTGTCGCGAAGCAGCAATGCCCGGCTGATTTTAAAAACGCCTCAGCAACTGATTCACAGGTCATCAGAAAATGCTCCCCTTCCAAAGGCACGAAAGTCTAAAGGCTTCATACCGTCAGTTCGGAGCAGTTCAACCTAATCAAAATCAATTGGGCTTTCATTTGATCCAGTCTGTCGTAACGTGACCGAAAGTCAAGAACTAGGGCATGACAATTAGGTCGATTTCGAGACTCCCGGTGATTTCTCATGACACCCTTGAGGGACGAGAGACCAACCTGAGGTCACTCTAAATATCTTAGACGATCATTTAGATTTCGGAACCCTATTTCAGCCTTTCCAATAACCATGATTGTTAACGGGCCACGTTAAATAATCTCTATCAGCGCAGCTTCGTAGATTCACCGAATGGACATTTCGATTAAAAATGATTTTTTCAGCATTTTCATTGACTAGGCAACACCCAAACGTGATATGAGGTTTGGAACGAGTTGTATTTGGGGACGAACCATGAAAACTGATCATCTGGAGCAGTGCATCAACATTCTGCTTATTCAGTCATGATCCCCAAAGGCGTGGTGGGAAGCATGCATTTCTGTAAGTGATAAAAGTGCCGTACTAACATAGACCATCCAGCGCAATGGTGATTATTTTGTACGGTTTAGAAACCACTTTGGGAAGGCCGGTGCCATCGGTTATTTGTGCAGTATTGTCATTGTAGTTGAACGTGATCGTTAGGACGATCTTGCAGTTTCGTTGTCTCGAGCAAGTTTCACGGCTATATTACAAGAGTGTTCCCATGAACATTCTAACAGGTTCGGAATTCACAGCAAAGATGACCCTAAAACTTACAAGTGAATGGCCGTTTAAGACTGTTTCGTTCACTTTAGACTTCTTCGTTTGATTGCCTTGGAGGCGAGAGCGTCCCGTTTTATAATTAGTGCACAACCATTCGTTTTGGTTTGTTAGGATGAAGTACGGTCCGCTGACCTCATTGGCAAGTATTTGCACACTATATCTTCTCCACAAAACAGTCCCGAAACGGTATCTGGCGTCAAGGCCTTTCGAGTGCGTAAGATTTCATACACATGGGCTATGTGTGTATGTGCGAGAAAGTGAAAACAAATGCAATCCGTTTTCATGGATGACTGGTTGGTACTCCCATGCGGAAAGGTGATTCTGAGTAAAATAAATTCACCCAGATACTTTTTTTGAGCAGTCGGGTGTCATTCGAACACTTAAAAAGTACAATATATTTTCCCAGTAGCAGCTCTAGTTTCTCATGAAGGCGTTTGTTATTTTTTCAATTCCGCGTTAGGGTTTGTACTCCATTTTATTGCCATCACGCGTTGCATCCTCGGTAGGCTGCAAAGTAAACATTCGCCGCAAATGTGGCTTCGATTGGTTGGCACATAAGACGCCAACAGTTCAGACAGCCGCACAAACATGATGGTGGACACTGATCAACTTGGAATGCCCCTTGTCTAGGTAGCACACAGTCACACAAAACGTGAATCATGGTTTAGGCGGGGAACGTTTGATCCGAGCCTACGCGCACGCACGTACCCAATCTCAGAGACATCCGCTTCTGGAGACGAGTCCACCTATTCTGAGCCGATAGCAACGGCGCTATCCACAGTCTACCATTATATGCCTACCCAGTACGACAACTAAATTGTGCGGACTTGTACATCGTCTGACACACACGGTCACGTGCTCACACCCAGGTGCGATCGTTTTCCCCGACCTTATTTTCTTCAGGAAGCCGGCCAAACATCGGTGCATTCACGTGACAACGTCTGTTGTGTATCCCATGTGGCTAACGGCAGTGTTTTATTACACTGTGCTTGGACTTTTGCGTGCACACGTGTCCGTGTTTCATTGAGAAAAGACGCATTCGTCACCATATCAAAATACAGGGAGCAGAATGAACGGAGAAAAAAGCTCCGAGAAACCGTGTAGAAACTCAATCACAATATAGTTCCGATTGGTGAGAATTCAGTCGAGTTCCCTCAGATACTTTTTCAGCAGAATATGAAGCGGAAGATAAAGCATGCCCTGACTTGGGAGTGGTACTCAGAAAAATAATTCTGTAGAGGGCAGGATGGATCCAAAAGAATTTTCATTGCAAATTTTTCGTACTCGATATGAGAGATACATTCCAGGTGAAAATTAAATTTTATCGAGTAATCGTTTTAAAGGGTAATCACCCTTTTGTTGTTGTTCCCTCTCTTAGTTTCACTTGTCAAGATTACCAGTCTACATGGTATTCCTGTTTTTGGCACCTCAAGCGTACGTGGTCGTTTATTTTGCACGAAGAAAAAGCAAGAAAGCTGTAAGTTTCATTTGTCTTGTTCTTTTCACAGTTTGCACGCGAGGATGTGTCGGTTGGGCATTATTCCTGATCTGCCTGTGTCCTCTCCTTGTCAATGACCATATAATAAACCAGATGGTTTGGTAATTCATTTTGATGTACAGAACGCGTGTTAGAAGCATTTCTTGCAACATGCTTGAAACATGAGTGCGGTGGAAGAAGAACGGCCCATGACCGCTAGGGCTTGCTTCTTAGGACAGTGGGAGGGGACCCGGTCCTAGTAGCAGTAGAATTAGTTCAGGTGTTGTAACGACCAGGGAGACAGTGAGCTGGTATCTACCACTGAGGGTGACCTTCTTAAGGTGTCAGACGCCTGATCCGCTTCACCATCTTACTGCTGATGACTTCTAACAAGCCAGAAAAAATTTCACAATGTACTCATAGTTTCATAACGGTCAGCTGAGTTTTGATGCCGCACGATAAATCATTCTTTGTGTACATTTGTCTCTGCTGACCACATTTTCACTGTTTCTGGTTTACTGTGACTAGCAGAATGGATGCCATCATATGGATGTGACTGGCATGTGTGCCGGAATTCGAATTATGATAGCTTTTTCTCTTTCCCACCTATTTCATACCGATTCCAGTATATATATCAGTCCGAGGATCGCTGCCCCATATGTACATCATGTAATCTACACCATTAGGTCGTATTTATTAGCTTCGCTGCATTTTCATTTGTCCTCTGGAGCCCAAAAAATTGGGCTGATTGCGTGATTCTGAACTCAGTTTGTAAGATTTTCGATAGTCAGAAGACGTAGTCTATGATTCGCTGTATTAACCATGCTGAACCTATCTTCACAAAGATCCACCTTATCATACACGGTGTTGGTTTCACGATTCGATAAGAGATGCCACTAGCACCCACAACACTGTTTTTACGACTGTAATCCATTAAAAGAAAATACATTTATACACGGCACCGGAGTTCAGCAATTCTCTTCTACTTCCGGATACTGGAAACGAAGCAAAACAATAAAGGAAGGGGTAACTCTTGTAGGCAAACGAATGTACGGTGCAAAGAGTAAGGTGAACAAACCGCGACACCATATCTTCCTCCTGTATTTGGAGCGGATAGTATCGTAAGGGGTTTTAACAGTCGAAAACTAAGCGATTGTACCAGCTGAACGAGAGTATGAAATTCATTGAAACATGTGGGATCTATGTACACTATTCAGGGCAGCCGATAAAAAGGAATCACCGAACAAATGACTAAGGCCAAGTAACTAAAAGAGTCCGTGTTACGCTTAGACGAACAGGTGGTTTTTTTATTGACGATTCGGGACTGGAAGAAACTGCCACGAAACTCCCATCTGCTATCAGCTTCAATATCACTTTCCGCTCTACTTTAGAAGACCAGTTAAGGTTATGGAGCAAATGTGATGGGAAAAGTCTTTACGCTCTAATAGTATCAATATGAAAATAGTACAGGTAACCTAAATCTATATTACAATTATTTTTCGAATGATTATCCGAGCAAGGCCAAACGACGCCGGGTGATGGTTTATTGAGAAATCATATTTAATCCCCCAGTGTTGAAAACGAGCAAGTATCAAAGTTCCGCAAGTTTGTGAACATCATGACTGAATGACGTAAGGAGTGCATCGAAAAATCGATGAGCCATGTATTGGTTTTTATTGTGAATGATATAATGTTAATAACACAGCTACATGTGCTACGACAACGTCTCGACTACCGTGGGTAGTCTTTCTCAAGGTAGGTTTTACAATCAAATGACCGAGGAAACGTTCACATGCCAACGGACGTTTAGTTGTTTGTGAATGATTGTACTTTTGAATTGTGGGTCGGGTGAGAGATTAGTTGTCCTTCACGTCATGCGCCACCGTGGTGGTTGGGTCAATTTGCGTGGTGACCTTGTGTACAATAAATAATGTCGCATTTCAGTAAAAAATGTGAGGGTAAAAATAAAAGAGGAAAATAAATTAAACAATTAATTAAATAGGAATACACTCATCATCTCGTGAAAAATATACAAGCTCATCGAGGAATAATCATAGCACATTATGATATGTTGCTCACGAATTCGGCTGGAACCCGGTCACAATGTGCCAAAATTCGTGCTATGAGACAGTGGAGTTCCTACAGATAGTGATTCTAGAGGGTATGGAACGAAAAGTGGATCATGTGGAAATATGAGAACGGCAGGTTGAAAGATCGTTGTGCAGAGGATGCATGGGATGTGAAAGAATCTAGCTAGCAAATTTCTCACACGCTGATAAGTGCTGATCACATAGATTAAGAGACGATTCAGCTTGTGGTACGAAGGACACACGGCTTATAATTGATAGCCCCCCGACGAACAGTTTCAACGTCTTTTTGAAGTAAACCTGGAAATATAACTGGAGAAGGGTAAAGGATTGGAAAAATATGTTGGTATACAAATCAGGAGATGGTGCTTTTTTACCTAGCAGTGAAATGACAACCGTGGGAGATTCTTTACACAGGTAGAAATGTGAGAAGTCCACTTCAGAATTTTATCAATAGTAATTCCTAGATATTTCACAGAATCAACTGTGGTAAGAGTTTTCGAGTTGATGGAGGACGTTTCGGATGGGTGGGCTGACCGAGAAGGAGCAGAAATTTGGAACATTTCGATGTGCTAAGGTCTAAACCAGGTCGTGCAGAGAAATCGTCAACAGAAGAAAGGTTGCTTGAAAAACTTTGAAAACCATTGTTGTTCGAAACGGCTTGAGGGAGGGCAACATCATCAACATACTTAAACAGATGACTGCGGGAGCTGGTTGATAAGTCGCTGATGTAAGTAGAGAAAAGAAACGGTGAAAGAACAGCACCCTGTAGCCCGCCTGAGTTGTTAATCAACGGTTTTGAATTTTTATCGCCCATTCGTGTGCACTGGGTTCGGTTTGTAAAGTAATCAGATAGCCATGCTAATAATGGCCTGGAACAACCAAAANGACTAAATATCCGGCACAATTATAGCGCAGCCAGACAAAGGGCGCCCTGTACGATGGAACGCTTGTTTCTCAAAGATGTTAGGACTGTCCATATCTCCGAAATCTTTGTCCCGTCGTTCCGATTGATGCAAGTGGAGTGGTGCTTATCGCCAGAGCCTCGGAAAATTTACCTTCGGTGCAGGTTCTGAATCCATGTGACAGTACTTTTGTTTTCATAAGCCATGTTATGTCTATCTGCTATGGCACGCAGAACGATGGCTAAATCGCGCTCAAGTTTTGATAAGGCTGTCTTATCCGAAGATCGACACTTTTCCTTCCTTCTGTGTTCTGTTATCCGTGTCATCAGTTGTTTGCTGGTTTGTCCAATGTATTCTGCTGGACATTCCTTGCAACTGATTTTGTAGATGCAGTTGTCTTGGTCTTGTACACCGACTTGATCTTTAGCCTTTGATAAGTGTCGTTTTAAAGTTCTATTCATCCGAAAGGAAGTATGAATGTCAAAGTCACTGAGGACCTTTCTTATTGCTTCCGAAGTACCCAATGTGTACGGAATTCCGACCGAGGCTATTTTCTTCTTTTCTTTCTTCGTCTTGGTTGCTGACGTGCAAGTTTTCAGTTGTGTTCTTATGAGGCGTGGCGGATAGTGATTGTCTTGTAGGATTTCATTTAGATATCTTAGTTCTTCTTTACGGTCGGTATCATCACTGCACAGATCTTGAACTCTGTTGGCTAGCTAGTAAATAAGTGTCCCTTTCACGCATTGTGGATTAGCTGAACTGAAGTTCGAATACTTATCCGAATGTGTGGATTTTCTGTGAATGCCGATATTGAATCTTTGTGAGTCATTAACTTTCAGCGGACAATATAAGAAGCTGATGACTCCATTGTGAAATTAATGGACTTACACTGAATCAAAGGTTTTGATTCAACCGAGTGTAGGAAAAGGTTTGCTACAATGGGGGATATGGGTGATCCCACGGCCGTACCATCCGTTTGTTTGTACAACTCCTGTTTGAAAGTGAAGTATGTTGACATGAGGCAAAGTTCTATACCCCTGATAATTTCGAATGGAGCTAATACGGTTCGTTCTTCTAAGGAAATGTCTGGTATTAGCAATCAGTGTAACTAGTGCAGACTGTCGTTGATGGGTACACTAGTGTATAGCGAGACCATATCAAAATTTACAGCAGCTTCATCGTTTTCTAGCTTATGGGAAAATTCGAATGCGTCATTGATATAACTTACTACTATCTTCTGACAGGGTTTTAATAACCCACTGAAATATTTTACCAGTTTGTATGTTCCACAAGAAGCATAGTCTGCAGTTGGATGAGTGCTTATTTCAGGTTTGTGGATTTCCGGTTAGTTGTAAAATCTCCCAGGTCTGCTGGTTTTTGGCTTTAATGAGAACCACAGAGATTTACCGAGTTTTTCCTTCAAGCCAGATAGGTACTTGTTTGCATGGGCCTTTTATTTGTTGAGTGATGCGTTCATTTTATTATTTTCTATTTTTTTCTTACGGTCCATCCCGTAGGTGCTCAGCGACCTTTGATTCGTAATCCAATATGTTGAGAATAACTTGTCCGCATTTGTAATATGGATTGTTCGGTTTTATTTTAGGTTCGTCAGTGCTTTCCTTTCCTCTACTGTAATATTTGATGCAATTGGCTGTTGGTTCTTAAGAATATTACATATCCTCAGCCTAGTTTGATTGGCGCTTTCTTCCTCAAGGTTGGATAACGCTTGTTCCCGTGTTTGCACAATTTCTTAGACCATCAGCAGTTTTTTCTGGAGACTGAAATTCAGGCGTTTTGTAGTGACTCTAACTCTGTGGATGTCTCCGATCTGCTGCATATTTTTGGTGTTCATTATTGTAGGTTGCCTAACTTTTGACTTTGATCCGTCCTTGATCGTGTTTTGTAAGGTTAATTTCGCGAACTTGCGGTTTTGTCTTTTTTGGCATGTTTTAAGCGCATGTAATCGTCGTTGTTCAACGACGATTCGAACTTGTTCGAGGAATTCTGCTGGGAGCAGATGATTCAGACAGTCACCAATACACCGTAGTCTGAAGCACATTGAATGGATGTTTACTATACAGTCGTGAATACGTTGTCGTAGGAACGTGAGCGAAGCAACCAAAGCGGCTTTCTCAGATCAAACTTAATTATCCGGAGGGGTAACAGCGAGTTTTGTGGACACTGTTACACTGAAGACAACGATGATTGAATTTGCGGTGATTAATTCAGTTGGCAAGCTTCCTTCCTAGAGCAATCCGATCGGTAGCGAGTTTGTAAACATCAGGACCGAATGAGGTAAGGAGTGTATCGAAAAATCGATGCGAAATGTATTGGTTTTTATTGCGAATGACAAAATGTTAATAATACAGCGTTGTTGCTAGATGTACTACGCCAACGTTTCGACCACCGTGGGTAGTTTTTCTCCAAGCCAGTTTTCGGAAGGATAGAACTTTAAAACGACACTTATCAAAGGCTAAAGATCAAGTCGGTGTACAAGACCAAGACAACTGCATCTACAAAATCAGTTGCAAGGAATGTCCAGCAGAATACATTGGACAAACCAGCAAACAACTGATGACACGGATAACAGAACACAGAAGGAAGGAAAAGTGTCGATCTTCGGATAAGACAGCCTTATCAAAACTTGAGCGCGATTTAGCCATCGTTCTGCGTGCCATAGCAGATAGACATAACATGGCTTATGAAAACAAAAGTACTGTCACATGGATTCAGAACCTGCACCGAAGGTAAATTTTCCGAGGCTCTGGCGATAAGCACCACTCCACTTGCATCAATCGGAACGACGGGACAAAGATTTCGGAGATATGGACAGTCCTAACATCTTTGAGAAACAAACATTTCAAAGGTTATCACGCTAGTTGACTCCACCACCACGGCGACGCATGACTTGAAGGACAACTAATTGCCCGCCCGACCAGCAGTTCAAGGTACACA
>LUCM01008573.1:46258-62941 GCA_008360955.1 Fasciolopsis buskii
GATTCAAGAGAACTGGGAATCCATTTACGCACTATGGACCCAAAAGTTGATCCCCCCAGTCGGTAGTCAACAAGAAACCTTGCGCTTATCGCACACGTGTTATGTCGCTATCCTGAAGTGGACGTTGCTCTCGAATATATATATATATATATATATATATATATATACATTAACTCAGTGTACGCCTTCTCAACTCTAAAATATGCAACCTGAGCTACAGATATTTTCACTCATCAATATATATATATATATATATATGGTTTGCACGTATACCATTACAAATAGTCCCCATCAGTCTTCTGTATTTTTGAACTTTCTACGCCGTTTATACGTTACCAGTCAGCCTTAGCAAAAGCTTGACTTTGTCGCTTCAAGAAATCTCGGATAACGAGAGTGGAAATTCCAACAATATTTAGTTCCGCATTCATGCCCCGGGTTTCAGTGTGATGAATATCCACTGATGATGATCTCTAACAAAAATGACGCAGCTTTACAGTGCTCCCATGATCTTCAATGACAATTCGGATGTGAACACTGCATCCTAGCATAAAAAACTATCACAAATTGAGTGAGGTTATAACGAAAACATGCTAAAAACCGTATCATTTAGCTAAAGACCGTTTCCGTTCATCAGACATATACAGATGAATAACGCGGTCATCAACAAAGAGCTTCTGTACACATTGACTGCATAAGAAGAGTTCAATGATGCATGTATTAGTCCGTTTCACCTTTCCATCGGTCCAATAGATAAAGGGTGGTTTTGTGGAAGTAGGCTATGCACACATCCCACTAACGTACAGTTAAGGATGAAATTTTGCACCTCTGCCTGCAGTGAAGGTAGGAAGAACACAAAATGCAGAAATTTTGTACTATTACAGAATTTTTGATACCGTTTCATCAGTGGTGTCATTAGTGGGGAAGGCTACTGACCAACGCCTGAACAGATCAACTTATGTTTGGAGACAGTGGTCTTTGTTGACTGGCGGCAAGAGAATATTGATGCCAGAGGAGCATCTGGAAAAGGATTTGTTGTTAGTACCTGTTTCGAGATATGAAACTGTTAATACTTGAAATCAATGCACCGTCTGCGCTGTGCTATGTAAACCACATATATATTGAAGCTGATTCTCCTCAGGTAGCTAACCAGATTTGTTCCCTGTCTGTGACTACGTGTTCTGTTTGGGTATGAATGTAAGTAAATTCCACATGTACTGCGTTACGATCAGCCGCTGTGACATGATGTCGTCACCATATGCAACACGGTAAAACCTGTTCCTACCGATAACAGTGTGCATTTGACTATCTCCAGGCTATTATCGTAATCATCGTATTTAATACTGAAAGCTTTGTCGACAGCAGTCTTATCTGGAAGCTCCATCTCTTCCTGCGTACTGTCTGACTGTTAATTTAAGTTAATGCCTGCGGCCTCATCGTACACTCACGTTGTCCATGCTCACATCGCTTGACATGGCTACATTCGTTTACGGCCGTCGATTCAACACCTTCTTCGTTCCACAGTGTCTGGCCAATTGACTTTTGTTCAAAAACAATCCACTACCGGATCGATTAAATTGCAGTTTTTTTCTGCCCCAAGCGAACAATATCCAGGTTGAACAAAACAAACCCGGCCAGCTTTTGTCCAAATTTCGCTTGGACAATACACATCAGTAATGCACTATAAGAGGAGCTAAACAGAAAACAAATTCCATGTTTCATGTCACAGTCTAGGAAAATGCATGCCACTGGTACAGAACAAATGTAGAGTAGGCAGCCGGAACGGATGCCACAAACGAAAACTAGAGTTATACAGAGATGGGGTCGTCGGGCCATCAGTGCCTTGACGGCTGAACGCAGATGTCACGGGTTCGAGATCCCATTCGGCTCCCCGTCGAAAAGTGGTTCTCACGAAATGAGTTGACGTGTCAAGTTCGGTGGATTGGTACAACCCGCAACCAGCTGTCTATTGTTCTGTCGGCAGAGGGACGGTGGAACAGACCAGACATACCATCATACTTGGTTGCAAGGTCAAGAGTTCGATCGGTCTAACAGTACGCGCACAAGTGTACATACAATAAGGTAACAGGGAATTGAGTAGGTCTTTATTGGCTGTGGCCTCCTGAAAGTTTTCTCCCGTAACGCGAGGCCAAATAGTGGCTTTTGTGTTGTCCCTTCCCATATGTAACTGTCAATGCTGGACAACTGATGGGCCACACTCTTCGCCACTACCACTGAATTACAACACAACACTGCTCTTCTTCACATCTTTTATCTTTTATCTTTTTTATCTTTTACTCCCTTTGTTAATGAAACAACAGTGTACATCAATTTTCAGGAAGGGGGCCGCGGCCAGCAGAGGGATGCCAAGTGGGGAAGTGGACCGGCGGTGAAAGTTTTCGAACCCGCGACGTTCATGTCCAACCGCCACGACCCTATCCGTCTGGCCACCGCCGGCCGTTCATTAGTATGATGGCTTTCCGATCGATTTCATCCCGATAGTGGGTGATGACCACAGAAGTTACTAAGTTTTTCGCCGAGGATGCTCTCCAAGACAGCCCGCTTCTATTGTACTCATTTTCTGTCATGCTGTTTAATACATATAGTTTCAGAGTCAAAACAGGCATTCGGCTGATCTGAAGTGGACTCGGATTTATTTTTACCAGTTCTTTCTTTGTGGTGAATTGTCTATCAAAAAGCAAAATTGTTTTCAACTACGATTTTACTACATAACCTCAAAACGGCGAAATAGTAAGCTATACTCTATTTAGGATCGAACGTAGTAAGGAGGGGATCGGAAAATCGATGCACTATATACTGGTCTCTATTAAATGATATAACGTTAATAACACAGCCTTGTTGGTGGATGCAATTTACCGACGTTTCGACTACCGTGGGTAGTCTTTCTCAAGGCAAGATTTACAATCTACCAACAACGCTATGTTGTTAACATTATACCATCTACAATATACTCTATTTAGTTCTACGTGTCGCGATAGGAAGGCGTGACCAAATCGATAATGACTTATTTGTTAATCCGTGGCCTCGGCTATGACTGGTCTATATAGTTCCTTGGTCAAGATATTGTTGATTAACCAGTAAGCTGAGTTACCCAACAGCGGTGGGTAAGACCTCTAGCTGAGACACTTAACTATTGGCCACTGCTTTGTTTGTCATGTCTGATGGAACCATCGTTTTTAGTTAGCGTTGTTCGTGACCATAAACCGAGTGCACACTTGGCCAGTTTATCTCCAGCGTACGGTACTCAGTATCCTTTGTGCTGAATTTTTCAATAAAGGTTGAAATTTGGGTCCCATCTGCATTTCAGCAGAACGCCTCCTCGTCCATCTGATGACTGTACATCCGTTTCATTCCATAAATAGTTAAAGCGAGCAGCATTTCGCATTTGCTGACTATCATGGGCACTTATTTTTTTGTCATCTCGAACGTCGCCATATTTGTTTCACCACTTCCGCCTACAAATGCATTTTCTACATCCGTCAGTCGTATGCCGAAATTTGCCGCACCATTCCAAGATATGGTTACATGCTATTTTTACCGGCTCGACAACAGTTTGGCTCAACATGTTGGGAAGTGGAAAAATCGATACGCCGTGTATTGGTTTTTATTGTGAATGACAGTGTTAATAACAGCCAACGTTTCGACCACCGCGGGTAGTCTTTTTGATAGTGAATCTTGCCTTGGGAAAAACTACCCACGGTAGTCGAAAGGTTGGCAAATTACATCCCCCAACAAGGCTGTGTTATTATCATGATATCATTCACAGTACCTCCAGTTGTCTTGATGAAATGGGTTATCCTAAAACGTTACATTTCACCGGAAAATTATTCCCTAACAAATTGGTCAATTGTCTTATCCCATTCCACATGGTTCATTCTACCCTTGTCATTCCGCTCACATCATATCACATGGGCACATCTGAAATTATCCACTGTGATTTGTGCGCTGTAACACGACAGACAGAGGTGTTTCGGTAAACAAAGAATCTCGTGATTGCAGTGCTGCCGAATTCATTTTCTTGGTGTCTGCGTGCGGCTTTGTGTGTATGTATATGTGTACGTGTATATGTGTGTATGTGTGCGTATATCTGCATGTATGTATGTTTGTGTGCATGTTGCCGCTCTATCACAGTTGTTCGTCCGGATTCAACATGCAAGTGTATTGTGTCACCGGTGTCTGATATTTTCTACTGCAAGCGACAAGGCCCATACCACCTTTAGTGACTGATCTGGGAGCTGAAAGATCATTCAAGGGAGCAGTACCGATTCCAGGGACGTGACGTACGGTACTGTCAGCAAAATATACTTCCCAGCCAAAGTCTGTCTGATTCAGTGAACAGTCGAATTCATTAAATGAGAGATTCAATTTATCTGAGAATACATGCACGGACTATTGTTTTGTCTAGTCCGCAACCAAATATCGCGGTCCATTATCAACCGGCCCAGCAGACTAGATTTCTCCACTATGAGCGTGTAATATCTTGACATTGGTCGATACCCTAGACTCCAACCGATGTTTCTCCGAAGAAATAAGTCAGCTGCATTGAGTGTAAGGGTAGGGATTCTTTTAGAACAATGACGTGATTGAGTAGGCGAAAAGCATACAAGATACCTAAGTAGAATCAGTTACGTTGTCTGAATGGTTTTCACAGAAAATAATTTCAGAAAGAAACCAAGTAGCATGGATCGAGTGGCTCAGTGTTTACACCAATCTTTGTGGTAGATAAATGTTCAAAATAACCAAAAGAAATATGACTGAACAGAGAAACCGCGCCAATGAACCACTTTTAAAAGTGAACACAGGTTGAGTAAATGAACTATCGTCTGAATGAATCACTGGTTAATTGATGTATAGATAAACAGATAGCTGGATTGAGTGATTGAAGGAATTATAGATTGATTGATCGAGTGAGTGACTGATCGACTGGCTGACATTTCTGGCAGATAGACAGAGAGACAGACTGACTGAACGACAGCAGTAAGCTTATTTAATGAAGTGCTTTTCTGTTCCGTGTTCTCACATCTTTCTGCTTCGTTTGACTTTTCCTTTCCCTTCCCGTTCCAAAGCACTTTACTGATTTATAAGCAACGTCTGAATCTGATACGTTTCACTTTATCGTTGTCCTACGCATTTCATTTGTGTTTTACACAATAGCCAACCATGAAAGTAGCCAATGCAATACTCCAACCAAAATGACCGACGCTTAGTCAATGCAAAAAATGGCAGGATGTATATATTCTTATCTGTTTCCTCCGTATAAAATCACTGACAAGATGACAAAATACAAGTTAGTCGTATTTAGTTAAAGCAAAATATTTTCCTTCAGCCAGAATAACTGCATAGTCTGAGTGCTCAGGTCCAAAAAGTATCGTCCAGTCTCCCGCTGGCACTCCTGTGACCCATGTTAGGCAGACGGTGAACAAGGTATCAAATGTCTGGTTGTTATGACCGGTGAGCATCATCCGAAAAGTTAAAAAGGCAACAGCATGCATTTTTCAATTCACTTCTGTCCTCGTTCATGTTGGACAAGCTGGCCTCTTTATCTTTTATGATCAGGTCATTCAGCTTTGATTTTCACGTTCTATCCACATACATGTGATCAGTCGGTTCATTGTAGGTGGTATAGTTTCGCATTATATAATCTAACGACATTCGCAGTATTAAAAATTACACTACTGAATGATGAATAAAAAACGATGGAAAGTACCCTGTGTCTGCTAGAATAACCTTAGAAAATTGAAGGAGTCAGGTTGGTTCAATGTTTCGGTTCTAGCTGACTGTTCAGTATATATATATATATATATATATATATATATATATATATATATATATATATATACGCAGATGGCAGTAAAACATTCCTATCGTCGCCTGTTGTGTGCGAATATCCTAGGGTGCTAGAGTTTATGACGAAAGTAAGACTGTTTTGTTGGAGGAAGACAACAGAGGAGGAGTAAAACAACGAAAAACATTGAAACTTATCGAAAGCGACTCTGGTATCATGTATAGGTACTACCTGGCTACACAAGAACGGATTTCTATTGGATCGTACCACTTCTGTTTAACGACGTGTTACGCATGTTGCGAGTACTTAATTTTCCCGAAGAAATGAAATGTGACAAGTTAATTTGAACCCAGCTATTGATCTTCACTAATCAGTTGAAGCTTGGTGTGCTCCAAATCAGAAATTGTATTTACACACGCACGGTAGCTACTAATATCGACAGTACCACCACCATTAGTGAGGTAGCCAAACCTCAAAGAGAGCACGAGTATGCTTATGTATGCACAGCCTAACAGTGCTTGCAGAAGACGCGCGGTCCAAGATCACGAATGCAAGAATATTCAGAGGTCCCACTAACTTTAACACAGTTGTATGGACATACAGGAACAACTATTCACGGTCTACGAGTGGGCGTCGGGTAAAGTTAGGCGTAACGACAAGGCCAGCCACGGCAACTCAATTGGCCAGTCACGTGGACAGAAGAATCATACTTGGGGGAGGTTGTAATCACAACAGTCGGTGTGACCGAGGCTAACATTATCCAATGAAAGCACTGTATGATCCCCTCGAATCCTAGAGATAAAGTTAAAAGCAAATAGTAGAGCTAGTGTGTAATCTTCAAACGGAAATTAAGTTCACTGGTAAGACTGGCATTCGGGAGTGGGGGTCGAACTGGAACGCAACTGCGCGTACAGCAAGGTCATACAGCACGGATCGTGTTAGCACATCGGCGTTCTGCTTGCTTCGTCTTCCATACGAACGGTAATTGACTTAAACATATGAAGTATGTTTGCTCACCATTTCGTCTTCCTAAAAACCGCAACTGTTACAGATTAGTAATAAGGCAGCATCATGATATTTGGGATAGATTCACTGATGTATCTCATCTTTTGTCCACTCGTTGTAGGGATTCCGTGCTGGTTGGTATCGCTTTATCACTTCACTTGAGTAGCAGGGCTTTGCTCACTGAATCTCCGACTAATATCACAGTAGGTCAAACGGTGCTTGGTAAATGACTTCAAACGCGGTTTGTTGGGGTGACACAGAAGCAGCAGGTGCTAATGATGTTTACTTGAAGTCTGGCTTTTTCAGGCCGACTAAATAGTGGGTTTGCAAGACCTCTGTCACTTTTCCCAGCTTGAAAACAGGAGTCGAATTTAGAAGCAAGAGGTAGATTGGCAATCAGTTCCAAACGGGAACGAATTGATGCAAATTCAAAGGTGAGATAAGTAATTTCAGTCTTAAAGTCAGAATGAGACGAACAAAAGGACACCAATATCATCAACCCAAGACTCCCTTTTTGCGGGAACGCAGTCTCTTCACCAGTTAGCCGGCAGATTTCGCTGTACGTTCAAGGAAGTTATCCACGACCGGGGACGTTTTATTTTCAGTTCGATCTAATTCACAATCATTCCCTCGCTAATTAGGTTTTGCCAGTACATATACTCACGTCAAACTGTGTGTAAGCATCCGTGAAAGTGGAAAGATGGTTAAACAACAGCGAACTAAACGAATATACCAAAAACCTGATGGTATTTATCTCAGAAGTAATCGCTGATCGAAAATAATGAATAACGAATGCACATGGGTTTCGAGACAACATCAGCAGCTAAAATGAAAAATCAACTTCCGTGTTACGCATCCCGAAGCTAGTGACACAAGCAGGAGTCGAACTGACGAAAGACCAAGTCTCAGCGCCAAAACATTTACAGGTAGGTGAAAGGTTGTTGGTTTGATTCCGGCTCACAAAGGTCCCTTTTAGATGATCAGCATGCGAGGGGAATTTTCGTTTCAAATTTCATTCAGTTTATTTATTCCTTAGAACTACGGAAGGCATTCGTGTAAAGCTTAGGTTAAAGTGACCGTAATCTGCCCAAGACACACTTCACTGCCATGCGAGAATGATGACAACCTTTATCTGGTTTCCACCCATCATCTAACAAATAACTGAGCAGGTGTTTGCGCTATCAATAGAACAGTGTGATACAGTTGGTGAGATTCAGGACAAACGCACCCAGCAACCATAAAAGTAATGTAACTCGTGTTGTCGGTACCGGCAAAGTGCCGTTTTTGGTATTAAGGAAGCTTTCGAGAGAAAGTGTTACAGGGCGCATTACGGTTCCGTGTACCAAGTATACACATCACGGTATTTCCCATTGATATAAAATAATGGTAGCACGAATGAACATGCCCGTAAACGCAGCCATATTTTGTCTTTCGTATGCATTATAACTGCAGCTGCTCTATCCGTTTAACTCATACACGACGAAAAGTAAGATACAAACTGTACAAGTTTATTCAAGCATGGAACTCCATCGATGTCACGTGCAAAACTGTGAACATAAGGCTATACTCTCAAGTTAAAAGTAAAATCGACACATACAAGTCTATCACGTGCGTTCAGCCAATCAAAAAGTAAAAATAAGGTTCGACGAGAAACCCTAATTGGCTAGATGAAAGTATGATTATTTGATACTTGAAAGTGAGCGTACAGATCGGACAATCCATGAAGGAGATGAAAGAGGCGTGCAATTGTCAGTCAGCTGACCGTTATAAACAGTACCACCCGCCTATCATTTAAGGTAAAATAAAGTAGCAAACTAGGGATGAGACACTTTTAGGAGAGACGCAACACTAACAAAAGCTTTCGATTTTCTAAGTACGACTGTAGTACTGTGTTGAAAGTTCAATAAAAAAGATTACCCGGTGGATTATACGTATTTCGAGTTTCAATTTCCCTACTCCACACATCAATTCCCGTTTCGTCCTGGTTATCATTTCTGAATCTGGTGGATTTTTTCCCTTTTTTCTATCTGCAAAAGAACTTGCAAGAAAGTAGATCGTTTACCCAAGAAGGAACTGAGTTATACTACCATGAGCACAATGCGCGGTAATAAACTGCAAAGATATCCAACCGCCAAATAGCTTTTCCACCTTGGTCATTGCCGTAGAATCAGTGTCCATAGAGTTGGTGAATTTATAAATCGTCTGTCTGCTTCGATTAAGCTCCCCAATTAGTCTCAAACTGTTCACAGCATCAAGTTACCTCAAACCCGTGGTTGGACGCACTCATTCAGCTCCTTGGAATGATCAGAATTCCGGATCGGGCAGTCAACATTGTAAGGCTAGTGATTATTGAAATGTAATATCTATCGACTAAGTCCAAAGATCAACACATTTGTGCAAACAACTCATTGAATAGGTCAATAAACAAGGCGAACGACAAATAGCTAGTGACCACAGAAAATCAATGTAAATATTTTGTTTTCAATTAGTAAGGAGAATTCCTGTGTCTGCTCAACATGGCTGTTCTCGCTAGACTTAGTGGGGAATCGGGGATAGCGAAATGAAGATCGAATCAACTAAAGATTTACGAGATGTCCTCTGACCCATTTTTCTGGGCTCTACGATGGGCATGAATTACAATGGCTTCAGTATACCTCGCCGATTGCCAGATTATGTGAATTTGTGGGAGAAACACTTCACTTCCTTGGCCTAGATCCAACCAGACACAATATTTATTAATCAGGTTGCAAGTAATTTGCAAGATTGGACTGCTAAAGGAGATAACTCAGAGTGAGATTATGGAAATGATTCAAATTCTGACGGGCATATTTTCCCGTCTGCGCTCAAATCCGGACTGGATGTCGTTTAAACACAGGAGTGGTTTAAAGTAATTCACTGGTTTGTGAATAAATGACACGGGGGATCATTGGCAGAAGCTAGAACACGATCTGTCGATGGAAATTTCAAGCGAGGCAGTACGCGTATGTAGAGCGAAATGCTATATTGGACTTAGAAAGGGACACGTTTAGCAAAAAGTCCGTCGGAACACAAATCAGCAAAAAAGTAGGCCGACGTTTGCATTTTCCCGACCAACCAAGATGTAGTAGTGCTAGTGGCAGTGTCTCACCATCGAACTCGCCATAGATATGATAAAACAATCGGTCATCGACACTTGCTCTTAACTTTTATGCAGCAGTGGAATAAATCTTTGGAAACACTGCTTTCACAAAATGATAACAACGTAGACGACAACTGAACAAATCGCGCGACCGCATGCACTTCCTCATGTGGTCAATTTTTCACATTTTCAAACGGTGACTTCTCTCTCGACTGTAAGACCGGATTTTGTGCATGAAAGTCGTAGTCCAAATGGCAGTCACCCAAACATGGCAACAGAGGTCCGACACACTCCTCGTGAGTGTTTGTGGAATCTAAATGAATATCTCAAACAGAAAAATTTGAAGCATTATAACAGTGGTGGACAGATTTCAATTTTGGTAGCGTACTCCTTTTTAAAGTTGTACAACCACAAGAGACAAAAGTTTGGGACTTCGACTTTACAGACCTTGGCGGAATTTAACAGACTACTTCATTCTAAGATCAACATAATTGGCAAATTTGAATATGTTCTGTCTAACTGAGCGTTCTCGGGCCAATTTGACGGTGTACCAAACACTCTTACTTTCGTTCTTTTAAGTCTCTTTCTGGTTGTGTTGTCACGACTACCCTGAATGACCACGTAAACTGTAGCTCTCACATAGGCGATTTGTGCTGTTTATTTGGATTCTGACAACGCCGCACCTGTTTGTTGCTAACCTTCCATTTGTTTGTTTGGCTAATGTTTTGACAGTCGTTTTTTCCTTTGGACGACTACTTCTGATTGGTTCGTGTCGGTGGTCGATTGCTCTCTGTTTATCAGTTGTTGTATCATCCTCCTCCACAATGTCATTTGATTAATGTGCTCCAAAAGACGTACGATTTGAAGTCCAAAGAACTGCATCATGTGATAAATCAGATGGCAAGCAGACAAATTTATAAAAATTGATGGCTTTCACATTTGTCCTTCTTGTCCTGCTGACAGAATCATAAGTCCAGAAAGGGTTTAAATGGTCGCATTTCTGTTCTTGTCAGAAATAACCACAGTACATTTGAACTATGGCAAAACCAATAAACAACCATCCTATCGCTGGCTATGAACTTGACTGAAGTATGATCGTTTTATCCAGATGTCTTTGACATTCAGTTTTTCAGTAACTTTCAAACTATGAACCCATCATTCACCTATTCAAGTAACTGATTTATCGACCGACTCCACCTTGCGCATGCCAGTTTGTCTTGGAAACTGCGACCATCAGGTACCCGACCTCCACCCCCATCTGCCTGTCAAAGTGATACACGCACACAAAAAGCTTCCGCTCAAGCTATTCACGCTGACAACTTGGCGTAGACAAAGCAAGAAGTAAAATGATTTACCGGATTTATAGGCAACTATTGTGTTTCAAGCCTTCCTGGCACATTGCTAAATTGCCCGAACGCTTATATACTTTTTAGTGCATGAGTTATGATGAGGACTTTTAATTGCGAACGATATCATGTTAATAACACAGCCTTGTTGGTGATGTAATTTGCCAGCATTTCGACTAGGGTGGGTAGTCTTTCTCAAGGCAAGTTTTACGATCAGAAAATGCTGAGGACTGTGGTCATCTTTTGGATGCTGCGTATGGTAACCGTCCAGATTAGTTGCAAATCTTGCATGAATTCCGACGACTCGGTTCGGTTTCCTATCACTTTTCTTGACGCATATTCCGTCATGGATAAGTTGCAATCATTACTGAAATTGGAGGTAAGTCCAAAAGCCGCCGTCGGGCCGTGGACACACATTCATAGGCTTCACGAAAAAACCATGGTGTTCACGTCGAAACTCGGTAAGCAATCAAGCTCTATTTGAGATAACAGTCAGTCTTTAACCGCGTGCTCTTTTCCAGTGAAATTTTTTGTCGTGAACACATTCAGTTAGATCAAGCGGGTACTGGGATAAAAGTTACCGGATGGGTGAAACTTTTGATGCCTAAGTGTGCGTCGGTTAGAAGACTCTCCCAGTCAGAGAATATCAATCTCAGATAGTTCTGCTAATACAGAAAATCAGTTGTGTTGGAGACAGATTTGTTTTGTCGGCCAATGACGGCCAGAAAAGCAAGGCATATTATATCGGGATTCTGAAAGTGCTTGAATCAATTCAAGGCAACTCAATGTATTTTAATTCATTGGTGTTTTTAGTATTATTGTTTACATTGCAACTAGTGTTAGGTGGTAGATGGCAATTTGCTATTGCCGAGGGGATTAGCACACCTGATTTATTGGGACCTAACAAGGTTCTTTGACACTCCAAATTTCCGTGTCATGATTGCCTGTTCCCTGCCTTTGTGACAATCCATAACGGCAAAGGTGTATGTCCATTTTATTGCACTCAAGCACTGAGCTTGCCGTAAAAAGTCTCACCAACTGTGAGATAGGGGTATAGAATAAGAACGAGGTTCCGAAAGTTAGAGGGATTTGGTACGCGATTTCGTGGTGATCGCATATTCAGTCATCTTTACACAAACAATGTGCGGCAAAGGTGAATCTGTGCGCAAAGAAGAATCAGTCAGCTCAAATATGACCAAATTGTATGTGTATTATAAACTAGGTTAGAAAGTAGGATTTATGAAAGCTTCTACTTCAAAACAAATTAGCGAAGTATATGTGGAGTGTGAATCTCAGCGCGCGCGCACACACACGCAGAGTTGAATGACTAACTTTTGGTGAGTGATATCTCGTGTGGTTTTCATGCTAAATTGTTAGGACATGATCCATTATTATTTCATACATTCGTAAGTTAAACTCTACTTTGAACATTACGGTCATTTTTAAATTCTTTCAGTGTCTAACGGTCGATTACCTTTGACATAAGTTCAGATACTTAGGCCTTTCGTGGCGTCCCTGACGGGATTTGTGCTGTCTGCGCTGACAAGCTTGAGTCCGACATGGCCGCCGTGTGAGGATTGATACAAGTAACACACACACACACACACGCCTTGAGGATAAGAAAATACGGACATGAGCGCATGGCAAAGACGATCACACACACACACGCACACACACAAACTTAGATGCGTAGCCTGTTTGTGCCTCGACTCTGACCGGCTCTCACTGTCCCACACTAATCACACGGACCATTCTGCTGACAGTTCATGATGCGCATGTCAGAATCGTAAATGCACTCTCCCTACTTGCATACAAGTTTTTTTTCTCGGTGCCCATTTGAAAACTGCTGCTAATCCGTAGTTCGTGCACAAACAAATCATTGCATACGGTCGGAAATTACATGTGTTGGATAGAACAATTTGGACTTGTTTTTGTATTACAGACTTAATCAAACAGCCACATGAAAACAAATACAAATATAAAGTTCATCAGGGGACATCACAAAAAGCGTACTAACGGATGAGCTTTTCCACGAAAAATTTGACGGACATTGTCCACACAATTCACTTGGCACTGGCATATGGTGATACTTGAACAAACCAACAAGCAAAGTGACTTTTGTGGTCGTTCCTGATCGCAATGTGACATCCAACGACAGGCTTCAACTCGTTAACTAAAATCCAGATAGCCTGGTTCACGTTTAATGACACGTGAAACGATAAGGTAGCCTATGTCTCAGAACCAGGACAAGATGACAAATCCTACTAGGATCACCCAGATGACTCACGGTCTATAAACTGCTTTTGTTAAAGTTATTCGGTTCCGGAATCATTTTCGGAGAGGGGAAGAAGTGTCACTTGAGGTGAAAACAAGAGAACAGATAATAGGCCGAAAATAGGAAGCCATGACCCAGTGAGGTTCGAACTGAATTAATCTATGTATTGCTTCATTACCGAGTCTGATTGATCCCACAGAGACAGTTCCGTTGTTCTTGTATGAGTTAGCGGAATTGGACTGAATTATCGTTGGAATAACGAACTTAGATTGTCGAAATTAGCAGCGGACATCTATTGTACTATGAAAAAATATGTTCATCAGATCAATTGGGCTTTAAAGCCTGTAACGAGAGCTACAAATACGTACCCCGTACTCAGTAACTGTTGTGTGTTTACGTAGGCATTTTTGGAATTGGGCTTGAACATCTCGTTTAAAGATAGAGCTTCCTCATTGTGGATTCTGTATCACAAAAGGAATGTGACTGAGACTACTACATGCGTGTAGAAAATCGAGGAAATCCCAGATACACCGGAGCAAGTGAGACTAAATTGCGACATTTCTACCTGGCCATTTCCGAATGGCTTTGATTCATCTTCGTTCCGATCAAGTAAGCCAAGGAAAAGGCGATACTCAAGTTATGGCAGCCCAGCCAGAAAACCGGGTTTACCCGCTGCACACAAAATACCGAAAATAGCCAGTTACTTGGCGGAGATAAATCAATAAAAGCGACTATTTGCATACTGTCGAGGATTCCGTTGGAAGATTTGCTTGATTCTTATTGGTTTTTCGGCTGTTTTTACCGTGGTCGTTCTACGCAGGAGGATGCGAGCGCGGATATTCGTATACCCACTTATACACTCCGATTTGCACCTACTTGCTCAATGATTGGTTGTTTTAACCATTCTGAACGTACCACGAGATAATGCTGACCAACGAGCGCGCACTATTTCCGTTTCATGTATTCAGTATCTATTAGTCGGTAAAAATGTGTTCAACGTTTAAAGTTTGTATATATCTGATTGATTGGTCCAGCTGTGTGCTTAACTGTTTTGCTGTTGTTTGCTTGCCTGATTATCCTGGAGATGTTCAATTGAATTCCCTCTTGTTTAGCTCGTGACCTTTTTCTCTCTGGCACTTTAATAGGTTTGGAAGCCATACAGTGTTTTACCCTCCTGTTGCAAGAATGAAATGTAACTTTGAGTGCGTTTGTTCTCATTCATTGTTTCCTACCTCTGGCAGGCTTTCACTTGTTCCGCTACTCGGATATGGTTCTCAGCTAATTGTACTCTGACGGTTTTTGTCACAGTTGCTTTACGCACGACTGCACTGTCTAGTCGGGCTAAATCATTTCTCTCCCGTTAAACAATCTGTGTCTCTGTCCTACTTCCTTTGGCTAGTTTCTCAATTGACGGTTTTTATTATCTTTTATGCAAATCCTTCTCTTAAAATCATGGGACAAAAATTTACGATAGACCCGGGAATGTGGTCGGAGTTGGACTGCTGCCTATACCCGAGTACGGTCCCGCCAACGAGAAAGTGACCCTGTTACATAAACGGCAGATGCAAATGGGATAATTGTGACAGTTGGTCAGATAACGGTTTCTGGATTGCGGCCAGTCCTAACGATTCACCTGTCTACAGTCATTCTGAAAGTCATTTCGAACAAAGTCTGACTTTGTCGGTCTGAAGTTCAGCGATTTTCAGCTCCTCTGGCCTCTATGGTTGACCAAACGTTCCGATTTATGCATAACCCATCATGTTTCGAATATCGAGAAAGTGCCTGAATAATATCCGTGTGCACGGATTCAAATATTCACCTCTCTCCGTAACCCCCAGTTACCAAGTCAGATAGCGTGAAATATCGAATATGGAGGGTCTAAAGGCTTTTTCAGATAGTCGGTGATTCCTGGTGACTGCATTCCTGTGGTTATCCTAATCTTGAAGACAATACTTTTCCTACGGAGCTGAACAAGCGGTCAGTCAAATAGAGTACCTTTAAATCTGGCAATCCTGATCACGGGATATTTTGGAAGAGATTGCGCCCAAAATCAAAGTGGTCTGAGAGCTTCAAAATCGTCATCCTTGAATCATCTGAAAAATAGATCACTTTAGATTGTCTGCACCTAGAAAGCTATTCAGATTAGGAAGACGCTAGTCGCACTCGATTGATAAGAAAAACGGTCTGAAACGACGTTTTTTTCGTCCTGATCCTATCCAATGACTGTTCGCACAATGGTGTGGTATTATTTCAGTGCTGATGGTTAAGTATGCACGATGCAGCCTGACCCCTAAACTGCGAATGCAACACGCAGGTCAAACAACCAATGGAAATGAGTAAGCTATTTTATCCTTGGAAAAAACTCCGAAAAATTAGAAAGCTCGTCGAATGCCTGTGCGATTCACAGAAAAACTGGAGAAAATGATCCATTCACCCATGTTCACCAAACGAAGCAAACCATTAACCCCATTAAATACATCCAGGCGTAATTTGGATAAGTTGAGCAATTGCCGATCGACAGTTGAAAGACATTTCGCCGCTACTTGTTCAATCAAAATTAACCTCCAAAGATTTTCCCTTTGTTGTGGTTGTTCATTGAGAGCAAATAGCAACTATTCATATTCTTTTCAGCCGCCAGAGCAGAAGCTTTCTAACTCTGGGTTTTTCTTGCGCAAGTCGTACGTAGTGTATGGTCACTCGTTGCCAGTGGACACGTGAAAAGGCTCGGTTATCCGCTTTACTGCTGACAATGCTGCCAGTAGTTAGAATTTGATGGGATTCGCTAGATTCTTGCTAAACTGCCCTGACATCAACTCAACTCTTCCGAATACAATCACTACTACCATATTCCTGCGAAAATAATCCCTACGCTCGGCATGTCACAAAACCAACAGGATCAAGGGAAACATGCACACATACATACACACACGAACACACATATACACACACAAAAAACCCACGACTGTGCTGGGGGCAGGGTACTGTGGTTTGAGTGCAGCTTCAATGCGGCCAAATGCAAACAAGCCTATCCAGTGACTCATTCGATCTAAACTGGGATGGGCATGTGCGCGTGTGCGTTGACCAGAATGTGGACGAAGGATAACGGAATAAGGTCAATAGCTCAACCATACGTGCA
>LUCM01008573.1:75317-93793 GCA_008360955.1 Fasciolopsis buskii
ACTGTGAGAATATCAAAAGTTGTCTATCTCGATCCTGCAAGGAACATGAACTCTGCTTATTGGTGGCACGCGGTTTATTAGTCGATCGATGAATATTGCTCATATTTCGTCCCAAGCTTCTGTCGGTACATTTTACAAACCATGAAAATTTGGAAAGGTCCCCATCAGCATAACAAGTTTGCTTCCAAAATGGTCCCACGTGTCCTCACAAAGGTTCAAACACGATGACCAAGGCTGCTATGCATGATATCTTATGTCATCAGTTTTCTCGCAAAATTTCCTGTCCGATGGAGACTAACGTAAGGTAGGTATGTAATCGCAGTGTTGGATATGGAGGTGGGTCCATACTCTCTGATTGCTTCTGCTTGGCTTTCCAACTTTGGCCATGGAATGCTTGAATATTTCAGCTTTCGGTATTCCACTAGCCTGCTTTATACATTTCCCCATTTAGATTTCTCATTTGTTGACGACGGCGAATTTATCGGTTTGAAATTTTTTTCACCAATGATTTCCTTATTCAAACGCAACTTTTGTTATCGTGATCCAACGGTTTGCATTTCTCACAGAGCATCACCCGTAAGTCTTAATTGTCAGTTTACTGTTAACTTTCCTGTTGCAATTTTCCCATTTCATTACCCGACAACCTCGATCCATCTTGCAACCACTACTTGCCTCCGAACACAACATACGTCGTGGAACCACTACTGTAGTCTTTTGGAAAAGAGGCTCCAGTCGACTTCACCCACCTATGTTGACCTCTTTTTCGAATAGTTGGATTCTAATGCCTATTCCCTAAGCCTGACCACCTAGTTGTTAAGGTTATTATACCAGAATACTTTATCAAAGTTACAAAGACACCGGTCTTCAAACACCAGAAATCTTTGCACATTTTCCGTCTTCAGCCGTCATGTTTTTGAGCCATACAGTTGGGTCAACCTTATTACAAGGAACAACGGTTATCCGGTTATGGCCTGTTTCATCCACTTCAAGCCAACACTCAGTTCAAGTAGTTCAAGTCTTGCATCCATTCGACTTCGGTGGTACAATGATATTGTCACTCCAACACGGTTTTATTTGATTTTCCGTACGTTCCCGCATCTGCCGAGAGTTTGAAAGGAGGTGAATAGCAGTAGACCCACAAAGTAGACGGTTTATGGTCGGTACTGTGTCAACGTCGTCTGATATTCCTGAATATTTGTCCGTTTTGTAGTATGATAATCCGAACCAGACATGTTCAAGTGGTCGGACTGATTAAATTGGAGACTTTAAACACTGAATTCCGTGATCAAAAGACTTTTGTGGTGAGTTTATATGCATATCACTTGTGACACCCGGGTAAAGCTTCATTTTAGCATGCATAGACAACAAACACTCAGAATCCCGGTAGCAGCCAATCGTGAAATTCAATCCTGTCTCGAATGCTATTGGACCGAATGTATTCCACCAATCGAGATTTACCCGTTCTGTAAATAGACGCACCATTTGTAGGCAGGTGTGGTCGGTGGTGGGTAGGGTCGTGGCATTTGGACGTGAATTTCGCGGGTTTGAATCCTCCCACCGCCGGTCAACTTACTCACTTGGCGGTCCTCAATTGGCCGCGGTCCCCTTCCTGAAAAACGATGTACATTGTTATTTCAGTAATAAAGGAATTAAAAGATAAGAGATGTTTTCCATCTACTGTGCATTCTCATTGCCTTCATTTGAGTAGCTCGGGTCAGAATCATTCTAGTGTCTATTGGTAATTCCCACCCACCCGCCATTGTTAGCGGAAAAATTTCGAATTGCGATTCCAAGTGCTAATAGTACAGTATTTTTTAAAGAACTTCACACATGCGGAATGTATTACAGTTGAATTCACACGGCCAATATCCCAGCTTAGACCGAGAATATTTGACACAATCTGGGCTTTTTATCAGAGATTTGTCAATAAATGCAATGTATCAGTTCTTTTATTTTATGAAAACGTTTCCCTAGCAAACAATAAACCAGGAAATATGAGAATAAGCAAATCCCATTCCATGGGATTTTATCAACGTCCTGACCGGGCGCGATCAGGCGGTCAAGCGGTCAACATCAAAGCCTTTCAACATGAAGATCTGTGGCATTTGAACTTGGAATTAGCATAAATAATTCGGTCAATCACGGTAACGAACGGATACGAATTACCAGTAGGTACTGAACTAGCTCCAAGCCAAGTCACGAGAATAAAATCAACAAGAAAACCCCAACAACGGAAACAAGTTCGAGTTGTATTTACAGCTCATGGATTTACATACACTGTTAGAAATATCCCGATTGATGGAATACGTTCTGTCCAATCGTCTTCGCGGAATGTTTGGATTTCACTGCCGCTTGTCCTCACGGTTCCCAATGGTCGTTTGTTTACGCAGGCCAGCGTGAAGCTATATAGGACTGCATCACGTGACTTGAACGTAAATTCACCACGGAATCATCTGTTCGAGTCCTCTCATCACCTCCCAACTTCTCCATTTGACAGTCTCCTGTCTACCGTTACACTTTCCTGAAGGGGATGCACGTCATCGTTTCGTCAGTAAAGGGAGTAAGAAGATAACAAGTAGATGTATTGCATATCTTGCTTAATCGCTGGTTATGTTTCAAATCGTCCAGTGGCACTCTGCGGCTCTAACGGAGACTGTTTTAAAGACATATTTGCTGGGGTTTACTGAAACAGTCATGACAATCAACGAACCCGCGACCAACCGAAGCAAGAGCAGCGACTATCTTAGTGGCAATGAGTGAATAAGACCTCACGGGAAAAGTAACCTGTCACGAGATCCTCGAAGAATCAGGACAAAGACCTAGTGGAAAACCAAGTTTGGTGCCACTCGGGACAGATGGTCCTACACTATGACAACGATGTTCGAAAGAACAAACTCACCGACGGCCAATCCTCGGTTGACACAGACAGTTTTACCAGCTACAGAAAAAGTCAATCTAAGTTGAATTCAACTTTAAAACTGATCTATTGAAGTGACCGGTTTAGATTGCGTCAATAGATGTGTTGCTCTTTGGCACCATCTGCTCGTCACATTCATTCGTCTAGTCGCATAGAACCTGAGAGGAACAAAAATCTGAAGTTAAGAATCAACTTGAAACTCTCGGTTAAATTGAGTTACGGTCTCAATCGAGTATCATAGGCTTCGCAAAGCGGCTTGAGGAGAAGTTGCTTCATCATGGTTACGATTTCTAGAGCGGTGAACCTTCCTCGACAGCGCCCGCACTAGAGACTACAAAGGCTATCCTGAACGTAGCAAGTTGGAACATTGATCAGATACAATATCTGTGATCCAGCGGTGGCACATAAGGGCTAAAATGACAAAAGAAGCCCTCAGTCTGAACAAATGACCAGCAAAACCAACCTCGATGTTCAGGTAGTTTCCAGACTAGCAGAAGTACCGTATTAATCTCTATCTTGACTTGTCAGTTAAATTGGGAAGATCAAGAATTTGTTGACTAGGTCTTCAGAAAATGTACAACTTAGCCTTTCGATTACGATCCTGACATCAAGAGGCTTTAGGTGCAGTGTAAAACATTCTGCGGAGATTCGATTTGTAGGCCAAAGTGCACAGATTCATCTTCCAGAAAACTGTGACGAAGCTGCTTTGAATCGAGTACCTCTTCATTATGATGCAAAGTAATTTTCCTCTGGCTGCAAATCAAATAAAGCCACTTTCTTCTTTCCCTCTTCTTATTTAAGTGCAAGCCCAAAATAGCCCTTGCACGTTCTGACTTCACTAAACTTCAAACCAATTCGGCAGGGTGATGCCGAATATGCACGTCAATGTCATAAAACTGAAAGCAAATACCGAAGCCGGCACACCGTCTAGTATGTGGCGGTTGCGCTGACTAGAACACTCTTTCCAGTTTCACAGTCCATCGAATGGAAACCCCGTTTCGTTTTCTTTCGTTCATATGTTCCTCTGTCTTCGCTCCGGGTAGATTTTTCTCCGTCTAAGGAACGGTTTATCGGTTGTTTTTCTGATGAAATCCCGTTTATTTTGATCCACGATGGCATTCGTCAACGGATCCGATAGACTACTCACTATCCAACCTCTGGGGTGTGCTTCCACCACCATCAGTTGACTGGATTACGAAAGGATCGGCTGGTCTCCTGAACCAAAGGTAAGCATGACCAACAGCAAATGAAGACGATGCTAACTGTACACAACCAACAGAGGCGGAACCACAAGCTGTAGGCTTTCATCGAGTGCGGCTCACGTTGATTGATGACATTTGGCAATCAAGCAATGACCACTTATCTGGATAGCAACAACGGATCACATCAGTAAACCCGTTTTCGTCCGAAGACAAATATGAAAGCCGTCCCCGGACAGTCGGTTAGGCACACAGCCCCTTTTATTACAACGAGAGAAAAAAACAAGAAACGCGTGCTTTGAAAATGTGCGTAGTTGATACTAGCTTTTTCACATAACGAATCGCTTGCTCACATGCCCCTCGGTCAAATCACGTGGACAATAGTGCAGCTGGGATGCGTACTAATTGAGCGCAGAATTCCGTGCGTGAAAGTCGGTGCATGCTCAGTAATGCATCCTTCTAATCTGTGTAGAGTCTTGTATGCTCCGAAGTGCCCAAAAGCAAATCTCGCGTAGGGGTCACGCAAGGCAGCGCTACCGAGGGAATCAGTAGGCACACTATGGGTGACTTGAACAGTAGAAGCAACGAAGCTTGGAGCTTTGTCCAGTGTCCAGACAATAAGATCGTAACACGATTGGTGTAAGTTAGCAGCACGATCGCGAGCTTTTGAGTATGACCTTGTCTCTTTTTCCCGCATCTGGTCCACTAACGTTGCTGTACAGACAGGCGATACGCTTGTTTGTTTATCAATAGGGTTAAGATAGCTGAAAATATTGTTTGGCAGGCGTACGAACCCATATCAACTGCTTACGCGCAGGCTCCAGCGGCAGACGAATCTTCTCTGGCAAATATATTTCACCTCCCAATCGGATGTACCTGGGGAGATTTGTTCGTGAACCGGTCAGCCAATTAAAACGGACGTAAGCATTTGCCGGAACCGTCAGCATGGTCGCGATCCACAGTAGCTAAGAGAGTGACTTTTATCATGGGATTAGTTCGTTTGACGGGCACGTTCCCGTGTGGGCGATAGGAGGGTCCTCGCGATTTCATTTGACCGTTGTTAAAACACGATAGCTTACGATGAACGCATTGTCGCAAATGCACAGATGTATACAGGGTGCGTCGAAATAAACGAAAAGAATCTAAAACTGGAACCAAACGAAAATTCTTAATCTCCCGCCCTAACGGAAACCTACACAGACGATGACTTTGCTTACTTGCGCAACACGGACTGAAAAATCCAGGGTTGCGTCATCATGTGCTAGCTCAACGATGCCCAGTTGAATCTGAGCTGCCTTGGTGATTCAAGATTTGGTCGGATTTCACACGATGACCTCAATTTCAATTGTTCAGGCAAGTGAGCTAGGCTAGTCTGTGCTCATCACGGCCATTCACGGGACCACGAATGAAGGTTCCTGGAAAAATCGGGATACAAAGGGGCGAGGTAAGATAAGTTGAGCGCATCCAAATTTCGTGTGGCCATAGGTAAAGCAAAGGAATGGAGAGCAAACAGTACGCATCTACTCAATGTTTCTCACGGCACTCGCGTCGGCCATTTCATTTTCGGGCAACCTTTGCTATGGCCGAAACGTTAAATGACAAAGGTGAATTGGTTTGTTGAAGGCATCCAGCCGTAGTTCGTCAGCCACGTGAGATGTGTTCAAACGGTTACATCCTGAGCAAAATGGTCATACACAGCCCACCGTGAGGATACATAAAGTCCAATTGTTGGAGACGGATTCCGTTCATCATTAGCGTCGTTCAGTAATCGGCAGACCGATGACAACTGAACGATTCGAAGTCGCCTTCAACCAGACCCTCGAATGTCTACCAAGAAGTTGATACAAAAGGACTTATTTAGCATCGTCCATACTTTCATGCTTTTAAATTCCATCGCCGTATGGCATCGGAAGACGAAGATGGATATCTTGTGTGAGTGGTTTGTCGAGCCACCCGAAACGTTGCCTACTTTGTGTAGACATCTTATCCTTTTGAATGAAGCTGTATTACACCTTCATGGAGCAGTAAATAACAAAAATCAAGTCTACTAGGCAAGAAACAACTCGCGAGCTGTGCTGGAAGCGCATCACTGGTTCAACCGGAAATCAACTACATGGGTCGACAAGCACGGCACGACCCCTATTGGATCATACTTCGTCCTTGGGACTGTGAATTGTTCATCCTACTTACAGATTCTATCACGATTTCTTTTGCAATACTTGTCATCACTAAAAGATGGTGAACGGAGCCGTACATACTTCCAACAGGATGGAATACCAGCTCACTTCGCATAGCATGTTCGGCTTTAACCAGCGCTCCATAATGTTGGCAGCCTTTACCATCTACAGTGTTTCCCGCATTATTTCGAACTTTTGTCAAGATAATTCGAACTTGGGACACATTAATTTGGCCGTAGAACACCAATTTCGAAGGATGAAGCTAACTCCGAGTACCACCTGATTGAAATATGACCCCGACGCGTCCGAAATAAGACGCCCCATAATCATACCACACAACTGCACGTTGGTGCATTGATGATGCTTGATGTCACTGCGTTGGTTCACGATGTAGTGGCGACAGCAGACAGGCCTCATCTAGTGACAGTCACTGACCTTGACTGGGTGTAATCTCTCGCAGTGATCCATTCGTGGTCCCGTGAATGGCCGTGATGAGCACAGACTAGCCTAGCTCACTTGCCTGAACAATTGAAATTGAGGTCATCGTGTGAAATCCGACCAAATCTTGAATCACCAAGGCAGCTCAGATTCAACTGGGCATCGTTGAGCTAGCACATGATGACGCAACCCTGGATTTTTCAGTCCGTGTTGCGCAAGTAAGCAAAGTCATCGTCTGTGTAGGTTTCCGTTAGGGCGGGAGATTAAGAATTTTCGTTTGGTTCCAGTTTTAGATTCTTTTCGTTTATTTCGACGCACCCTGTAGTTTACCTAAAAAGACTAAAGTTGTTCGTCAGGGGCTATCAATTATTAGCCGTCTTTCATGCCGCTAACTGATTCTTCCATTAATCTATGTGATCATCACCTGTCCGCATGTGAAATGTTGGCTCACAAAATTCCCTCAGAACACACGTTCACTGCACAACGATCTTTCAAAGTGCCGCTCACATGTTTCAGTAAGATCCGCTTTTCGTTCGATGCCCTATGGAATCAATATTTGTAGGACCCTTTCTTATGGACTTTGCAATCTAAATGATTGTGAAAATAGCCCCTTCTTCGTATGAGAATTGGTGGATTGAAAATAAACCATATGATTTGCTATATTCGTTTGTTGCTGTGCTTCTGAGCAAAAACCCAGGTTAGTTGTAAGCATTTATCAACCTTGTGTAAGGTGTGTGCTTTGTACCTTCAAAATGTAGTACTGTTGCAAGGCTGATTTGAAGCGAAAAAGAGCCATATTCTTGAACAGGGAGGTTTCATTTCACCGGATGGGTTTAGTTATTCGGGTAATTTGGATCTCTTCTGGTGATCCACAATTGGGTGGCTAAGAAATGTATTTCACTCGCAGCAGACCGATTCCGAGGAAGGCCATAGTTGTACAGTGGGTCAAGGTGATCGGTACATGACCAGGTGAAAGGGTACGAAAAAACAAATGAAGGTCCTCGAGTACGTGAATTTAGATTTCCGGGTTGGGATCCACAAGCTACCTCTCCAACTGATGACTGGAGACCTTAAGCGATGTAGCTAAACTCTGCAGTCATTGGTGCTTACACATTGTTATGATTTTTGGTGCAACTCTGTTTTTTCCATTTTTATTCGGCGCTGCGAGGTAGTAACCAAATCCAGGACAGGTTCTTGCAAGTTTCGTGGTTTACCCTTATCGGGATTGTCGGCCGAGCATCCGTGCTGCCAGGGATGAGACCAACTATCACATATTAACATCCCGCAGCTAAACTTCCATGGACAGCCTTCCCGTTGACAGTTTTCTCTAAAACGTTGAAAGCGCAACCTCCATTCTGTCAAGCGCATCCACAGACCCGTCATATCGACTATCAAAAAATCACTGCTTTCGTTCAATTGTTGAATTCCCTCGTACAGTATGCAGCTCTCAGGAACAGAAGACCGATAGTATTTTTGGGGTTTTCGTCTTGAATCCTCTGCGCTGGTTATTTGAATAAACTCCTTGTTTACTTCTATAACGCGCTCATGTTGGCTGTGTGTGCTATTCTGGCCGCAATGCTTACAAAATTCCGGAATCTTTCTTAATCCCCGCAATAAAACGATGAATTGCGACTACCTGTTTTGTATTCGTTTATCTTTGGACCGAGCAATCAAATCCAAGTTACTTGAAGGACTCTTCTGCGTCTCCTGGCTCATGTGAGCGCGAGCCATCCAGTGACACTCCAAATGACCGAGTTAAATGCGGCCTTTTTCGTCAGGCTAATATGAACCCTGTCAGACTTTCTTATAAAACTTACTTGAAATTTTAAGGCTGTTAACTCCGTGACATCATTTTAAACTCTGAGTTTCAGTGGCTCACTCGATAAATATTTGTTGAGTTTCACATTTCATTCGAAGTCGTCTTCTCATCTGTTTGGATTTAGAAATCGAACGTTTGTCGGTACTACTTTGCGGGCATCATTCCAAGTCCTGACATTCAATGCTGACGAGTTAAACAATCTCGGTTAATCTGAACACAATAAAAATGTATGGACGTCGCAAACGATAGGTGAGCCAGTTGTGGTCAGTTTGAACCTCAACAACCCGTTGCTGTGTTACTTTCCAGATGTCAATCAGCGCCTAGTAAACTCCTTTGTGCAACTGGACGTATGCATCTACATTGCTGTATGAACGTGCGGATGCATCAAACTATTATGAGCAGAACTAATCGCATTTTGCTAGATGAGAATCGCATAAGTAGGGACGATGGTGTAATCCTTATGGTCAACGTCTTGAATTTACCAGGGGCTACGTTCACAATTTGCTTTCTGTAGTACTCATGAATGACTGTGTTGCGAACTTCTCATATTCTTACTATATTTCTTTGTTAGTATTGTACAAATTCTAGTGCGCGTAATACGAATATACTACAATACATTGCACGCTGTGATTGTGTTTCAACTCTACTACTAGACTGCTCGGGACTGTTGCACTCTCTGATACATTCGCTATCACACTTTCTTAGTCTTTTTCTGCCGAAATAAGTTCAAGATTTTTTTGGAAAATTTCATCCATGCGGCAATAGTAACTAAAAAGTGGAAAGGCCTTCCAGCTTAAGAAAGTCGTATGTCTTGTACGAAACTACTATATGTCATTATTGAAGCAGAATCAGAAATTCGAGAATAGAATTGTGATGCACATGTGTCCGATTAGTTGGAAGTAACTGTTTGAATGGAGCGAAGTTTTGGAAATGTGATAAAAAAAGAATGTGTACGGATAGAAAGATCAAATTTCCCTCGGGAAAAATAGCCGCTTTCACACTTATTTCCGCCTGGCGGGTACGCGTGCTAAGAAACATGTGATGGCCAGAATAGAATTAAAAAAGGACGATGACCATCTGGTAATAAATCAAAAACTTTGACCAAATCGTCTTTATCAGCAATAAGTGGTACATGATTAATTCCACAGTCCATCTATAACGTTTCACGAACAAAATGTGGCGTAAAAATGACGTCTGTCTGGAGTGGTTTGTTCCTGTTAAACGCAATCACGTCTGTTTGCATGATAATCACGCTAATCGCAAGGAAAGACTAATAATGTATTATGAAAAAATCAGTGGTATAGAAATCAATACGTTGCATTTTCATCGCCACAGAAGCAACAGCTCTTACTCTTCGTGATAAGGCCGGTGCTGGTCAACATTACGAGATTTCAATCTTAAGATCCCGTGTTCGACTCATCTCACCGGGGGATCATCTCTCCCACTTGGTGGCTCTCTGCTGCCCCCCCCCTCGCCGGGGCCCAGCTCCTTTGTAATAGACAAAAGAAAGAAAAGATAAAAGGCGCTGCTTGGCAGTCGGTCTACAAATGCCACCGGCATTTCATTCTTTTGTCAGGATATTAGTGATTGTTACAGACAACTTATTTATGCTTCTGCAGGTTCCCTTTCGTCCCTCACTTCTTGACTAAGGTATTTCATCTTCCTAGTACAGTTGGATTAAGTCTTAAACTGTTCCCATGGAACTTCCACATTTCTGCCGCGGAATGAATGAATACCCCCATTTTCCGTAGTTCACTAGCATGCTTCACGTATTTCTGTTTTGAATCCCACTTCGAGGATGACGACGCTGTTACCGATTGATCACGTGCCCTGTCCAGACGTCGATTGTCTTACCTACGCAGTCCGCATTGCCCCAGTGCTGGCGCGTAGCTGAGGCACGTGCTAGTTTCCTCGCTGTGGGATAGAATCGATCCGTTCAGGTGATCTGACTCATATACATGTCCGATTGAGAGCAGTTTGTTTTGCCAACATGACACGAACTATGGTAGCCACACCCGCGGATGTGTAGCAAGAGTCAGTGGGATTCAGTGTTTTGATATAGGGGGAGTATTTTTGGCTCCGTCCGCGGAGAGACTGTCGACGAGTAGCGCAGTTTTAGATTTTAATCTGCGAAAAGCATTCGACCGCAACAACCGGCTTTCGTTTGTGCGGATGTGTTGCTAATCTGTGAAACCCGGATTCTGTCGTTTTCTTTTAAGACCACAATTATATATCAATCTAGTCGTCGTTCTTGTTGGTTTGTTTTTTACACGTGATTTCAACAATGGACGACTCGTGTAGCGTCCGAGAATGAAATTGCAAAGTACAGTATTATTCATTATTTCTTACGATATCGAAGCACCTCTAACAGTTGTGTTCATGCTGAAAGATTGTTCGCTTGCTTTCACAGTTTGATCGAAGTTGAAGCATCCAATAACCAACCAAAATGCTTTTTTGACTGTTTTGAATTACTGGCAATCATTTCTACTGCTGATGCGGTCCGGAGCCACTTTCCAGTGATGGTTGTCATGGTCACGGTGCGGTAAGCAATCTTACATTCCTTTATATCCTATTCTACATAGCATTGTTTATTCTCGACTTGACAATGAAAATGACAATGATAGCAGATAGACGGTAATGACTGATCGCGGCGACGACTGTCACTGTATTGGCTAATGCAGAGGAGGAACATAGTTGGTACATTCGCGCTAATCGCCGTCGGAGCCTCGGTCAAGCAAACTGTTTTGCAATTTGCTTATGCATTCTTTCGTTTATGTTCGTCCCTGTTTGCTGGTGTGTGTTTGCGTGCGTGTGCGTGTGCGTGTGCGTGTGCGTGTGCGTGTGCGTGTATGAACATACTTGCGATTTATCTCAAAATTTGTTTTTAATCGCCTTGAGTACACGCGCATAGCTTATGGAAACGTAGGTACATGTGCGCCGAGCAAGCTGTCATCATTTGGCACGTCTACCGATTTTCTAGTATTGAAAAACTTTTTTGCTTAGGCTGGCCATCTGGAATACAACATTTAATATCACGTGACTATCAGAAATCCCGTGTTCCTCGGAAGATCAAAAACTATTGGCTTCATCGGAATTTAATCTAAAAGTAATACCGAGGCCTTGCCATTTATAAAGTTTGGAAAATGGAAAACTAATTCGATAATCTGTGAGCCTGCAGATTCACTTTGGTACATCAGTGAAATCATCATCCCCGGCTGAAAGTGTCCGACTGTTCAGCTTGCATTGGTTTTGAATGTTTGTCGGAGTCTAATGAAAGCTAAACTTGGCGTTTAGACGGCAAGTAAATCAACAATTTAGTGGATTGTGCATTGATGTTTACGCGTCAAACTATACCTGCTGTTCGGGAGTTTAAAACCTCTAATCACTTATTGTCCTTTTCGTCTTATTGTGTTATTTATTGCCCAGGGTAAGCGTAGTCAATCGTTTGAATGCGTGGAAGCAGTGGTTTTGAACGTTTTGAAATACTCCGAGATCAGATACATTTGAAATAGGTAAAATAGCTTAATCTAACAATCGAAAGTTTAAATTGCATTTTTACTACGGATGGAATTATCGGAAGCTAAAAATTAGTGGAATTAATTATACAAGTCGTAAAATCCTCGAAGCCGGACTCATACTGGGTCGCGGATGGAAATATCTAATATAGAACTGTTCGTACACAACAGAACTGGCTAAAACAAACCAAAATCGTTAAACATGACAGCGTTATTGCTAAAACACAGCTTTATTGTACCAAACATCAACAAGCGCACTTTTCTGTATTTACATTTTTGTGTATTTATGAACAGCATCACGATGTGTGGCTGTGTGCGCTAACGGAAGGAAAGACGGCCGTGGTACTGAGATTAAGAGCTCGGTCACGAAAACACAAACACACACAAACCGCGGTAGTCCATTTTAGTTTGAAGTTTCGAGCGGTTGACTTCGACTCCCAACCACTAATAGATACACGGTAAGCAGTCTTTGTTAGTAGGAAAACGGTACCACCAATAGTGAGCATAAGACTACATGGGTTTTCGTACAGACGACTGTTTCCAAGTTTTGGATTCACACACATGTGGTGAACAAATTGGAGGAATGTAATATTTGGATGTGAAGTCATTATACGGAATTCGTTCTGTTGCAATAACGAATTATCAGTAGGTAGTGGATTGCCTCCGATCCGAGCTACGGACAGCGAGAATACCACAGAAGGTGAGAAACAAGTTCGAGTCATATTTACAATTTATGCATTTATATACAAAGTTAGAAATGTCTTGATTGGTAGATTAGCCTTCGAGAATTGTCTGAACTTTTCAACCGTCTGTCGACACGGTTCTAATTGGCCGGCTGTCTAGGTAGGCCATCGCGAAGCTCCATCGGACTGAATTGCGTGACTTTCGTGCAGACTCATCACAAGAAGGTGGGCGCAGCTCAGGATCTAGGGTTCTGTGTGGCAGTATGGACAGCCGGTGTTATTATCAGACAAAATTCAGACAGTTTCAGGTGGGTTCCCTGTCTGTATGTGACTCTAGGTGGGCTTAACGACACCGACGGCGTCTCGATTTGTCCGCGCGTGTTTGAAGATATCAACGCTCAGTCGGATCTGTCAAGGGGATGAACCAGTGGAATCGTTTTTTGTGTGCATGCTCACGTAAAATTTTGGATCAAATAGATGTGGGAAACGTGAACGATTGTTAAGCTCATCGGTGCGATAACATTGCCTCCACATCTCTGACGCAGAGAGTGGGTATATGTGGGTGATCGGGTCACGGCTACAGTTGTGAACACGTGTCCTTGGGACGCACAGTGTGGTTAATCTAAGTGAGTGAGCTGGATCTGGAAGGTTGTGTTATTGTTTCTCCGTTGATGACTCAAAACTACGGGGTATACAATGACCCTATTTGGTGGTATGCCAGTCCAAGTTTCAGTGGCACACCCGTTCCACCATGTTTGAAGCGTACAATTAGAAAAGACAATATTGTAAGCCAGGCGTCCCCGTCACTGACGTTAGCGTGCAGCCAGCTTATCGATTCTTGGGGGGGGGGTATGCATACTGTAAGGAACAATGAACACTGAGGTCGCGCACACCGTGCCGTAGCCAGAAGTTAGCTTTGCTTTGTACATGATTGCAACAGGACAGAAAAACCGCGGAGCAGTCCGGGAGCACAAGGGTCAGGTTTCTCAGAGTTAGAATATAATACGCAATACTACTCATCATGAGACAACCATAAGACCTAATCAAAGAAGAGGTGGATTGTTGGGGGGTATCACAAATATCATAAATAAACGAAAGGTAATCTACCGATCGTCACTCGCCACGTGACCACTTTGATAAAACTGTTAGACATGTGATGGCTTGCCAGATTTTTCATGCAACAGATTATTCACGACCGGTCACAGTAAAGATTCAACCATACAGAACGGTGGTGACCCAGGAAGAACAAAAGTCAGATTCAACGACTATTATAGTTCGTAAATTATTCCGTGACTAATGTTTCGGTCGGACTGATATATGCACGAATGATTAGTAAATAAATCTCGACGTGATTTGCAGTTGCTGAGGTTTTCTTACCGCTTTGGTCGCGTATTTATGGGTCGGATCAATTAAAGCACGCGCCACTTTTTCAAATCCATATTTTATTGTAACCAGATTCTGTTGGTCTTGTATAATCACGATTTAATTAGACGTGCGAACGTATATTGTAAATCGACAAATTAATCGTCCAGCCATCCAAAAGGTGTGAGGTCACTAATCGAACGAATCCCAAGGACGCAGTTGGAATCAACGATTTTTACTCCCTGGACGACGTGCTTTCAGCTCTACTCGTAGCCACGCCCTACAGTGAGTTATTCAGTCAACTCAATATAGCAATTAAGTAGACGAATTGGAATGTTGGACATATTCGGTGCATTTAATCAGACACCGTAAAACATTGCAAGACTGGTGCGATTGTCCTAAGTCGGACTGAAGAAAGGTGATTCTGGTATCAAAGAAGCAATACACAATTCACAGTTATCCTATTTCCTAATAAGTATGTTTCATAAAATAGACCAACTGATAAAACTGAGTGAACATGTGGATGTTTACGTGCACGATAGCCGGGAGATTTTTCCATTACAACCAATGCTTTCTTTATTTTCTGTCAAAAGCTGACGTTTTAAATTTCATATTCAGCACAACGGTGCTATAAATGACATTTTGCGTCAGTTAGAATCAATAGGACAGCGCAGAACCTATCCGTTACACTGCTCTCTTCCCCAACGAAATGACACTGCCCACAGTGTTCCATATCTTGCCCGAACATACTCCTTTTGATCACTTGCTTCACTAGGCTCGCACCACATAAAGATGGTGAACAGGGCATGTCATTCCGCGTAACCACATCAATCAAATCAACCTGGTTAATAACCGCAACCATTCGAACTACTCAGCCCAACCGTAGGTGCCAAAAACGTAATACGAACTCATGACAGCGCAAATTTTCATAGGTTTAATGATTAAACAAACTGAAATTCGCGACTGATGACCCCGGGTCACTATCAGGATTATTATTCATTCACTATTTTATGACACTGATTTGACCAACCATTTGCGAATATGTTCTGACATCCGTTGTGAAAGTCTTCCGTCTGTTCGGCCGATTTAAATGTCAGCGCAACCCCAGGTGAACTGGTTCACGAGATGTCAATCAGGATGTGACTTGCGACTAGATCCACGTTGGTTCAGAATGATCATTCGGATGGTTGGCAAGAGACGAATTTCTGCATTTGGGAATGTGCGATTAATGGCTGAATTGAGTTTGTGATGCACATCATTGAAAATGTGGTCTCCTTCGAAGGTCAGTTTGACGTATACGGCTCTATTTGTTGCTTTATAGGTTGATTCACCCTTCGGGTTTTGTCGACTATGGACATCAATGAATTTTGCTGGGTAACTATAACGAATACCTGTTGCACAAATAAAGCTTACGTTTTTCGGAAAAGCGTCTCTCGTTCACACACTCTTGACACGATTAGAGAGCATCTTTACTAGGCTGCGTTTGCATGCAATCGGTGTAAAACTTGCGATATGCAATCACTGATCATCCCACGTGGCTTTTCTGTGGATGCAGCACTTTATGGTCCCATTGGATGGCTTCATACGTTTGATGTTTAAAAAATGGAAGCAACCGTCGGCCCCTTTTCCAAAAGAAACTGAAAAATTGGAGCGAGCGGAATGAAAGTTTTAAAATATTGACAAAATTTATAGAATCAGTATAAATAAGGATGTCGTCACCAAAGCGTTTGTATACAACCAGTTTGGGAATGCAATGATTTGACTTCGTCTTTATAATGGATAGAAACACATCTACTATTGTTGGACCTAATGGGGTTCCCGTCGCCACACCGTCGATTTGACCCGATGGGCTGCCTTTGACAAAACCCGAAGGGTGAATCAACCTATAAAGCAACAAATAGAGCCGTATACGTCAAACTGACCTTCGAAGGAGACCACATTTTCAATGATGTGCATCACAAACTCAATTCAGCCATTAATCGCACATTCTCAAATGCAGAAATTCGTCTCTTGCCAACCATTCGAATGATCATTCTGAACCAACGTGGATCTAGTCGCAAGTCACATCCTGATTGACATCTCGTGAACCAGTTCACCTGGGGTTGCGTTGGCATTTAAATCGGCCGAACAGACGGAAGACTTTCACAACGGATGTCAGAACATATTCGCAAATGGTTGGTCAAATCAGTGTCGCGAAACTGAAATGATCTCTAGTCGTGGGATTCAGAAACTTCTGACAGGCAGAAACCATTGATGCTACTCCGACTGAGAGCAAGGCATGCTGAAGTAACGAGATGTATTGAGTCTAAATGCAGAGCACGTGATACAGTCCCATACAGCTTCGCTCTACCCCGAGCGGACAACCAGCCAGTCAGAACGGTGGCGACACGGGCGAGAATTTCACACATACCCCTAGAGCAACCGGGCCAAATATATTACACCATTAGGGTTCTTTCTATTCTGTATACAAATGCAATTAGATTAATCCATGTACATAAAACCTAACCTGTCTTACAGCTGTCTTGAACTTTTCTTTGTCTTTAGTGGTGTAGTCTGTGTCGGAGCTAATCCATTGCGTATTATTAGTCAGCATTCGTGCCTTCTTGCTAGCGAACGAATTCTGTGTTATGATTTCAACTAGTAATATTGAGGAAGACTAATGTAGTCGAGTACGTGGTGCTCAAACTGCAAATCTAAATATCTCTACCTGCTGTCCAATCAGGAGGAAAACCGATAAAATAACCTATTAAATGCATCTGGTTTGACAACAAAGCAGAAGCACTACTGATGTGGCCTGAAAAACCCCATCTGCCTTATTCTGGATGCCAAAGGGTTTGTGATAAAAATTGTCTCGGAATGCTTTTGACCTACTGTCAGCATGCATGTCGGCCAAAACTATAAAAATGCTTTTATGCGATCGATGATTGTTCGAAATTTTACCGGGCACGAAGAACAATTGATTTCGGCTTAATGAACACTACAGGACTCGCGAAACATCTTTCACCCTTCATTTACTGAACAGCCAAAATTACTGATATGTATTGGTACGCGAATTTAAGAGTTCAGACCTAATTATCCGGTTTGAAAATGTGTTTGTAATCGAACAATGAATGTAGATAAAGCTATGTAGGCATATGATCTGGTTCGCCTACTGTATACTTGTAGAAAGTCAGGCTCGTGAGATATTCATATCCTGAGTTGTGATAGGGGGATCGAGGTTAACCCTTAACTTTTCCATCCGGCTATTTCTAGGTGATATCGATTCGCCGTCCTTCCCATCATACGACAATTATGCGATCAACATCATCGGTCGGTCAATTTCATTTTCTGGAAACCTTTCAGTGACCGGGATTTCTATTATGAAAATTTTCACATAATATTCAGAAAAACCGATCCGGTTCAAATTGCCAGTTGTCATGGTAGTTGTAGCTGATTGCGCGACAGCAGTGAACCATTGGTTGGGTAGCAAATTCCAACGGACTGTTCGCAACAATGTACTCTTCTAGTGATAGGCAAAATTGGTGCTCCACCTTGTAAGACTAGATTCGGGTTCCCAAACCCCGCATTGTTCATTTGGGCTGCCATTGTCAAAAACGGGGACACCGGACAGCCATCGAAGTTGGCACAGATGTTCAAAATCTTTCACCACTGTTAGGAGCACCTAGCAATTAAATTCTGCTTCTGAGGCAACCACCACATAGCGAAAGAAGCCAAGTGGGGTGGTTCAAACGATTACTATACCGTAAAACATGTTATCGTGTATATTATTCTTTTTTAAACGACGCTCACATAAGATCAATGTTCTGACTAGCTGAACATTTCCGGTCCGATTTCGCTTGTGTTCTGAAAGCTCTTCCAAATAGCGCCGCAAAGTTGTGCAAAATTGATATATATATATATATATATATCAGTTTTGCACAACTTTGCGGCGCTATTTGTGTCATTGGAATAATGGCGAAAGACAAAAACAGTAAGCAAGAAACGGAAAAGAAAATGAAGCAATATGCAGAGATAGCCACATAACCTCTTTTCCATTGTTCATCTCCACTTTGTCGGCTGTCCATCGGGATCTGTAATTACTCTGTAAGGTTCACACTACCTGGTTCAACGAGAAGACCCTATTCCGAGGCTTTGACCAAATGGTTTAAATCAAAATGCAACAGGACGATTTGAGGCTCACGTAACTCACTAGGGACCGGTGAGTGAGTCCTCAATTCCTACGTACTTCGGATGGGACGAGATTTCCTCCGTGCCGAGTACACCTCTCTTCCACAGAAGCCCGTAGGCATACAGATGCATGGTTCATACACTGCCTGTGACTGATTTCGATTTAGGGTTTATTGATCTCTCAGGCTGATTACCAAAA
>LUCM01008576.1:2621-93666 GCA_008360955.1 Fasciolopsis buskii
GATGATTGAACAGCTTGCAATGCCCAGGCTATTGACTAGTTATTCTCACCATGCTATTCTACCTATCGACACTTGTTTATTTATACTTGACCTTGCGACTAGTAATCTTTGCACTACTAGAATAACTGAAGAGCCTCAAGCGCAAGCAACGAAGCAGCACACCTGTCGAAAGCACAAGGTCCTGGCAGCCGGTCCGATTTGATTTAATCTGATGTCCTATAGTCCTGTCTCGATGTTTCTCTCGGTTGCGAGGTGAAGCCAATAATCATTGTTGCTCATTTGTACAGAAAAGATGGACGTATAGCCGATATGAATGTTCTCTAACGTGATGTTTATTGCTCTTCCCTCCGATCTAATCTGTTGACTAGATAGGCCAAGGTTTTTGTGGCAAATGTGTCATATCGACGGTTTTGCTTGTGACATTGCCCGAGGTTTAAATACGATGTTCACAACCACGTTGTGCATATTCCCCGCAAATAATGGAATTGTTTCAATTAAGTGCCGTGACAGAAGAGGGAAAGTGTTTTGCATTTTCGGTATTTAATTTGACGAAGCCGATTTTGCTACTTGGATTTTGGTGCCTTAGTTTAGTGAGATGACAGAATTGTTATGTGGCTTTTTGAAGTCAGTTTGATTGCTCTAGAAATCATGGAAAAATTATAAACGGATATGATAAAAACTTTGAGCAAGGCCCACATTCTCAACAATTTCAAGTAGCCGACTCCTGCCAATAAACGTTGGCCATTCTTCCAGTAAGTAGAAATTAAGAAATAGAGTAGGCATGAGGAAAAAGATAACAGAAAGTTGCTTAAGGTCTAAATATGTTCGTCGGTAAAAGGAGCACCCACGTTTTAATAACGATAAGAAGAATAATAATTATAAGAATAATGGGTATATTTCCCAAAATCCGAGGGTCATTCGCAACGGAAGATCAAATTTACACAGATGGCGCAGTGAAAATCGCAAGACAAAATTTAGTGATGAAGATGCAGCGTCCGTGCTCTCATGAACATAAACTCTAGTAAAATAGACTAAACACGAGTTTTCGGGCTTTAAGTCAGAGCTAGAAAATCCATCGCCAAAACTTTCTTAGGCTGACTATGAGTCGCGCGCTGCGAGTTAATCCATGTCTAAACGCATCAAAGGTGCGCATCGCCGGCGCATTATTTGGCTGGGAGGAAATGGCGGGTGTTATCAAGTGGCCGGGTTCATCAAGAATCAGGAGGGTATTACGGTAAAGATGAAGATCGATATGAATGTAATAACGGGATGGAGAAGAGTGGAAATCACACTGGATATCATATGAGGTGGATGGAGAATGGAAATCAACAACATTCATTAGCCAAAATAATGCTTAAAATAAAACAGCAGGAAACCTTCAAGGTTGCATAAAACAATTTACGGGACGAAAATATATGAAGAATTTTGGACAGAGAAATAGTGGAACTTACAAAAATGGTCACTGGATTTATGCGGCTGGGAGCGGATTGTGATGTGTGGCGGAAAAAAACAGTACGTGTACGATTTACAATCAATCCTTAAATACACTCGCCATGAACGGCCTGTGTGTTGTCCCTGTTTAATATCAGAGATTATGGTGTTCTGTGATGGTAGGGATCGGGAGGTTCGGGGTGTGTGCGGCATTTCAGTAGTGTTAGAAACTGTCTGGTCAATCGTCGTGGTTCATCTGAGATTAGGTACCCGGGGAGTCATTGGCGCTGATTTGATTGCCTTAGGGTTACGCGGCCAGGTACTGCAGAATCAGATGCAGATAGCAAGGGATAGGCGACCAGCTCAAAAGATGGAGCGAAGCTTTCGGCGAGAGTTTGCGTTGCATCTGTGGTCATTGGCGAGCCTAGAGAAGGGCCGGAGAGAGGAAGGGCAGTCTGGAATTTGTTCCCGCTGGTGTTAAGGTGAATACACAAAAGATGGGAACAGTGATAACAGACAGTTCCTTATGAAGATTACAGGGACCAAACAACTGTCATGAAACACGCAAGGGGTGGTTTCCGTTGACGGGACGTGTGCAACGAACGCCATCTGCTTTCGCCCTACAGGGTATATGGTACAGTCAGTCCTGGGCTGCGTGGTCTTTATTTGTAACACGTTCCTCTTTCATATTCTGACATCCTTGCAGATACAGATTACAGCGGTCTGATAGGATGGCTAGCGCAATGGTTAAGGAATAAAGTCCCTATTTATTGTTTGTGGAACTCGCCTGGTGTACATGCTACAGGGAACCAGTTATAACTGATCATGTGTTCAACCGCCGGTATTTGCTACTTCCAATTGCCAGGAAATGTATAACTGTATGGGTAGCGGATGGCAGCATGGGCTGGATGCTAGGACAGGATTTGCCTGATAATGCTGATCGCTAATCTGTTCTACGCTCACCGTGTTTGCTGTTCCTAAAATATTTGCTACTGAGACCAGAAACATACGAGACGAAAAGGAAGATGGTTTTTGTGTTGAAACTTGCCACCACTTTTTCCATAAGGAAGGACTGACTGCTCGACCGCAGTTAAAAATTGGGTATCGGGTGTGATGTTTGTTCTTTGTGGTTTCACTACGGGTGCGGGCATCTCTTGCCTAAACTTATAAAGCTCTAAGCCACCCATGAAGGTTTTCTGTGGGTTTCCCCAGAACGCATCTTGTACTATGGGTAAGGACATTCACATTAGGAAACAACGATAGGTACAGGTCAGAGTACAACCTTCAAGCCAGGGACCAGCTAATACATTCGTCGATATCCCTAAAGAGCTAAGAGGTTAGCATCCCTAAGCATGAGAGAAATGAAAGCGCAGGACAGCCAAGACCAACGCCCATCATAGCTTCAGGTACAGCGTGATGTGGCATCAGTCACGCGAATACTAGCTCAGGCGAACCTGGCAACCCGTCGAAAGTCGACGGTGAAGAAGTCCTTCGCACAGGAAAGTAAAATGCAGAGGTTGTCCGTCACTATGTACTTCTTCAGCAACACGACGACACTCAGAATGCGACGCTAAAATAGACTTCGGTCGACAGAGGAGCATGGTGGCAAACGCGATAACTAAGCCTCTCTGCAGATGAGGACATCAGAGTGTCGACGAACGTCTTCAGAGTGCTGTATATCTCGGCTCACATACTCAACGGAATTGCTGAGGCTGGGACAATACAACCAAAGCTCTCAAGGAGGGCCTTCCGGACCGAGGGTAGTGTAGTTCTTTAACCGCCAACATAGTGGCATTTTCCTGGTGCAGGATTTGAAAATCCTTGAGGTCCGGAACAGAATGACGTGTGAACCGGAAACCATGACAAACGGCTGGTTCATTGCAGGAAGCTCGTGGGAGCAGCCCTCTGCATACATCGTTCGGGCAGGAGTCTCACACAGTACCTTTCCAAACTTAGGCAGTTCGACGTTTATACAACAATAGTACGTCTCATGGAAAACTGAGTGTGTGGAAAGTCTTAATGGGAGGACTGTAAGATACAGCCTGTTGCGGGAGGATGGAACAGTTGATCCGTCTAGAATTATTACCGGACAACGAGGGCAAACCCGGGCCCCGCAGCCCAGTAAAACAGACCCGGAGAAGATAGTGCCGCTAGGAGGGGGAGGAAGCTAAAGGTATTCTACAGCAATGCTCGCGGCAAAAGGGGAAATCGGCGACAACTCGGAAATGAAGCTGTCACGTAAACTGCATAGCCCTCAGAGACGCCTGGCTGAAAACCCACGTTTAATAGTGCCCCTATATGTACTCAGAAGCAAGTTAGCTACCACCGGAATAGAAGAGACGGCGGAAGAGGTGGCGATTTATTGTGGCTGGTCGCTTAGCACCGTCAACCGCTTTAAGGTACGTTTTGACTCGGTGATCCAGCAATGAGCGTCTTTGGCCATGAGGGGCGCCGTATGAATGTTACTGTCGTGTGAGCGTACCGAGCAATTTTGAAGCTTTTAGACAGGCGGTGGAATGCAGCAAACTAAGCAGGTGACTTACGTTCAACAAAATTAACTGGGAAGCGGGATGGGCGGAGTACCTTCCTCCACTGGAGGACTTCTGCTGGACATTTTTGTGAAAGGGATCAAGTTCAACTGCCCCCAGCCCTAAATCAGTTAAAGCCCATCTACGACAAAATATAGACATCCTTACTCCCAACCATGTTCTGATTCTTCCCACCTAACAAAATTTCATTTTTATTCCATAGAAGCAGTTCGCTCCACCCTCGCTTCTCCCATTCGAAAAAGCCTCATCTTACGACTCCCCATTTTGTGCCCAACTTGGTTAATCAGCTTGATGTTTCAACTGCTTATCTGCCGTTTGTTTGCACATTTATCCTTTCCTGAATTTTGATCCATGAAAGGCCGAATTTGGTCCCAAAAGTACCGCTGAAAATCCGCCGGCTCCTGCAAGACATGACAAAGTTCCTCGGCGGTCGAAGCACGAAGGGATTTTACAGCCCATAACGGGCACAAAACTGGACTCTTATTGGCCCAAGTAAAAATTCCTGTTGCTAGGCTAGAAAAATACAGATCAAAGTGGCCGAAGCAGATTTTGGTAGCGCCTGGAATGCAGCTTAGAAAGCGAGATGGAATCTAGGTTGTCCCGTATCTGAAGTAAAGGGCAGCCTTTCTTGCAAGTCTGTGGCTCTTATGCAGCCGCTGGATTTTTCAGGTTATCACTGATGGTCTCAAATGCAGCGCTTTCTTGCGGCTTATTTCAGTTTTCACAGGAAGTTTTGGCCCGCACATTCCCATTGTCCAGAATTGTTCCGATGATGTGCATTCCGGTTGTGCCTCCACCTCTTCGATGTCCAGTTTGATGGGTTTCGCCAAAAGAAACACAGAAAAAGGTTCCTCATTTCGCCATGATGACGAGGCAAGCCAGAAGTCGCATGTGTTTGCAGGTTTAATGAAAGATGATAGATGCACAATGGAAAACTTGCCTACCAGTTACCCCTTATCTCCTCATCCCAGGACGCACCACATCCCATTATAATCCAAAGCCTGGCAGATTAAGCCACGTCCTGCGTGGTTACGACGTCGCTAAGCCATTGGTTCCATTTACGTGATTCCCTGAGTAAGTAACTGAGACATAACCAACTGCCTAGATCGTGGGTTGCCATGATTTCTGTCATGGGCATTGTGGCAGAGTTTCTCTCTTGCTGAAAAAAATCTAGGCCGATGCCTGACAGGCCAGTTACAATCACAAATTTCTCCACTGGATCACATCGGTGTCTTCTGTCTAAAAAGAGGTGGTCTAAGTCAATTGCATGTGATCCTGTTTACCCCCTGCTGCCAGCCTTTCCATTGGCTAAATGCTATGCCTCATGAAAGCAATCAGTCGCCCTTCTGAAGAAGGGAGGTAAAGCCTGAGGGCAGTATTAAAGATTAGGTTTCACTATGAACAATATGGGATTACGAACACTCCCCATTTACAGCAGGACAAGGTTGACATCAATTTAAAGGTTAGAACACTGGCTTTCGGGTTTTCTCCAAAACCCCTCTCCATCTAAATAAAATCTAGCATGATGGTTATCACCAGGTCCTTCACCGCCTTAACGGAGTTCACAGTTAGCAGTTCCTCGTCATGTGATGCTGGAAAACTAACAATTCTTCTCATAAAATGTGGCTTTTGCTGCATTTCGGGACAGTTCCCACTTTCAACCCAGTCTAGTTAACTACCTATTGCTGCTGTGCTATATATGCCTGTAGACTCCGTAGTCTTGACCCCGCCAGCGAATGAAAATCTAAGTGATTTCGGGGCCGAGCCTTGCTCATTTATGAGCAGTGGGCTGAAGACTATATGCGGTGCCCTGTCCCGTCGTTCAGGCTATTATTAGAAGAGCCGCATCCTGGTTGGTTCATCTACAAATTCAACCAATATGAGTCTTGCTGGGCCCTCCCTAAGAGAAAGGAGACCTGTGATTCCACTCTTATATCGCCCGCAAGAACTGAAAGTCCTGTCATAACGATGGAATCTGCTAATCGCCCGTGATTCCGGCATTTGATTGCCGACTAAAAGGCTCCTCTTCTGTTGGAGCGGCCAACTTGCACCTAAAAGAGCGGTCCATCAACCGGAATCAAAGTAAATGCCCCCCGACCTTTCTCCCCGCGGCAGCGAATTTCGAGGTGATTTTCTCTCCTGGCATATTTTCTGGTATCGCGGTCCCAGTCAGCCTTGCCAATGCATTTGCTCTGGACGTTTAGCCTCCACTGCTCTGAATCTGCTGGCCTAACAGGGATAGCGGAGGCTGTGACCGCATGAGCATACGTTTGCTTATTTGGCACCTCAGAATTCGCATTCCCCTGAAGGAAAAAGTTTGTTTGGCAAAACAATTTTAACATCGGCGCAATTATGACCTTGTGGAGTTTTAAATACGACGCTAAGGGTCATGTTGGACTCATTCTCCGCAAGTGATGGAATTCACAAGATTAAGTGCTACGACGGAAGCGAGAGAATGTTTCGTACTCTCGGTATACAATTTGATGAAGCCGATTTCACTTCTTGGAGTTTAACGCTTCTGACGAGTGCTAAGGGTTGGCAAAACACGACAGCTTTGATATGTGGTTTATTGATATGTTTTAGATTGCTTTGTGAATCATGGTAAAAACGTGGACGGTTTTGCTAAAAGTGATGGACAAATCCCGTATTCCGAAGACAGTAATCGGCTAGAATTGGAGGAAATCGCTAATAATATGAAAGAAACGTTGGAACCAACTGAAGACGAAAATGTGGAAAGTAGCGAATTTGAGGAATATAACGAAACTGGGCCAAAGATAAGCAAGACAAAACAAGTAACATTTGCATCGTTCCAAAGTGAAGTAGCACAACCACCTGAATACGCAGACGACGAATACGGCATTTCCGATCATTCAAGCAATGAAGGTGAGGATGAGGTAAGACATGACATCAATAAAAGTAAATAATACAGAGTTAAAAGAAACGGAGTTTTGGTTTCATGTGTTACCATTATTTTTTAAATATACAAACTCAAATTGATTCCCCTTCCGTATGAAAGGGCGCAAAATCACTGAAAACCTGTGCGAAATCTGAGTTTGTGGTCATGAACAGCTGACATGTTGCACAGAATTTTCCGCTTTATCGGAGCGCAACATTTTAGACCAATGGATAATCAAAAGGGCTCTGACTTTCTGCCTTGGGGGGAAGAGATTTTGCTTTTCATGCGTCCGTGAATTCACGGTTACATGATAGCCAATAAGAACGCAACAATTAGGCTGGTCATAGCGCCCATTTTTCTGAACCCACTTCATTAGAGGATTTCACAGGCATCTGCACGATTCTGGCCGGTCCCACCCAGCTGCCAATTGCCTGACCTTATTTGGAGGCCAAATAATAGGCACACAAGAACGAATAATTTCATTCTCAGTTAAACTGCGAAATGTACCGGATTTGTATTTTCTGTTCACAGTCAAAAGCGTGTTGCTCCTGTTTTTGGGTGTTTAACAGTTCTTTGCAAGAGCATAGTAAACGCTTACACACAATCTACTGAAATAAGAAGGAAAATTCAGTAGGGTGAGGTGCGCTTACGAGCAAATATTCGTGTAAGGAGAACATCTCTCTTCTGCATTTTTGAACGGATGGCCACGTGTGGACTGGAACGAACATTCACTTACCATGGGTAAATTTGCAAACGTCCTAACAGACACAATTATGCAGTAGGAATACACCTGGAAGGATGGGAAATGTATTGTTACTCAGGTGAAACTGGACTACATCAAGTTTCCTGATGCCGCTCATTCTTGTCCAAATCCAAGTTCTCTATTACTGCAGTCGCGTCCTGCGACAAGATCACACGGGCCGCTTATGAGTGGTGTGCATTACTGGTGCTGATGACCTCCGAATGTTTTCGTGTCTTGCAACCACTAGACCATAAGCCCTTCTATGGCTGACGCAGTAGCGTTTTTGAAGTGTTTCTTTTGCAGCAGAGCCTCTACATTTTTTCGGTTTAGATATACATAATAAGGGCTTACCAACGATCATCTGTTTTACTTTCGTTTTTGAATTCTATTTTGCTGTGTGCTCCAGGGTAATTTACCTCGCGGGTTATCCTTCCAGCTAGTAATCTAATCATCATTTTCCGCGCATAACGAGAAGCAATGTCACTGTAGTTAGTTGTGAAGATGAACTCCTACGTTTTATAATGGCAAAACATTGCTTACCAGCTGTTGGCGATTTTCGCTATGCAGAACTGTCAGATTCAATTGCCCCAGAGCTTGCAAAGTTGGAAAAGAGAAAATGGTCAATAGTCGTCCATGGTGAATCAAGCACTCCAAAATATTCAGCCACTGCTTCATTGTACTGAAGTGACGCATGATATTCGCGTATATAACATTCATCTCCTCTGGTGCCAACGATTTATGAACGGTGGCGTAATCGACACAACGTACGTCAATTTTCCTATGGCCCGTCTACGTCTGTCCGAATTCTAGAAGTGTTGGAATTTGTTTACGACATGGAAACTAGATCCGAAGTTGCAGAAGAAATCGAAGCACAAGCCATATATGTAATTTACTATAATGTTTAGGAGAATTCAGTAGTCCCTGGGACTGCTTCTATCCACGACCGTGAAAATCGGATGGGTCTATGATGGTAAATGATTTAGGCTTAGCTGTGTGAAACAAAGGCTTTATTAACAGATGCTACTTACGATTGGCAATGGCGGGGGCATTTGTTCCATCGCGCAATGGAGTTGATATTCCTGTTTCAACCGGACCTATTAATGTAAAAATGATGCAAATATAATAATCCGCACCACTTGGTGTTGATGGTGCACAGGCATACCACCTAGGCGTTAAATTTTCTTGTGAAGAGAAGTTTTACTTTCGTTTTCTGGTTGCATTATCAATACTCTTGGAATGACTTACGGTATTCTTTCGACAAGCAGTCTCGTATTTACTGTCCCATTTCTGGAAGTAAATACGTCATTCTCGGCTTGCTTTTGAATGCGCCAAGCCTTGTTGTACAAAGCTTAGAAATGAATTACGTAAAAAATGACGACTTACTAGTGTATATCAGTACTTTGATTGGCCGGATAATAGTGTTTGGCGGAACGGGTGCATGCGTTCTCGCCATTTGATGGAACCGTGCTCGGACAGCACTGGGCACGTTAACAGCACTCTCAGCCGGTGCAAGCGACGACTTATGCATACATCTTTGTTTCCATTATCCAACAGGATGACGACGACAAGAAACTGAAGGTCGCTGGCCATACAAAAGACAGGGCTTATAAATAACTGTTGATCGATTTTATATTGAGGACAATTTTTTGGTTTTAAGGTGTATTTATCACAAGTGGGATGCAATGAGCACAGTGATGAAGTGGGTAAGGAGTGTGAGTGAAATACTACGGTGCCCATCATCATGAGGGAAACCAACGAATCTGCAAACGATTTCCCCAGGACTGAAATAAACTGAATGTCCAAAAGGACTTTTAAAGAAAAATATATTTACTTGTGCTGAGGGCAGGAGTTCATCGATCACATTAGTAATAAAGTTAAAACGAGAAAATCCTATTTTGCTAACACCTAGTTTGTCATGTTCTACTTGTTCTGCTATCCCTGTTTACTAATACAACATTATCCAAAAAATTTGTGCTTACGGTGTAACCATTACGGACTAGCTTGGCTTTCTGTACAAAAGAGGAGGACTGTGCGCAACCATCTAGTCAAACACCCAAACTACCTGTCTCGCCGCAACGCCGCACTAATTGTGACGCTATTTGTTTATTACGTTTTATCAATGACCTGATTTTGAATAAATGGGGCTCAAAGGGAAAGGCACTGAAAGCTTTTAATGGGCCATGATTTCCCAAATCATAGCTTAAATGAATTAGCGAATACACATTCACTGACATTCACTCTAGTCCGCACAGTTGCTCATGTAAACGTACAAAATGATATAACATACTCGCAGCCGAGTTTAAAGTAAACTCGGCAGAAACACGGAATAAAAAATGAGTTGCTAGGGCTAAACGTAGGAAGTGGACGTAAACATGACCAAGAGTGGTATCTATTAGAACAACTATACCGAAGTACACTAAAGATTGTCTGAATTTCGTCGCCTTCCTTGAGCGGTATCCGTTCCACCCACGAGATTTTTGATCAAATTCATTTGGTAATTGTAATCGTAATTGTTTAATGAAGCCATTTATTACTACAATCTGTTGCGAATTGAACCGTACTCCTTTGGTAACTGGTGAAACAGTCCATAAGAAAACTAATCACCTGACTACATCCAAGCATAAAAAATGAATGTAATCTTTTGGGACGTCCATTGCCATATTGACATCAGATGTTCGAAGGGGGAGATAACTTGACGATGTCGACGGAAATTTGTGCTTCTCAATATAGGGTCCGCTCACCAATGGAAACGTTGTCTTATGTTTGCGGTACACGCACTGCTGTATACACTTGTCACAGCTATGGTAACCGGAGTGCGACTTCATTTTGATGAAAGACCGAGCAGGATGGTCAAATATAATTATCTTTAATTGAATTTGATGACACAGCATAATTAGTAGATGAAACGGGAATATAACAAAGATGCAAAACTGGCAAAATGGAAACGTGTATTACAACCACTTCCTCATTTCACTTACCATTCATGGTCACTGGTTGACGGAAATTAGTCGTAAGCTACATAAAATGTGTATTTATGCTGACAATAACGCACCAGTTATTAATGCTAAACCATACATGGTTCAAAACAAACCGTTCAATAGTGTTGCACAGGATCGCGAAAAATTCAGAATGCCTATATTACGAGGGGAATTTTTGGTTCAATTAAGAAATACTCATATCGTTATCCGCGTACCGATTTTCAACTTTGGTGAAGCATCACCCCTAGATGCCGTTTGTTAGCTCCTTCATGGATCGTTCAATTCCGAAACAAAAAAAATTACCATTTACCACGGCAGTCATATTATCCAGAAGATGGATGTCTGTTGTAATGCTACGTAGCAATCAAGCATCTTTATCTAAATTCAAATTCGCATGCACAGAAACACGTAACTTACTATGCCACGGAACAGAAACGAATAAACTTCCCCTGCCTCAACAAGTACCGTTTAACTTTGAGCTTTCGCTGTAGAAGCAGCTGAAGCAGCCAAAATTTTGGCTGTTACCTACAGCAATAGGATACTGCGGTAAGGATAAACCGGTTTGGGAAGTGGTGATAAATCAATCGCAAGTAGGCACAATTATCTTCGGCAGCATATAAGTCTGCAAATTATTATTTTATTAAAAGCTATATAATGGTTATGGATTTCCTCCAAAAAATGCCCCCGATCGCTGACAGTACTGCGCTATTACATTCTCTGTGGATTTTTTTAAACTCGATTATTCATAATCTTGTATCTCAGGGTGCTCCCATTTCCCAAAAATTTGCGTGAATCATTTGCGGAATTTAATGCTTTTCACAGTTTAATGTTCACAAAATCCCAATAAGTAGCCCCTCACTTAGACATTGCGTAGCGCGCAATCATTTAGTTCGCACAATCTCCAGCATTGTTTTAAAGGTTCATCGCGAGTGAAAAACCAGTACATTGATTAACTGTTGACGATTGGTGCCTATGTGCAAAACACATTTTCAACAGTTTGGAAAAACACTTTGTAGTGCACTGACTATAATTGTGACTTTTGAAATTATTTTAAAATCAATTTAGCGTTTATACGTATATACTTATTCTTTTCGTCTGCTTAACTGAACTTCTTCAAGGATCCAAAAAAATTCAGAAATAAGAACACGTGGAGACCGCTGAGTGTTTGTGGCTACATTATTGTTGCATATGCAGCAGTTTCCAAATATTAATATACAGGCAACTTCGTGTATGAATTGAGTGAACACATTTTGTCAATCGTATATTGTAAAATTAGAAAACGTGAATTAGTATAATTTGTTTATCAAGAGGACATCAGTGCGATGTACAAAATTTAAGAAGTTTTCTGCGGATTATAACGACCATTTTCCTACGGAAATAATAGTGAAAATTTCGCCAGGCTGTTAGGCTCAATAAACTCACGTTTACTATGTGAAAGAAAAGTTTATATGTTCATTAGCAAAACAGTAATACACCGTCCTACGTCACTTAAACCGACTGTCAATTTCTGATTGAGTAGCATTTTGATGATTGCGCAACTGACCGCAGTATTAAGCCACAAATCTCTTAGCGCGTTAGGAACAATCATAACCATGGTTACACTGCACAGGCTTAGATGAGAAAAATCAATGATCATTGAGTCCATTGCTAAGCAATTAACCATATATTTACAACAGTCATTATCGATTCGTCAGACCTCCATATCTCATGGCCAACATTGAGATCACTTCACATTTATTAATTATTCTTTGTTAACTGTTCTTCAAGATTTCCCTAAAAGGTAATCTTGTATGTTTTTATCGTTGCCGGCCGCACGAATATGGTAACCAGCCAACAATGCTTGAAAATAAATCTAGCGCAAGAAATCATGTCCCTGTAACGACCAATTTCCGTTATTCCTTATTCCTGAAGCTGTATTCGGCTACTGATTGTAATCAGTAACCAACTGGGTATAGATAAATTTACGAGACTCATTCTAGTAGTCCGCATGACAGCGGTCACGCGCACGTGGCCGGTCATCGTGCCGCTGTAGATATGGCATAACCCCCCTTTGTTCGATCCACGTCATTGGAGCTTCCGATTCGGTGTGTGCTAATGTACTACGGAAAGAGTGTGAAACAGAAGTCCGTGTGTTCAGTACATGTACCAGTTGCGAACTGCATACTCATTTGTTAGCGAAGATTTAGCGGACCAATCAGATTTGTGCCGCGTAATATGTGCAGAAGCTTTGCGCTTACACAGATCTGGCACAGCAGCATGCACAAATTGTGCTAGCAGAGATTGCAAACACCGGCAAAATCTTTCTGGAAATGCCCAAAACTCAATTAGTACTAAACATACCCACTTTGAACACTGTATCAGTCGTTTTGGATGGATTTCGCAAGTATTCTAAAAATAGTACATTTAACCCTCGCTAGCTTTTGATTTCCTATAATCGCTGTACACAAATAATCAACAACTTAACTACACTTTAATATAGGCTAAAATCTTTGGAGGTAAACCATTTGTTTTATTCAAATGGATAACTGCAAGAAAAGAATACAACTTGTAGGCATATCCATATGCTTCATCAAGAAATTTAAAAATATTGCCTGCGAATTATAAGGACTTGCTGGTTCCCGGCGTTGTCGAGTGATGCGAGGTCGTTGACACGTCTTCCTCTAAGCTTCTTTTCATCTGAAATAATTTTGGGAGGCATTATTATCGTTTTCTTATAATAACAATGATTGTGTTACCCACATAAATGAATGCAAACATAAAGGAGAGCATGGTGACGAAATATGTCTCGGATATAAGGTGACAAGTGATGGACTAGTGACTTCGTTTTACATATTTTTGATTTAAGGTAGATTACGCGTTCGAAACCGTTTAGTTTACATCCCTGATTATATGCTGCGGTGGGGTTCATTCTGCATACATATATATTTAGTCTACTTAAAACGACTGAATTAAAAGAAGCTAATGATTAACTGACCTCTGCCATGGAATATTGCGTACCAATATTCCATGAATTGACTAAGTCAGCTTGCACAGCATAATTTCGTTGTTGCGTGCGCCCTGTCAATTCTCTTCGATGCTTTTTATGATGACCACAGAATAGCTCATGCTGCACAAAGCATTCGCGGGAGAGAAGTCACACCCATTCGCACAATCTCTTTACCACACAGATAGGTTTTGGCGGAACTCTTAATTTTCAACTGTCCGGAAAATGCCGTTGACATCAACTGACACAGAGCATCACTAGTTCCGTCGTCGAATGTTGAGGCACCTGCATTCATCAAAAGTTCGTCTCGATATTTATTACATTCTGAATTGCAACCTAAGGCTTGATCGTAATACGTTGGCCTATCCAACTTTTCGTCTCGACAAACTGCCAACTGGTAGACTTCACTGGTTGGACTGTAAATGCAAATTTGTGATCAGCTGCCACACGGCGAATACTTCCTTTCTTATTTCCCTTAAGCCATCACGTGACGACAGGTACATGGCATACTAACCTCCCATAGACAGTTAAGGAAACCACAATTACCTTGAAGTTTCTTTCTTCAGTTTTTCTGTTATTTTTGCAGTTGACTTGCTTGTTGCCTTGCTGGTGCTCGGTAAAATGTCCACGTGACTTGTTTTACTAAACAGAAATGCAGCAATAACGGACATCAAACAATAAAACACTGCAAGACCGGTCCACTAGAGGACTGTCTTGGAGCATTTTGGCAACCACTATGTGACTTAAGATAAGCGGCCCAAAATAAACTGTGGTCAGGTATCCTACACATTTATTTCAAATGAAAATATACGAATTACAGTTAATTTGAGTAACAGATTCGTCTTCTCATTTAACCCGAATTCGAACTAGTTCGAGAGATTCCTCGATGAACTTCGTGAACAAGAAATTATAATATGTACTGGAACAAGATCGTTTATGACCGTCTATTTTTTGGCCGTGTTACTAAGACTAGACATTATTAAATATGCAGTCGCTGGAGTAGGAACCCTTTATATCCAGCCATCATATCTATCATAGTTCAAGTGGTTTATTACCTCACACCCCTGCAAGTGGCTATGCTACCAAATTTAGCATCATTATTTAAGTTACCGAATCCTTTTCTTTTACTTGCCTTATGTGAGGTTTTGGTCTTGTTGACCGAATCTTTGCACACATCGTGAGCTCTGCTGGCTTGTCTTCAACTGGATAAAACACAATTTAAAAAGTTAACCACAGGGCGTCCGTAGGCTAAAATGATAAGTGATTTGTATTAGTTCCTTCTGAGTTAGATAAAATTACGTGCAACTGGTGTGTATCGTGAATTACGTGGGTCGAACGACAATGCATATTGCTGGTCGCGTCAAGGCGAATCAGCCACGCCGACTTCAACGCACGGAGAACGGTTCTGTTCTCCCCCACCACCTAACTCATCCATTAAAATTATTGCATCGAGCAGAAGTGGACAACATAATTTCTTTTGTATACGAACAAGGGAATCATGAATCAAAATCGACAAAATCGTGAATGTTGAAAACCGTTGAAGTAATTACCGTAAGTGCGCTTAAGCCTGAGCTCTGCAAAAAAGAAGCTATTGCACGTTACAAAAACTATTCTAGTCAAGGACTGAGGATGTCACTTGCAACCTGTTTACCGATCCAGGCTACTGTTTGTCACGCGATGACAAATATCACATGTCTTCCCGTCCTCTTCATTGGTCAGTCAACTGGTTTACCCGAATAACTGATTGACAAACCAACCAAACAATTACAAACCTCTCCCATAACCCGCATTTGTATTTCCGATAAACATAACGGTAGAAGTGTGCGAATGAAACTTGCGAAACAGTTGTTCTCTGGTACTACTATTTTTAATCAGATAAGGACCAGAAGATAGGTCCGGGTGCCACAGCCTGAATGTAATTGCCTAAAAGTGTTGGCTTTTAAATTGCTCAACTGAGCCTCCGAAAAATGCTGAATATTGTCCATGTTCTTGAAAAATTATCCCCGCATTGTTGGCCAGGCAGAAAATGACTGGCTCTTACCGCTAGTCTGTTAATCTACCCAAAGACATTTTGCTGTGTTGGAAAAATTGTTCACAAGTTCACATAAAGTCACTAGCTCCAAATGTGAAACAATAAATTCTTCATGCATGAACAACTTCCTGTGAGCTATCTTATTAAGTGACAAAAACAACATCTTGTAAGGAGTCAGTTAACCGGGCGAATAAACAACACTTCTAGTTCCTTTTGCCACTGACACTGATGACTGCGTTGCCTTTGGTTGCCTGTGACCTATTGCGACAACCTAGTCCTAACACAGTCATTAGCATAGACATAGCTATTTTCTGTTCCAACAGTAGCAAAGATGGTTTCGGAGCCTCAATGCTTGTTGCTGGATGCATTTTTTCCATAAAAATTTGACTCGCCTCAACAACAACATAGTCAGTGAAATCTAAACAAACTTTTCCATCGACCTATGGGGTGCAGATCTTCCTAATTGTGCATGGTAACCGATTCCGTTAGTGCTTTACCACTCATTAATGTCTTCTGTTATAGTGCAAAATTTTGGTTCATTGTTGCAGCGCGTGATTTGGACCCATAAGCCATTGGCGGTGAACCAACGAAAGGGCGTTCTTCATAAAACTTGTATCAAGAGAAATATCTAACAGGAAGCCTTGGTGAGTTATTATCAAAAGCATGCGCTAACGGTTAAAAACATCGAGGTCTGTCAAAAGTGAACGAAAACCCTGGGTGCAAACTCGGGTTCAATCGAACGCAATCGTGCGCGGCAATACACGGAAATCAGAAACTGGCCAGCTATGTTAATTTATATATACCAGTGGAAAAATGCTCGCCAACTTACATGACTATAACAAACAATTATACAATTGTGAAATAACTGCGAGGAAGGATAGGGGAAATTGCCATCGAGAACCTCACAAAATCCAACTGAAATAGGTCGAGTTTATGCGAGGGTAATAGATGCTGACTCGTCACAACCACTACCCTGGTCAAAATTCATCTAATTATTCCACCAATCGATAAGCTAAGCAAAAATGCCGCATACAACAGTGAATCAGTAACGATGGGACAAGTTAGCTACAATCGGTTAAGACCGATCATAGAAGACTGATAAGTAACTTGACTGTTACTAAAAATGAATATTTCGTATCGGCTTAAATTGAGTTTTCACTTTTTAGCGGTAACGGTAGTAGATAATGGGAGCTAGAATCAACTAAAAATGTCCCAAGCGAAATGATGGTAGGTGTCTCGCTTTACCGTCTTAAAATAGTTCTAAATGTCCTTGTTGTACGTTTGTGTCACTTTATGACTGGGAGCTTAGGAGAGGAAAAAGCTTTAACGAGACACAAACACAGGCGTGCGTCGTCAAGGTATTACGATAAAGAACGTCAAGAACGTGTATCATATAGTCTAAGTTAAGTTTTACAAGGGCAAGCAGAAAAATTTTACTTACTTATAACGCGAATCGATATTCATTCCGCCGGTGACGGCAGTTTGCGTCAAAATAAGTTGTATCTCAAACTTTTCTGACAAGAAGCAAGCAAAATATCATTTGTGATTGGAGTTGAGTACATATTTTGATCATATGCGTAGCTTTCCATTAATTTCCATGGTAACGAGCTGTTTCATCATTATATTCATAAGCGCGGAACTATAAACTGCATGAATTGCTTGATTAAAATAAATTCTGCTTGTAAATATCAGGACCAAATGACGTAAGGAGTGTATCGAAAATCAATGAGCCATGTATTGGTTTTTATTGTGAGTGATATAATGTTATTGACACACCGTTGTTGGTCGGTTTAATGCACCAACGTTTCGACTACCGTGGGTAGTCTTTCTCAAGGCAAGTTTTACAATCAAAATTTTAAAACTTGTCTTGAGAAAGACTACCCACGGTAGTCGAAACGTTGACTTATTGCATCTACCAAAAACGCTGTGTTATTAACATTGTATCATTCACAAAATGTTTTGCTAGGTTCTCTCGCCCGCAGGCAAATAATAGGTCAGCTTTTCCCTTCGAAGCGGATAAAATCTAAATTTCCGCCTCAAATCAGTGCACTTAAACTTCCTTTGCAAATCAGGTCAGCTGACGATCAAAAACCGAAGTAAGCTAATCAACGCTCAGCGTAAAACGATCCTTGCTTGCCAGCAAATTGTGTTCAAATATGTCGTTAATACACGGGAATATTGATGACGCAGTTTCCCCAGGACATTAGTCTTCAGTGGACAGTTGGCTTATATTGTATTGGAAATCCACGTGAGAGCATTTCTGTGAAACTTTGGTTTTTGCCTGATTTATGTTAGCAGAAGTGTACAAATGCAACGACGCGAACTGCATGCTTTCCACCTGTAAGCCTTGCTTGTTGACGAGAACAAGATTGACGTGTTGAACAGTTCCCGCTGGAGTGTACGTCCAGTTAGCTTAGGTATAGATTGGCCGTGACTGGGGTTTCAACCTACAGTTTCCCTGACTAGGACCAGACGACCATCACAGTATTCATTTTGTAAGGATTCTGTTGTATCTGTGACCTTTTGAGCTTCCTCCTGGGGCAAATAATCAATAAAGCCGTGCAAAAACGTACGTTTATCAAATAATTATCAATATGTTTAATAAAAAGCTACTTATTGCAGTTGTATTGCGAGTATTTTTCAGCCGGTTTGTTCTCACATAACATATGTTTGTTTTCTCTTGTTCGCTGGAGTTTATTCAACAAATGAGGGATAAACGGCAGCCAGCCGGTCTTCGAAAACATTTGTCAACCTAACGAATCAAAATATGCTAGGCATACGGTACGCAAATTTTTTCCTTGTTGCTTAATATGGAATAAATGCACAACTTTTTTGGACAAAAGACAACAGGCAATGAAATGACGCCTAACAAGAGAGGGATCCGGGCTACGAGAATTCCAAATTGCAGTATTTAAGTCGGAGCACCAAGAAGCTATCCACGTGACCACCGCTGTTTCATACCAGAAAAAGTTTTCGTAGATTTCGTTCGTTCCACGTAGAAAGGTTTGGGTAATTAACAGTATTTGTATGCTCTCAAGGCGAGATAAGGTTAATCAGTCGCAACAATTTCTGCGTTTCCCATTTAAAGATTAAGTCCGTATGACTTCCACGGAAAATTTCGAGCTGACTTGAACTAATCTCAATTGACCAGTGCAAAAGAATTACCGTCTTAAATTAAGATTCGTGTCTCACCAATGCAGTTCTCAGTTGAAATAATCGTGTCAGGAACTAACCGAATTAAAGCTCGCATACCCTCGGCTGTGTACACGATACTAAGGAACTAAAGTGATTATGTTTTACTCTTTTTGTAAAGCACTAACTGGTCTTGCTTGAACTTTTAGCTAATAAAAACAGTCAGAAGAGAGCTGAAATGTCACGATAGGCAAACGTTTGTTGCTTTTGCTGCGATCCATTTTAGCTACATAGAAAATTATATTTCATCGAAATTAAACGTTATTTTGCTTTGCAACATTGTATTCCGGCATATTTTAAGAGATGAGGACTCATCTTAGCCGAATTTCATCTTCATTGCCGACTGTACCGGATGTTTTCTGTGGTGCACTACGTTCGCGTAGAGATTGCAGTTTCATTTGTGTAACCCGCCCGTGACGTGTCTGCGGCATTTTTATGAGAAAAATGAAATCTACAAGACTGCAAAAGATTGTTAAAAAACGGTTACACTCTCCATCGGTCGGATGTTTTGATTTCGGTTAGCCGAAGGGCATCCTCTAGTGAATCTCAAATTGTTTTGTCTAACCTATATGACTGGATAGATGACGTAATATGTAATCGATTTCTGATAAATTGAATTCAATGTGAAGTCCCCATGGCAAATGCGTTTGATAGTTCTTAACACACTACCACTTGGGGGATTGAAAAATAAAACAAATTTTGTCGCGGCTTCTGAGGATTTCAATAAAAACGCTGGTGATAACTCCTCGCGAAGTAAGTGGGCCTCTAAAAGCCCAACTTCCTTTGCGAATGAATGTTTTTGTTCACTAGCATTCACTTAAAACGTTTAAAGTTTAAAGAAACGATTGCAGACGTGAATGAAAACGTCTAGTTAATGATTTGGCCTAGTGAAACCAGTCGGGCATTCGACAGACCAATCAGTCAATCAGTCTTTTCATATTGTGCATTTAAACAATTTTTGTGCACCCTATTTGCAAACAAAGAAAAAACGATAAAATTCACTAAAGGTCAATACAAATGAGTCTTCTTCGCCCCTTTGTTCTTGCTGAAGCAGAACGTTTTAACATGCACAATCTTATAGAAAATTATTTTATTCTGATCCGACCTGTTGGTATGTTTCGGAGTAGGAAATACTTGCTTGCGCTTCGGGCAGTTTATCAAAGGTCAGAACTGAAAATTGTCTCGAGGAATTTCCGAATTTATCGATTTCGAATATTTATAATATCCGGGAAAGTTTTTCTTATGTCTATCAAAAAGACTAAAAAAATAGTGCACGGTTTGAATATTTGTGTTGGCCGCAGCTCAGGCTGTTGGCTTCCCCGAGGTTCGGATAGCTGATCCAGGCGTTTGAATTGCGTGTTCCGTCATCAGTCGAGGCAACATCGTCGATCAGACAGACACACACTGACAATTTCACCTCGATTGGTAATGAACTCTTCACAATCTAACCATCGAGCCCCGTGGGCAGAATATCAACGTAATGTAATATTGCATCGGAGCTCACACTCATTAGTTGTAGTTTTTGTAGGTATTGTCTACCCTTACCGGATAGTTCACAGTTTTGTAATCAGAAAGGAATACAATGACAAACTCAAACAGGAAAAATTATTTTTAGCAAGTTTACAGCAGCAGAAAAAAAAACAAAATTTTTGAATACCACGGCAGGGTGGACCTTGTAATCCTTTTAATGGGACTATTTACCGCAGACAAATGAATTCGAGGTTATTCGAAATAGGGTGACGAAGTACACAATATCCTTTGATTCGGGCACAATGTTTTTGTATCATACGAACAGCTACATTGGTGGATCCTAAAATTGGTGAGGTACAATAGCCACATTTCGTGAGCCATTCGAAGCTTGATTAATGACCCATAATGTACCACAGGTGAACAGAAAGATTATTGGCTGATTACAAGCACTTAGTGTGGTAACTTAGTTTCCATGCCTAGAGTTTGCACATGTGATATCTTCAATCAACCAATCAATAAGTCAATCAATGAGCAAGTTACTCGACCGATAGATCAATCGGTCACTCGTTTAATCAATCGATGAAAATGGACGATTTCGATTTTATGGTCAAATATGCCTAATGTTTGTATGCGTCAATTTTTTCCCATGAAGATATTTTTGCCTCTTACAGTGTCAACGTCATTATCTGTGCAGTACTCACCGTGGGTTTCAGTTAGAACTTAGAAATAAGATATACTTCGTACTTAAGTTTTCACATAGGCCAAAATGTCGTTTCCTTTGCTCCCTTATTATTTATTCATAGAATATCTTTCGATATTTCAATGTCAACGCTTGTTTGAATGTAATCCCAATAAAATATACCGAAACTACTAATCGATCACTGGTCTGCTTATTCCGTGCACCTTGACATCCGGAAGGTGAAAATAAAAATTTTAAGACTTCAGAAAAATACAAAATTATATTCTAAACTAAATAGAAGTGTTTACATGAAATAACTCACCATGTGATATCATCGCTCAAGTCACCATAAAGAAACCATGGAAGCACTGTACAGCTGTTTCATCCTTGTTAGGAATCATCAGCAGTGCTGCATATGGACCGCGCCCGAACTGGGGCGTGAACCCGGGACGAACGATTCTGAGTCGAACACCTTAGCCATTACGCTACCGGGCAGGCTCTGAACGGTTTGTTGAACTTCACCACCTGATGTTGCACCTATCCGTCACTGATTTGCACGGTTACTGTCCGTTGGCTCATAGCGATCGACCCCTACTGATAGATGACTTCTCTGCAGGATATGCACTGCTGATAAATGGAAGTGTAATAAGAGCTGCCATTCAGAAGTCGTTTCCAGGCTTTAGGAGTGTTGGAACGAAATTGATTATTTAAATATTATCCAGTTTTTACATACGATGGAAGAAATTTCATTGTCAACTGATAGCAAAGGACACTGCCAATGTGCTTCGAATCTTCCTGAACTTATGTAATCAGCAAACTGGCAGTCAACATTCAACCAATGAACAGATTGGTGCCTTTTAGTCGTGAATGATATAATGTTAATAATGGCGTTGCTGGTTGATGTAGTGTGCCCACGTTTCGACTACCGTGGGTAGTCTTTCTCAAGGCAAGTTTTACAATCAGTTACCTTGTTGATATTACCCGGTGACAAGCCCACATACTCCACACAGCCGTGGGATCGTGACGCACGCGTCCTTGGAGCAATCGCTTTTTTACTGAAAATCGCTTTCACACTCACGAACGATACTGCCTACCTTTTACATCAGGTCGCCAACGAATCAGTGGTCGACAAGTTCTCATTCAATTCGGACGGTCTCAATCATCCATTGTGCTGTATACTCATCATGTGCGACCATCTATTTACTTTTCTTGCTATCTAAGGTGCTGATCACCGGTTGATTTTGATTAGGTTTCCTTTACTTGCTCGTTCTTGCTCATTCTTCAGAGCAGTACTATCGATGGGTCACCAGTAGACGGAAATTCAAAGATTTACACACTAAAACAACAGAAACTGCTTTGATATTTTTTTGTTTTCTAATACAAATTCAGCAGAAATTTATATTCTCTAAGCCACCTTTTGTTTATAGCTCAAATTGTCGTCCACACGTCCCATACGAACAAAAGCGAAATTGACTGTCCGTCAGATTCGGAAGCTTCCGTCACTAAGTATAGGATATGGTCTTTATCAGTGCAGACTGTGCGATTATGGTACGTTGATTTGAAAAGGTTATCCCCGTCCCATATTTAATCAGTTAGAAAGCACATTGGATGACCTATTCCTGAAACCGTTCCAACAGCCGAATTACGTGGTTTTGTGTGCAACAGCTTAGCCTACTTCTTACTAATCACGGCATTTGAAAGCACAGAAATGATCTGTAGCTAAATCAGCCCCGGCCACAAACAAACAGTCTGTATCATACGATGTTGATGCTAACGGAGTAGATGAGATTCATCCCAGGTAGATTAACGTCTTCGATATTCGACTTACAATTTCTCACCCTAGATTCGGGTCTTAGTTATAAACGTGATGAATATGAATTGCTGGTGCTTATTGAAAAGGAAAAAATAATCGGACCGTTGCGTCACAGTTTCCAATATTAGTTTCGATACTGATGCTGAGCAGTAAATTGATTGAAAATGCGACCGGAAATGACCATGAAATGAATCGTTCATCAGCAATCCGTTTCACCTTGCTATCTAAAATTATTTTGACGTTTAATACAGCTTGAGTATTCCATGTTCTTCCGTGTAACTAGCGAATTTGACACTTGTGAAATTTCAAAATTGTAACACAACCAAGTTACATTTGTCTATCGGTTTTCAGATAGATTACTAAAAATATGACTGGGTAGATTGCTGTTTCGTTAGCAATTTTTAACTGGATTACCACAACCAAGTCAGTGACACGAAACAAAATTATCACTCATTCATTTTATATTTTATCAAAAGCCTCTCACCAGGACAAAACATATATCGGAGTTGTGGCTGCAAAAACCGGTAAGCGAATGGATTGACGTGTCATACGTGTATTCGAATCGGGCGAAAGAAATTGTGCCGACACGTGTCGAACAAAGAAAATCTCCGAGGCCAATTCAATTGACGAAGGCAGAGGAATTTCTCAATCTTCCATATATACTTCAAGTGAGCCTGAAATCGAATAACAAATATTTGAAGAGTTGTATGTTAACTTTTGACTATCTATGGTGACAAAAATGATGACGATTTGTTTTTACCGTCCATCGTCGAATAGTAAAACAATTTCGGAATAGGGGTTACCCGTACACATTTGTAATCTGCATTATCGGGAAACACAGTTTAGAATCTTTGGTGAACGATGATATCGACAGCGTGGGCCTAAGCACAAACCACGTAGTAAATCCATTCTACCGAGATTCAAATAGGTGCATAAGTAAGCTAGCGTAGGAACGGACAGGTACATACATTGTATTTTTGTTCAAGTGATTTTCAGACCGTCCTGAAGGCTCGAGCGTTCGTTCCGATTACCCGTAAGCTTATTTCCCCTAACACGAAAATTTCTGCCTAATGCATACCGAAATCTCATGGTAAACACATGTGCTTTAGAGGGTAGAACTGAACGATATTGTTTCTGTTCGCTCTCTTTGTGCGGTAATTCTGTGTACTTCTCCTGAAAGCTTGTTTTAGGCACTGAGCTGACTGCTACTGTTACCCCTCTCGGTAGCCGAGTTTGCAATGACAAATGAATGTCAGCGAAACAATGCATGTTAAAGAAACGACTGCTCATCCATCTTACGACAAAATTTCATGGATCACTTTGTCCTGTAGGCTTCATGTCGCCCATCGGTGTGCCGACCCATAGTGAGTACGTTATTCAGTCGATTAGAGGTTCCGTCAAGAGGAACTGTAGTTCATCTGAACATGATGTAAATTGTTGGACCTATGATGAAATGACTAAGTCTGTGCCACTTTTATTGATCATCCATGAATTTTCCTCCGTGATGTATGAAGCAGCCTCATATTTAGCATAGTAACTGACAACAGAATAAAGAGAATGATGAATGCTAATATTATGGCATTCTTCCTGAATGTTTCTGAGGTCTTATTCTGTCTTTGGAAATTCAAAATATACCAAACTCATGTGCATCTAGCAGCAACCGCATGTTCTTTCGTAAGTTTTTGGGAATGTACTCTTTATTGATTTTCTAGAAAGTCCGAATGACAAGTATGTGTAATTCTGTGAAATTGACATCAGGTGAAATCGTCAGCTGGTCCAAGCATCGGTGACCCAGACGGACTCAAGACTAATTTAAGGGTTCGAGGAAGGTGAGGAAGAAGGGAACTCTTGTGATTTCTGGAGTCCAGCTTGCACTAATGATTCGTTTTCCTCAAGTGTTAGTTGTGAAAGAAACGGTTTTCTTCTTCTGTTCTGTCGACACGCAGCAGATGGACAAACAGGTTCTGGAACAGTCATCCAAGATGGGGTGTTGTTCCGATAGTTAAACTCCAAGTGCATTGCGATAGTCGATCGTGAAAACGACTGCAGAGTAGTGATTCCCAGTGTGCGCTTGTATGCATCTAAATTCCTGGGGTATTCGGCCTCCGCACTGGATTTAGGGCTGTAGTCGATCACGTGGCTAACTACACGTTCTTTGTCAAGAGGAATTTTCTTAAACTATATCTATCTGACCGTTATTCCACGATTAAAGTGTACGTATGCGTTAAATTCAGACGAAAACAACAACTGGGAAATATAATTTATAAACGTGAATATGTTCATTAATACAAAGGACATAAAAAGGAAACGAGAATATTCTTCGGCAATCGTTAAGAGAAGAAGGGTGATGATATGTTTGACGGAAGAGAAACCTTTATGAGCGAGGCTAATTCCATCGAAAGGTCTTGTACCTTTTGTCACTCTTCATACTGGTTTGGCACGAAATTTCGATTTACGTTCTGTGTAAACCTGACAAGTGGCTGCAACGAGTGGCAAGTCTCCCAAAAGAAATGGTAATTCTTAGAGTGGACGGTGTGAACTCTGAAAGAAGTATGATATATAAACCCCGGACACGCCTTCTAAGAGATCGGGAATCCGAAACTTTACGATGTTCCCTCATCCTACATAATAGACAGGATTCCAGCAAAAGACGAAGTACATGAAAAGTATTGTATGTACCTTGGCTCCAAAACAGTACTATTATGAGAATAAGTTACAAAGCAAACCACGGTCAGCTCGGCTAGAGATGACCGAAATTCACAAACAAAGACCCTGAAATGCACTAGTGCGAGCGGAAATGTACAAATATCATGTCGGCTGAAACAAAGGCAACCGAACTGATGTCACAAAATCAAAACCAAATGTCGTTGCAAGTAACAAATAAACTGATGCCCGACATGGTCAATATTCTCCGGAAGATTAGGCTGCTATGAGACCATCAACGTGATCCGTGGGTGATGTGCAATCATCGAAAATCGCCTATGTCGGACATTGTTGCGCAAATGCTGCTGGCGAACGTGTTAGCTGCTCTACTGTCTTCGTACGGTTTGTGGACAAAGTCAGAACTAGACTCGAACAATTCAGTACTCCATATTTGAGTTTTTTCATCCGTGATTTTGTCTTTTTGTGTTTCATTGTACATCAAGGCAACTGCAATTTGGTCGAGAACTTACCTGATGTGTCGCCTACTTCGTAGCTGCCCCTATTCTTTTGACCGATTCTTACGTCGTTTATGCAACCTTCTCTACTACTGATTGATACCTTTAGCTCTGTGTCAGTGTTTATGAGAAGAAGCCTATTGATCAGTGGTACCAGACAGGTAATGTTGCAGTGGCTGAGCCTGAAGTGTCAATTTCAAGTACCCTCCCATCCCCCATAAACATTTCGAAAGTGGCTAGAATATGCTACGTAAATGGAAGTGTTTTATTGGTTGCTAGTAGATTTATCTTAGTGTAAAAACTTGGAGTAAACAGAGGAAAATGGACGAGCATTTGCAACGCTCGTGGCTGTGCCTAGGCATCGCGTTGAAGTGGCAGCTCTTGACCGGGAAGTGTTCTTTCTCGATCAGACGTGGTTACAAGCGGGAATGTTTTGTTCGAGGATATAATACTTTTTACCTTGTTGAACGCTATCTTGTGTTGCTTGACGAATTGGAAGAGCGTAGTGAAGTTATAATTATTTTCATTCAGAATCTGCCTCTCAATTAACTACCCATATTAACAATCCCTATAAAAATTCATTTTGATTTATTTGGTCACTTGTGGGTTGAACTAAAGCGACACCCTGTTTGAAGCCGGGGTATGTGCCTAAATTGCATCAGGCTTCAAAAGCCGTATACAGCTTTTATGACTATCATATTAAAATTAGGTACTAGGTGCATTTAATATCACGAGTGCCATAGAGTTCCGAGTGTGGACATTTTCGATCATCCTACTCAGAAATCGTTAAGGGTGTGCATCGGGGTATATGGATCGATTGCTGGCCTGGGCGTAATCCAATGCCATACGTCTTTCATAAATGGTTCTGCTTGTTACCAATACTTGGGCCTTCCGCGATTAATTTACGGGTTTTATTATTATGATTGTTATTATTATTACTATTAATATTATCATGAGTACACGATTATCTTCCAAGTGGACAGATCGTTCATCTTCTGCAGCGTGCCACAGCAACATCGTTGCGATCGGTCTAGCATCAGAGGATTAGTCTGAGAATCGCCGTGATTTTGTGGCTTTAGCGGTAGGTAGACCATGCAAGCAGAACTCGTCTCGTTGGTAGTCAAACAGGGTCTTCATCTTGCCATGAAAGCTAACGAGCTAACTAACAAGTAGTGGCTCTGTGCATAAATAAGGTAAAGCCAAGAGTTTAGCCTATTTATTTATCATATCATCGGGTAGATAGGAAGCAGTGTCTTGTAGAGTAACAGGATACTCGTGGTTGATGTCATCGTGATTTTAGTATCTCCGAGTTCAAATTCCCGATGGTTTGAATGTATAACAGAAGTTGGGATGCAACTAACATAGTTGGTGATGTTAACTAATGTCAGAGAATGTCTATAATTGCACGCGGTAGATGTTTTGAGACACTGATCCGAAAATGTTGGGTAGTTAACAGTCGAGTTCAAAATCTGCATGGTGGTTTTTGTACTTGGACCTATAAAAGCGTTGAAAATCGCTTGTTTGGCCATGTGTTTCCGTCAGGAGAGCATTTAGAACTGGGGCATCTCTACCATACAAAAGGATTAACGTTTCTCAAATAGATGGAACGAAAAATGTGCTGGGAAGAATGAGAGATAAAGTGGCTTGCATATGAATGCCACTGTTCATGAACGAGTTCGAGAGATCTGGCAAGCTGGTCTACCTTATCGAGACTTAGTTCACGCTGCGTGAGAATTGTCTTACGGATTGGTGACCACCTCAATTCTGAGATAATGCAGTGGCCGTTGTTATGCCGTAAAGCTGTCACAGAGCTGATATCTCAATCCTTGGTCAGAGATTTGAGCTTTTCAATGAACTGATAGATGGTTTGTCCGTTTTGACACTTCATGGTTGCCGAGATAAGTAGAACGAATACCTCACCTTTGAGCATCAAATAAATTTCCTCTGGTGTTTCATAGTTCTGGAACTCTGGGACTGACGGCTGGACAGACGTGTTAACGGAGCGATTGAGTATGTTCAACCCGTCAATGTTGGCTTTTAAAACGTCCCGGAGATAGATATTCAGCGTATGGAACTAATGATTTCACCGGATGGATGAACCTGATGTTTCTTAGTCAAGTCGAACAAATGTTACCGAATGATAGAAGAACCCATTTGATTAAGTGGAAAAGCTGTAGTGCTCTAAGCAGCAAAGGACTGAGAATGCAAAGTCGGAAGCAGAACTAGGGCTTCATCTCATTACCAATAACAGTATTCCAGATTGAAATGTAGATAAGAAAATGCGGTAATATAATCAAGGAAACAAATGAAATTAATATCACGACATGCTGCTTTGCAGATGCACAGCTATACCCAATCTTTTGTTAGTTTCTACTTTTGAAGCTTAATTGTGTTGTGCAAAGTGTCTTCAACAGGAGTTTTATGAAGGACCAAACCGAAGAGCTACGATACTTTGATATATTTGGTTTCACTGGATATAAGTGTGGAATATTACCTTCTGCAGCTTTCGAGTAACTCTGTGCAGAAAGTAATTTGATTTAGATGCAATTTGCTGTATACACTATCCTTATCATTACCAGAAGACTGGAACTTATCACGGTGAAGGTTTGCCTTCTGCTGGAGAACAAATAACACGGGATGGCTTTCTTAAGCCGAAAATATGGTCACATCTTGTACATTGAGCAACAGACGTCAGTTAAAACCTAATCTCAATGAACTAGTTGGTAAGGAGTAACTGATTCCGCACAATCGATTATTCAGTCCTTGTCTGGGCTGATCCAAGAAAAAAGAGAGGAAGCGTGAGTGTAGTGAATGATGAATTGTCGCATCCATTATCCTAGTCACAGTTAAGCACAACTGCGACAACATCGCACTAAATATTTCAGTCGATTTCAATCGAGCAAAAAACAGCATGATAAGGTCATTCAATGGGTGATCAGCTAAACTAGCCAGCGGACTGATCGATCACTGATTGCTGAGGCCAGACAACCAACAAAAACGATTTGTTTTGGTCTAAGAAACAAATTTTTGGTATCTGCTCGATCCAGCACTTTCTCTCCGCAGAGTTAGCGGGAGCTTGTGATAAAGAGACAGATATTGGACGCAACAGCGATTGACGAGTCGATATCTGATTGAGCATCTGATTTGCATTTTATGAGAGGAATTTCTCACACGAGTTCGCAGGACAGCACGGGGACCAATGTATTTCATCCTCAGAACTAGGAAAATGCATATCGGAAACACATAAGCATGTGAACGAAACAATACATCCACCAAATCGGCAAACCAATAGACCCCAAGGATAGAAGTTCTGACAAACTGTACTCATGATTCGAATGACCGCTGGAAGACACTAACACATTTACATGTGCACGCACCATCAGTGTCAATAAGCAGTAATCCGGGCAAACACAGCTGTCATGCTCAGAAAGATATTGAAGAGTTTGGTGAACTGTAGAGATCGTCAACTTTGGGCCGAAAAGGTATTTGTGAAGCCGATGCACCGCCCAGAAAACTGACGAAGCTTCTTTCTGTGCATAAGAGCGTCTTCTCTCTGCTACACTGAGTAACCGGCACAAGAAAGTAACAAAAAAACACTTTTGTTCTAGGATTGTCCCAAACACCCGCCCTCCTAGGATGCACCTGTGGGCGGCATGGTAGGTTTGCATGGAACAAGCGGAGCCAGAGTTGGTCGGTTGGTAGTTGTTTATCAAGCTGCGCACAGTTCCCCCATATTAGTCAACTCCTACCACTTGTCAGATGGCTGAGCAAAGAAGGGTGGTAGTGTTCCCATTGCGAATTCGGGATGAATCAAGGGCAACATTGCAGGAATTAAGTGGTGGAACGTAGATGGGCCTGATGCTCTCGCAACTCCATTCGTACTTACAGTTCCAAATGTCCGGGATCTCGGTGATGGCCGTTAGCGTTAATCTTGAAACCAAGGCATTCTGATGCTGAGAGAAAGAACTTGGACTTGATAGCCCTCGTGGGGACATTCCTCTGGACCGGCCGATTGAGTACTAATCTCAATTGTAAATCACGGTGTTTTATAGCGGTGCCAAAAATGATGACTTCATCTTGATAGGCCTGTACTCCATGCTCGGAATGTGCCAGGTGATACGCGTGGGCCAAATACCAAGTAGTTAGATTAGGATAGATCCCGCATAGTAACATTTGTAGTCAACGACCTGGATGCTGGTGACAGTGTAATATTTTGCAGATAGATTTTCAAGAAAAATTGTTTGCCACATGTGGATTTCGAGACATCCCCGGGATTCAATGTCAAGCGGATAAAGTCGTGGCTTTTAGAAGTGAAATTCGCGGGTTCGAATCCTCCCACCGCAGATCAACTTCCCCGGCCAGCAGCCTTCAATTGGCCGCTACTTCCTTTCTAGAAAATGATGTACACTGTTATTTTATTACTAAAGACGTGCATTTCTACAGTCACAGATTGAGAGTTACTGACTCATCACCATAAATACCAGCTTTTTGACAGTCGCCACGGTCGGAGTCCCCTGTGCTGATGCGGGAAGTGATGCCTGTTTTGAAATATGCTTATCGCTGTCGTTTACTCTGGCGGCTTTAGTTAGTAGTCTCGATTCTAGTTCCATCCTACTCCGATTTATCAAGCAAGGGCGACTCAATGGCCTATGGCCGGTCAACATGACTGTTTTCATTTACTTATCCTAATTATACGGTTTAAATTGGCCAACACAAGATGGGGCTCGTTGGCTGGTTGGCTCCGTCTCTCGGGCGGATTATTTCTTCCTTGATCCTGACGCCGCCCCCGTGCGCCTCTGAGTTTCACTAGACGGACCGATTTCTCCTTGTTCCCGAGTTGGGACGGAAGGTCGATTACCCACCATGCATCATTCGCCTGAGTGCAGCTGGGCTTGTAGGACAATCTTTTCCCCAGAAATGATCCGTTCTAATTGTCACATGACCCACGGGACCAAACCAAGCGGCTTTTCACTTTTACCATCAGCTCGTAAACACACCTTACACCACCCTCCTACTGTATCTTCCAGGTGCCGTCCCGGCGACAATATGGCAACACTCGTGCGTTTGGAATACAGGATCAATATCGGCTTCCAGTGCCGCCGGGTGTGCCCTGATGCGGGCTTTGTTGTCGCATCAGTTTCTGGAGTACTGACTTGGCTTGACATGTAGGCTTGGCCAGATCGTGTCAAGAGCGTTGCTGAAATTGATCTATTTTCAAATTGCGGTTCAGTTCAGTCTAGTCTGTACAACCACTAACCTGGCACCCAGCGTGCAACCCTACAGTACCAACTACTGAATGAGAAAAAAAGAACTAGGACTAGTGAAAGACTAGCTAGTAAATAATAAGTGAAGCAACTACCCAGCAGAGAAAAAATTTGGATATGAGAACACCAGAGTACGACACTGAACCGTATCATCCACCGTCTCCATCCATTGCTTGGGCGTTCTGGTGGACGCCGACCCGGTAGCCTACCTACATTTACACGTGCCGGTCCACTGGTTACGATTTTCTAACTTTTTACCATCTCATCAATAGGCCACCGTCAACCATCTACCAACCTTTGTTGGCATCAAAAAACAGCCTACAACAAGGCAGTCGTTCTGTGAACATGAGTAAAACATGTCCCAACCCACTTAACTGATTCTGATTTAGTGCGTGTTCTAAAGACTAAACCATTGGACTCAATACCTTGCGCTTAACATCTCACTTACTAACAAAACACTCCTATCATATTCTGTCAATTCTATGAAGATACCGATGTTCAGACATCTAACTCCTTCACATGTCTGCTTTCAACGGCCACTTTTCGGAGCCTTAGTACAGTACGAATCTCACTGCTGCTGCGTAAACCTGGTCTTTGATCGATAACCGGATATCACAGCAACGCCACAGATGCCTCAAATTACTGGATTCCAGTCGATTCCCTGGTAGCCACGAGGGCACTTCAATTGATATGCGATCACCAAGTGAGATACAACTACCCGAGTAACTAAATGTATCTCCTCACTTAGCTGTTCTTCTGCAAGAACAAGGTTTGGCTCCGAGCCAATCCACTTCTGCAATAGCATTTTGCACTTCAAACGTGCAAAACGTATCCGAAAAACACTACCGTTCAGACGAAACTACTACTGAAACTTAATTGAACCTATACTCATTAGCACAACATCGTCTTCTTGAGCAAATATCAATGTCATCATTCTCGTATGGTAATTGGATGGTTTACACTATCATCTCGGTGGCCAAATTGAAAATAGAATGCAAAAGGTGGCAGCTACGACGATCACCACTCCTGGTAGCGAACTCAAGTCGAACTCGGCCTCGTCTGTTTGAGTACAGAGATCGGATAACTGAAACGAGTTTCTTTCGCATGCTCTTCAGCGAGATGGAGCGCCACAGAATGCCACGAACGACTGAGTCGAATGCGGATCTTAGGTAAAGGAAGACAAAAATCATGGGTCTACGGAACATGTTTGAAGATTTGTCGCAAAATGGAAATGTGGCCAGTACAACCCCGACCGAGACGGAAACCAGCTTGGTTATCACGCATACGCGTTTCGGGAATACTAGATAATCGGTGGAAGATAATGACTGCGAGCGATTTAGGTGCAGTGCTTACTAGACTAATTCCTCTGTGGTTTTCATGAGAATCTATCACTCTTATTGCAGATCGGTACAGTCACCAATTCAAACCAGTCCTATGGAATCTATTCCATTTCTCAGATTGATTACGGGAGTTTTGTTAACTCAGGTTTTAACCCTAAGCCGCCGCTCTAGAGAAGAACGGAAGCAGCCCATCCGGAACACTTGATTTTTACCCTTCCAGAAAATCTATTACCTTGATCATCCATAGTTCATTCGGACGGCTGGCACCCATCTCATTGGTTCAGTTGCAGGCAGAAATGGAGGGCCATTGTTTTTACAGGTCAACTAAACTGCTGCATAAAGTGTTTTGTCCAAAGGTCCAGCTGATGATCCTGAGAATAAATCAGTGTGCTTTTGGATTCTTTAACCACCTTGCTTACATTCTGCTTCCATGGATCAGTATTCCTAATCAGTCGCCAAAGGTTGCGACTAGTGCCCATGGGCATGGCATCTTCCGTTTCTTCTGCACTATCCTATCCACCGACACTGGAGGTCATTTCTCGTGCTTTTGTTTAGCTGATTGCTGTGGAATTCAGGCATCTCATTGTATGTTGCATCCTGAGGGGCGGATCTGCGAGCATCCAGCAGGGCAGCTGACATGGAGGATATCCCTTGTTTTTGAGATTAACATGGTATGGCATCCGGTGCGGCTTCTTTGATCTGCTGCTAGTGTTCGCTCAGATCCTGGGCATTTTTCATAAGACAACGAGCACATTGAACGCTCCGATGGGAGCTGAAGTCGATGTTTATACTCTAGAATTAGCTGTGCGAGATGCTTGGTTTTTCGTGTTTTTATTCGCCAAACAAAAGTGAGCTCGGACCAAAGGATAATTTTAGTCCACAGGCGTGCACCATAATGGCCGGCAATCCTAGATTAATAAACATCACTGGTGACCAGTGGCAATATGACCAGTTTGAGTCCAACTCTGTGAGAGCGAAGGAGGGGGCTAGGTCAACCGATATCGTTTTTTGTGACAAAAATTGGTGTTTGCCAGAAACACTCGATGATCAGAACAAACTTGGATGAGACGATCTCTGCTGGTGGTGCCATCCTCTGGGACAAAACTCGACCTCCTATGTGCCGTTTCGTCTCTGCTGAGTGACCGAGTCGGGCATTAAAATCACCGGCAGCGACCACAATGTCCGTTAAACGCACACTTCAGAACAATTGAGACAATCCTCGATAGAATTCCTTTTTGGCCTCATAGAATCGGCAATCAGGAGACGCAACGCAGACACGACGAACAGACAACGGCTCTTCGATCGACTGCTAATGACACATACAGAACCGTCGAACCAAACTGCACATAAACAGCTGTTGACTGTGACAGTCTAACAATGCATCCTCCTCTCACTTGCTCAGAGCGATCCTAACGTCAGCCTGACCACGAGCGTTCTTGGTTTCTATATTGAAAAAACGGGAATTAGAAATATCCCTATAGAAAGGATACCGGAGGCGTTGGAGCTATCGATACTTGGCGACTGTCCGCACCGAAGAAGGGTTTTCTTTAGGAATCCTAACCGAAGCTTTAGATTCAAAAGTGTCACCTACAAGGTAGTGGGGTTTTAATTCACCACAGGAATCCGGAACAGATTTATACTTATCACTACCCACCGTGGTCGAAGCAATGGATAGCGCACCCTGACTATATCACACGACGGCTGATGCAATATGGAATTCATTGTGTTCATGCTATTCATCGAGGTTTGTGGACGAGTACTACTAGGGTGTCAATCCGCTAAACAGGGAAATGATTGGGACTCTCAACCAAAACTTCTGCTTTTAACATGAACCTCTCCGTAAGGCAGAGGGGAATGGCTAGGTGTGAGCCTCGTTGTTTGTATTTGTTACACTGCAATTGATGACAAATCTTCCAAATATGAACGATTTTCTCTGAAAGGAATGGCACACTGCATCAAGGAATGGAGATAGAACTCGCAGCATGAAAACCAACGATTCAGGGGCTTGGTCTTGCATTTTGCTATTTTCTTGGCGGTCGTATTTAGATTCCGCCTATGTGGGCTACCCGATGTGAGAGGTTGTGTTTTGATAATTAGCAACAAATTGGTCAACTGTGGTTTCAGATACGTCTTTCGATTGTTCATAAATTGTTCGAGCCTCGGCAAATATCCGGTCCAGCTTTAGACATAGCTCCTTCTGAATCCCATGGTGGTTTACACCGAGACTCAGTTGGTCACGTAATTAGAACCTACAATGACCTCAAAAATTTTATTTAGACAGCCTCGCTTTGTCATGCAAAAGTGAATTCGCAGCATCTCAAATTAGGATGGCGAATCACGAAGTGGAGTTTTGCGCTTTCAATTGCTTGGAAGTCTGCCCAAGCAACAATACAGAGAAATAGTCTTCCGTTTGTCGAATGGGACCAGTGCCGGAAGAAACCTGGGGAATGCCAAATTCTACATGATTGAATGCTGTGAACAGTCCCCAACACGAAGAAAAAGGCCGTTTGGTTCTTTTTCTTCACGTCCTTCCGACTACTGCACTACAGCTCGAAGCCTTCAACCCAATCTTCAATATCGGATACAACAGTGCGCAGGTTTAATTGTTCAGTGTGACTCTTAGAAAATTCTTTTCATCAACTCATCTGCTGTCCCGTTCTAGGGGAAGGCAAGTGACGCAAATCAACCGATAGCTTGCAACATCGCAATAGCGAAACGGAAGAAAATCTTTCGTAGCTGTTTTCTCCGTCAGATTTAATCTTGCAAAAGGTGACGGAACCATTGTAGAATGTTCGACACAGAAGCTTCTCGGCAACATGGACTTCCCCTTTTTGATAAAGCTTATTTCCAAAAGGCTGATCATATAAGTTATAAAATTTCCTTAATTTTTTTTACAAAATATTTACTGACTTGGACATGCACATTCATTGGCTTCGGGCTCGTGTCAGAGCTCGAAGCGTTATTGATAAAGTTGATCGGTGCTGATAACACTCACTCGTGGGGACTTTCATTCGCACTAGTCAAGGGTCATCTTCATGTCCAGCTGATATGATAGCCAGGATCGAACATTCTGTAGTAGAAGATGATGGTCACAGGGGACACAATTATTGATTACGGACAATTCACCTTTAAAGGTATGAGACTGTAACGGTTTGTGCGGGAGTTCTTTTCTGTTTGGTTATCTGATAGTAGTTCAGTTACACGTGGACCCCACTGCTGGATATTCTGTATTTCTGAACCTCACTAAACATGACCATCTTGCGATCTGTATCACTGAATGAGGCAGTAATTTTATCCCACTCCGGATTTTCGTCGTTATCAGTTTTATCCAACGGGAGACGGGAAAGCAAATCCGAAACTTGAGTGATTTGTCCGGCAACCTAGGTAATACCGTTGGTAGTCAACGCGTTATGTCCAACCACACACGGATTTCCTTCTCTCAAGCAAAATAATTTTACTCTAGATATCGTGAAGCATATAAATTACATTCTGCACAGTATCCCATAGCTAAGCCAGAGCAACTCGCACGCTAACACCAGAAGCTGTGAAAAGTGGGCGCTGCCGGCATATTCGTGGTGATCGGTTAAGAGCATTTTGATCATTATTCCATGCAAGTTCTCGATTGTGTCGTGCAAATCTATGTGACGATTTCAAAAAGTTTACAACATTTTTAAAATTTCGCAGAGCAATAACTATAGTGATCTAAAAAAGAAGTATGCATTTTGCGCAACAGTTTCGTTATTGAAATTTTCGTGGTGGCGCGAGTAGTCTCTCACTAAGTTGCACTCCAGTCGTTGAAATTAGTTGACACAGAAACTCAATCTATGGAAATCACACAAGTATTCGCGTACAAAAGAACGTCAATTCAGTTGACCTTACCTAAACAGTACCGTATGCATATTTGACTAGTGTTTTTCACGAGTTCTTCTGTCTGTACACGTGCCAATCGTGCGAAGTACACCGTCCTTCACATAGGCAAAGGAAAGGGTGATCACCGAGATGTCTATCTGGCAGTTCACTGGCCTAACCCGCGGGGAAAAGTTTCGTGCAAATGGGCCATTTTGAGTCAGAAAAGCTAGCACAGGTTGTGAACCAATTGTGCTTGTCATGTGCTCATGTGCGCTTGCCTTGTCAAAGTTGGAATTTAACCCGGGCAGCAACTAGCTTTGCAATCAGTTAGTTCAGTCGTAGTTGGCAAAGGGACTTTAGCCAACAGTATGTAATTCAGTAACGGTGTGAACAGATCCATCTCCCTTTAGAAGTACCTTAAACTGCTGAACCCAGTCGAGGCATTGTACCGGTTCAGAGATATCATTAACAAACATTTTCTGAAGCGGCTTTAACATCGTTTCTCTGGTAGCAGGTGTATGCTAAATCGAATCGCGCTCATATTCGGTGTTGTCCCTCCATTTCGCGCTTAATTTGATTTGAAAATGTTGTCTGGAACAGACAAATTGCCACAATGGTAAACAGCATTCTGCCAAGATATAGAGCTAGTCCGCTCAGTTCTCTTCAGAATAATGTGCATTGGACAGTAGTAACCACAAGGGCCGCATTATACGTATCGCAGGTTATAGAGCTGCATACCCTGTTCACGAGGCGTGCTTTAGAACAAATGTATTCAGTAGAATAGAGTAGGACAACATGCCACTGAAAGCCACAAGAAAGTGATCAAAACGGTGCACTCCAGGTCACTGGAAAAAATACGATTCTATGTTTCAAGTTGATAATGAGTCCGGAACAAATGACGAGTACGGAGTCAGACCGTTTAGTTGTCGATGACAAGGATACTTGTTACTTTTTAAAGACGAACGAGCTTTGACCACTGAAGGCGTTCTCTGATGGCTCCCGAAAACACAGACCAACAGAGCTGTCGCCATCGATCGAACAGAAAAGCAAGTGATTTTGAGCAGATTAGAACATTCAATTTAATATGTCGCAATGTTGAAAGAGGGCGTATATTCTCAATACTCCTTGGGTAAATTAAAGTTTCGGTAATAAGCAAAACTGAAAAGTTTCAGTGGCCTCAGGCAGACGAAAAATAGCATGTTGTCGAGTGCAGCAAAACAGGTTCGACCGGAAAAGATTACACGAAATTTCAATTGGCAAGTAAAATAGATCAATGGAAAGTATTCAGCTTTCTATGAACGATCAAAAAGTATCACATTTTACTTCAACTAAGTTTGTCGCTGGCTGGGACAGGCCTGGCGCTCAGAAGATGAGCCATTCTTAGATCACACACCAGATTCTGCAATTAAGTGGTAACGACTTAATAAGTTAAGCGTAGCTCAAGGAAAAAGTTATACCAAACACTGGAAAAATATCCCAGGTTTTTTGATAATACAATTTTCAGGGGCGCCAGTAGGGAAACTTAAATCATCCGAACGAAATATGAGGAAGTGACCCAGAAATGAGTTGTCGGCACAGGATGAATATCAACTGTTCGATTAAAAAAGCGGCTATTGGACAACAGAGAACTGGTAGTCCACACGGAAAAGGTGAGGATTAACGTGGATGAGATGATAGCCTCATAGACAGTAGAGTGCAAGGAAACAACGACAAATAGAGAACAAGTGCATTTACGGCTCGTAAGGATAAAGGATTTTAATTCGGTTTATCCATTACCCTGGTCAGTGCTCAACACTTCGGTGGAAGCATCTTATCTAAAACTTCAATCGAGAGCGTGAGCAAAAGCATTGCATGCGAAAGCCTATGAACAACGCTAAACTATTGATTTTGACTAATGAAGGAGACATTTTGTCTGTTCAATTTGTATTTTTTCTCTCATTGGAATTTGTGGAAACTAAAGATAGCGGCGGTGAGATAGAAAAGATTGAGGATTTGGGGCCGAAGTAGAACAGACATCTCTTCCCTTTTTTCTTGCAACACGTGAATGAATTATATAGGAACACGTCAAACTCACAATAAGGAAGCGTCCGACAAGTTTGACCGGATTACCTGGAATCTAAAAAGTTTAATCCATAGGGCAATCACCCGAGGAAGACAACTTCAGTCCACTCGATACTCGAAAACAACTATTTGATGTATACAGAAAATTATATCCAGACATTGTGAATGCCGAGCGGAGTAAAGGGTCACTGTTCACTTGTTTGGTGTTTATCATAAAATCAACCGCATTTTGCCTGAAAACCAAAGGAAGAACATAGAAGTGTGGACACTGAATTTTATAGACGGTCACAAGTGGAGAGTGAGGTGGGAACAGGGAGGGGCGAAGTGATTTGCTTACGGAAAAGAAACAAAAGTCGCAGGCCAGTGGGATAGGCTGCGTGGAATATTTGATCTGGCTTAAAAGTAGATAGGCTAAGAAATCCTGAATGGAAGGAAATTAGGCAACTCGGAGTTGAATGTGGAAACAGCTGAAAGAAATGGAGAGCTTAAAGTGATCGAAAATGGCAAGGCATATTTTGCATAAATGGGGATGAAGCGACATATAAAATCCGTGCGGGTCTCACAATGACTGCCAAAATAAACGATGAGTCTAAAACATTACCGTATATATATATATATATATATATATATATAGTTATCAGCATACAGATTTGTGCATATATATCTGCACAAATCATCATTTCCATTGTTGTTACTCATGTGCTATCAAAATCTCGACCGGGGATGAAAACAATAAGGAGGAAGAGGAAAAGATAAAGGTGCATTTTGTAGAACTCAGCAGAAGTATGACAGTTCTTTCATTCTCCATCTCCAAATCACCGTTTGGCTATAATTTTCCCTGGTTCATCAGTTAGCTTGACATTACTCGGTTCCCGAAACCGAAGTAGCTGGTTGACTTATGCAACACTATTTTCAGTCCTCGAACAAACAATCTAATCTACAAGGTATTAAGACGATCTGAGGATCTCCTAACCCACTGCGGGACGGTGCCTGACTGCGCGGTTCATACCCTTGGGATGGGGTCAAACATCTTCGTTACCAGAACACCACCACGCTAGAGATGCCAATGAGTATGCATCAGTTCGCTTCATCCGCCGTCCGTGGTTGGTTTGGAAATATGGTTTTGCCTTATCCCCTAGGCTAACTACCGAATATCAGTCAACCCCCTGGATCACCGGGCATTCGCCCTCGTTGTCGCGCTTTTGTGCGAGCACCTCTACGAGAAGACAATGCACAGGACTTCCTCAACCGAGACTATATGAGGAGCTGATTCATTTAGAACTATTTCGAGAGTCGCTCAAGGTCAGTAGCCGACTCAGAGCCTCAGAGACCCACCTTAATCATAAAGAGGTATTTGGGGGCAACACTACAATAGAATTTGACACTTCGTGCTGTACCGTCACAGTGTATCAACCGTCGAAATCTCCTACGTATTCGTCGGCCTTCGACATCTTGACTGGTTTATTCTCGTTTTGATTTGCTTCTAGCAGTGCCTGCGTGAAACGTCTTATTCTTCCACACACAGTAGGGTTATCTCGGGGATGTGGAATACACTCGACTCGGTCACTCACAACTGCAATCAACACTTCTACACTCAATATTCGGCTACTAATAAACTTCTCAGTAGTGGAGGACGGTTCTCTGCCTGCAATGTGGCACGCTACACAGCACACCACGGGGGAGGCGAAATCTGCACGCTGGAAAAAGCTAGCTCTAATTTCCGTCGCGTCAGTCGAAAATATAGGCGTCCTGGTTTGGTATGTAAAATGAAATAAAAATAGCGGCATACTTACTAAATTTTAGGTATGCCTGCAGCTTACGTTCTTCACGATTTATTAGCGTACTACTATTGTACCATAAGGTGATTTAGTCCCATGTGTGGAATATACTATCACGTCACGTGATTCAGTGAGGTACAACTTTCCGGTTACATGCACCCAAAGCGAAAAAACCATTCAGGGGCCGAGCCACAAAGAAGGAAAGCTATCTGAATGGGACAAACTGAGCTGATCGATAGCTGATCCACCAATCAATCCAAGCTACTTTGCAAGCGTGAGAATGTAGTCGCTCGCCACTGATCCTCTGGTTAATTTCAGAGTGACTGAAGCAGGCTACTGTTTCCCCTGAAACCAATATGTCCGAGAAATAGCACCTAGTCATCTCATGATTCGTATTGACAGTGATCTTACCAGTTGCGCGATTCCTTGCGTTCATTTTGTAAGAAAAGAATTTTCCTTCCTGTTGCAGTCATCGGAGGCGATGGGTACTAGCACTTCTGGCTATTAACTTCGAAACCCTAGCAATTGCACTTTAGGGCAACACACATTTATTTTGTGGTCAAACATGTGATCGCTGACTAGAGTTTTCCCCAACAATATAACCGGCGAAAACAGCGTTCGGGAAAACCACTGATTGTATGGATTTCCTTGGCACCGTGGACTCCCTTCTGTCTCCACCTTACTCTAAATGAAAAACCAGCAGCGCTACAAGTTTCCATTCAATTGTGATTTCTTTTGAATCTCGTGATTTTCCGCATTGCTCAATGAATCACAAAACAAGAATAGTCTTAGATATCAGATCAGGGCAAGGTTCGGAATGAATGATAAAGTAGCACGCCATGCTACGTTTGGCGATATTTTGACGTTCGTGAGTCGCCATTAGCAAGAATTTTTCGACTGAAACAATGGTAGTCGACGTTTCAGTCACCACGATTAACCGTTCCAAAATTTTTTTATGACCAATCAGTAACGCTGTGTTAGTGCACTAACCATTATCGGGAAAAACAATTTCATTAGGCATTATGATCACCATTTGCTAGAATGGGTTCAGGATTTGGCTTCTTTTATTTTTTGTTTTGTTTTTGGGAGGGGGGAGATGATGGGAGGAAAACGCTGCAAACTAAGTTTTATCTGATTGCTTAAAGCGATTGATTTACCCCAAATGTTACATTCTACACTAGCGCTGCGTTTGACATCCTGGACAGCTAGAATATGCGTCACACACTTTTATTGTCAGGTTGGTCAACAGTATGACCGTTACGGTGGACGGTGTTAGTGTGAGCTACAACTACATAAAGTCTATTCCCTGTTACAGTTATTCACATAGCAGCTAGTGTTATCCTAAATTGATCTGGAGGGTCTTAGTGTGGTGCTTGAGAAGCAGGTGACTGACCAAGTGAGATATATATTCAGTGTAATCGGCTCCCAGCAACCATCGGTAAGTACTCCTTTTCTAATCAAGTAGCAGTTAAACGGTATTTGTGACATTTTGACGAGTTGTGCAAATATAATCTGGAAGTTTGGTTTTGCGAGAAATGTTTGGTAACGGCAATCAGTATTAGTCCATTAAAAAGCTGAAAATACCGGCTGTTGTGTTAGTACTCAGGCTTTGGATTATACCAATCTAGTGAGTTCTTGATCATTCACTTCCCAATGGGGGAAGTTCACCAACAACTGCGGAGTCTAATTCAGTTCAAACCAGTCGTCAGCATCTCGAATGGCAGACGCTATAAGGCATGGACCGGGATTGAGCTCAGCAATGATGCCCCATTAAGATAGAACAGTATAATGAGAGGAAATAAATCACAACCTGTCGGCTGCTGATCCGGTGTCCAGGCCTTGTAAAAAGTAGTCAGTAATCTATCACTCATTGACTGAGGCGAAATGGAATGTGTGACTGAACGGTTGGTTCCTAAATGTTTACGTCATAACCTGTCCGGTCAATGAAAAAGTTTGGTGCGTCATTCGGGACTGTAGACATAGCTGAAAGACTGGGAACCGCCGCTTTGGTGTTGACGTAATTTCGGGGAGATTATAGTTCCCCTCACTTCAGTGAATACAACCAATCATCCCAGACAGTTGTCTACTTTATTTTGGATTTGTAAATGACCAAGAACTTTTATTGTCTATGGGAAGTTATTTTCTTCTTTTCGACTTAATTATTATCCGACTTGTATAAGACAGAAAGGCGATTAAGTATTCCGCACAAGTATATCCTCGGTCCGCCGAAATCACATTTTTAATGAGAAAACCACTATCGTGAGGAAACAATCATCGTATTTTGAGTTTTGTTTTCTCCTTTGGGCTCTGGTCATAGTGGACTGTACAATGTCATTTACCATATGGTACACACGTTTCCACCTGCTGAATCAGAAACCGCGGAATCTGGCTCCTAAATTCCCATTGCCTAACGTCATTTATGCTGTACTCAAGCGTGCTGCCGATCCAGTCCACTGACCGTGACGCTATCTGCTATCGTTCACGGGGTTATCGATCAGTCATTTTTTCACCCATATGACTTATTGCACATGTCGCTTTGTTACCCTGGTTTTGTCGACCATGTAAGAAGACTTGTAATGACTAGAGAGTATGATCCCAGAAAACGTGCTTGCCTAGATCAAATAGAATCGAGAAACTGCTCTCATTCTCGAATTAGATTATCAGTATTCAGTCACTGCACAAGCACTTTAATTACAAAAATTTGAAACAGATCTGGCAAGAAGAAGAATAAATGCCTGAGCCAATTGATACATTTTTGCTTTAAGGTTTTTAATAGGGTCCGCGTTATCGAGAAACCGCACGAGGTAGGATACCAAAGAAGACGTGTTCGTGTTAATGTGTGCCAGGGAGTGGCAGACGCGGATGTACATTTAGTTGGACCTTACTGAAATGGCTCAAATCGTTCGATAAGTACATTGGCTGGTAGCCAATTGTTGGCTTCGGAGTGTCGTGCTACTGAATATGACACAACAGACTCACGGATTGTGTCACGGTGTTGACAAAAGTGTTTTGTAGATAGACGTATGAGTGGGAAGTCGTTAGTGAGAGGACAGCGGATGGTAACAGGGAACATTACCGTATGAAACATGTGTAAACAAAGCATTTAATTAAACGAGCAAGCAAACTTATCGATTGACTTTTGAAGCCGTTCGACAAATTCTTCCTGCATATGGTCGTATACACTGCACGTTACTTAAGAGAGTCTGTTTTGTTTATACGCAAATAGACACCTCTCGTACCAGGGGAATGAAAGGTTATAGAGATTGCAGCTGTATGCCGTTGAGTGGGACCAAATTAGCCAGTTCCATATCAAACGAAACCCATTGGATTCAGTCAGACACGGTACGTGAAACGAAAAGGCCATCGAAATCCAACCACCAATCATCCGATCACTGATTCCGTCAGTAAATTGCGTAAGTCAGTGGGCAGGCAAATCAATGGTACATCTAAATCAGGCCAATCAAGTGTCGAAGAAGTCGGCTACAGTGCTCAGGATGTGAGAAACGTGAACGCCTTACGATGGCTTTTTTGGGGATTTTTGCGCCATTCACTCGTTGACATGTTGCCAATTGACTAAGCCGTCATTGCTCAGCTGCCAAAGAAATAAAATATTGGCATGTGTTAGTAGTAGGAGATTGAATGTTTTCATGAAATAATTCACCATGTGATATCATCGCTCAACTTGTCATTAAAAAACTATGGAAGCACTGTGCGGTCTTTAGGAATCCTCAGCAGCGCATATCCGCAGCGCTCGAACTAGGACGCGAACCCGGGACAAACGATTTTGAGTCGAACGTCTTAGCCATAATGCTTCCATGGTTAATTGACGGTGGGTTGAGGGACGATATCACATGGTGAATTATTTCATAAGAATAAAATGTTGGTTGTAAATTTCAGCTTCACCTGTCCATATGGAAGTAGGCCCTAATATTTCTTTAATCAACTAGTGGCTAGAATTTCCCATCGGTCCTGCTTAGCGAAGAGTCACAATTCAACTGCATGAACTTTTGGGTGTGGATTCGAAATTTCGTCATCTTGATTTTGCCTCATTGTGGTCAACCAAAGAACACCAAAGTATGGTAAACGGTTAAATTTGCTTTCTTTTACACGATGACTTGGTATTCTGTCACAAACCGCTGATTTATCCCCGCGATTGGCCGGCTGAGATCTCCATGTCATACGTCTGACGTTTTGATATATCTTGCATATGCCGTTGTTCATCTGGACTCCAACATGATCTGACTGTCCAGGAATGTTGCTATACTACTTTCAAGCAAACGTAAGCTTCCAGGATTTTTAGTAAGGACTGCTTAGTGTTAAATAATTCATTGTTTCTGACATAAACCTGATTAACTGTGGTGTGCTACTAGAAAAAGTGGGAAAATATATAGCAGTTTAGGTGTTAAAATCCGACTACGGTCACACTTTACCTCGGTTTTCGAAGCTTTGCTATCGTCCAGCTGGTAGGAAATGCTAGGCAAATAAAAGCATTCAGTGAATTTATGCATTCTATCTACATTAGTCTTTATAAAAGAGGTAAAAATAACTTGAAAAGTGACTGTGCTTTCATCGGTGCACAACAGCTTACACGGGCCAAGGAGGGATTCCGTTCGCTTTATTTCCGACGAAAACGTACCCGGCATTCATGTGTTTATTATTTGCCTTTATCCTGCAATACAGCATCCACTGGACAGCTTTTTAGAATTCCTATACGCTGTCGAGTGAATTGTAGTTTGGTGTAATGTTGTTAGTAGTGGTACCCATTTCACGAGTCACTTTGTGCCCGGAAACCAGAAATGCTGCTTCCTTATGCCGGCTTGTAATGCTACTTTCAGACAGCATGGAATTCATGTGGAAATGTACAAATTTTACAAAAGACAAACAGATAACCATTGCGATATAACCTTCTGGTGTAACAGAATAGCGTTGACTGAATTGTTAATCACAGTGAACGATATTTATCGTACCGTCAAACATTAAGTGAGTTTAACACAGTTGCTTTATTGGTTGAGTATGTCCATCCTTGGTACTGTTCCGATCTTTTTTCGAAGGTGACTCGATTTTCCGTTCGCCTTATCCGTAGTTTTGTCCCTTATCGTCACGTTCACGTCAGTGGTTTACAACACCATGTGGCGACCTTTTTGCAACATATTGGGTTTAGTATCGTGAATTTATCTCAACAGGGACAGAGATTCACTGTCATCATCACCATCATCATTATCATCATCATCATCATCATCATCATCACGACCATCATCATCGTCATCATCATCATTATCATCGTAATCATCATCAGTATCACCCTCCTTCTACTTCCATTACCAATGAAACAATAGGTCAGCACTTTTAAGAAGAGGGTCACGGCTGACAGACGGTCGCGGCGATTGGTGAAGTTGACCCGCGGTTGGAAGATTCGAAACTCTGACCATGACCTTGCCAGCTTGACCATTGCCGGTTGCCGCGAATGCTGGCGGTCAGCTAGTGACATGTCGATCAATGCAAAGTTTAAATATGTGCACATAAGAGTACACACACACACACACACAAATCATAAGTAGATTATCTCATCACAATACCAAGTTTCGTCAAATGAATTTTTTGGTTTCTAGAGAATTACTTAAAATAATGAGCCAAATTTGTATTCGTAATACAGAGGGCGTATCGCAAGTTTGTGAAAGTTAACCTAGCATTCGTATGTATGAAACTCCAAGTGCCTAATAGGGAAAATCAGGCCGACTCAAGTAGGCCGGAAAATGATCAGAAGTTAAGTTGAACAGATGCTACCCAACTGGGAATTGAATGGTAATCAAAAAAATTGATAGACCGAAAATTGTTGAGCAACGCGCCGGATCAGTCGGAAGAATGTTTGAGCGAAAATGAATGTATGAAACCAAGTCAGTATTGATTGGTCATTTGCAAGCCGTTTCTAAGTGTAGTAAGTATCGAAATGCCACATCGATTTGTCAGGTCATAGTTCAAGAAAACTGCGATAACATCATCTCAGATGATGAACTGAGCGGAAAAAAAAACACGTAAAACTCACTTAACAAACACAAGCCCGAATAAGTCGGGACCTAATCGACCAGCAAGTTTGGATCATAGAATACTTGCGTGGACTATTTATTTTTGACTAGTAACCGATATTTCACGTCTATCTGACCCGATTACTGCCCTTGACTCTAGCGGCAATGGGTAAAAACTATTTGGGAGTATGATGACTGATGAATAACGAGACTGTATCGAAGCAGACGACTACTTGTTATTTCATTTTACAACACCGGGCAGATCGATAGTCAGTAGTTCCAGTTGTAGAAATTTGCCAAAGGGATTTATGGCACCACTGATCAAATTGCATGTCTAAATAGTTTATAGTTTCATTGTTATCGTAGTCGGCATAAGGCTGAAAGTTGGCAAGTTAAGTTGCGTGCCCAGCAATTCCAGAGGAACAAGTGGTTTAGAAAATGTGCATTCATCGGAAGATATGAACGCAGGCAAAAGTAAACGGTGGATCCAAAACAGTAGCTTGGCTTGATTCATTGCGACAGAACGTCAAGATCAGGTTTTATACGACGGGGAGTGATACATGAGGCCAAGCATACGCTGATTGTTATTGGTATGATCTTGGCAATGGGTTCGCATGTGTCTCTTGATAGAACAATTACTGATTAGAAGCCACAACAATTGGTGTATCAGGTACCGTTTTCCGGGTGGCCTAATGCTTTATGAATAATATCTACGCACGAGCACACATTAGTACTAAGATGAATCGAACTAAACTTCAGTCTGTTCCGTCAACAACAGATACCTTCGTCTCCCTTTCTCTTTCTCTCGCTCTCTCTCCCCACCCCTCGTCCTCTAAGTAGGCTGTTCGTGATTACAGTCGTTATCCTCTGGTACCAGCGACAAAGGAAGCAAATCAACTGTTCTCCGCTCTGTTGGCTCAGGCTGACGGAACTAACAAATGTCAGTTTTGTGGTCGTCTAATTTTCTCACAAAAACGATTAAGCCAGTTTGGCGATGACGAACACGTATTCTGTTGCGATGGATATCATCGCTTGGTGCGTTTTGCAGTTGATTATGCGAAACAGTTGTCCAAAATGAAACGTCAAATATCCGGGAATTTGGCTCTAATGAAGCTGTCCGACGGGAAAGCCAAGGCCACGCGAAGAAAGGGGGACAAGAAACCGCAGTCTCCGGTGCTTCCCTCATTTCGGTCATCATCGAAACTATCCGGTGAGTACCGATAACTGATAAACGATTAATAGTGTCAAATGTCAAACTGGTTTAATGCAAACGGGATCTGACACCACTGATGGATGCCATTACCACTCCGGTTTCACTTACATTCAGCCAGCTGAGACCAGCAGAATGGATCACAGGCGACATTAAAGCGTGGGTGATTTCTCCGCGAGGGGATTGTTTTACATAGCCACGAGGATGATTTAGTTTAAGGTTGCTAACCTCAAAATTCCAGTAGTAAATCAAAATCCACACGATCTCTCAGTCGTTGATTATGCCTTCTAACCTATTCACTTAATATAAAAAGGGAAAATACCGATCCTATTGTTGGCAAGCTTGTTCCATGAAGGAACCAGCCCGTTCGTGTGTATGTATACGCATATAAACTTTTTTAAAATCATAATTCACATGTTTAGTTGCCGTAACTTCCAATAGTCATGTTATCAACCGCTCTTCATTATGTTTCTTTTGGTTCTCTTTAAACAAAACCACCTAAAGTGAATAAATGCAGCTGAATTTTGTCCCTAGGTACCGGTACATTATTTACTTTCTTGAACGGCTGCTGTTAATACTATACGGTTCACGCACAAACTGAAAAATATCCAAAGCTGTCCAACAATGCTGCCGGTGATTAACGGCGGTTTGTGAACAAATTAACTCGGTATTTCTGCTCAGCTTTGACTGGAGTGGCGTGAAGCAATGATACGATACACGTCTTTCAGACGAAAGCCCCGGGTTCGGATACTGAAAGCGTCAGCGGGTATGCTCCAACGATGAGGTCAGATGCAAGAGAAATTAGACTTCGTACTTATCGAGTATAAAACTGACTGTGCATTCCCAGGTTTGTGCCAAAACGATTCATTTTGAATGGTATTCATTCAGACAAGTTGTCTTCGATCCCACATGTTACCCGAAGATAGTTATGGAATACAAATGTACGAAGAGCCAAAACGAACGGAGCATTGTTGTTCCAATGATGAAGAACAGCTAGCGCGGACTTGTACGGAGTATTGAAGGTACTTTGTTCTACATGGCTCAGCCTCACTTACGGGCTGCAGACTATGTTAGCCGGGCTGGAAAACAGATTTTTCAAGTGGCAGCAGTTCATGATCTTGGTGCTTGTAGTCTCGTAATTTGTATATTCTGCGACTTTCTCACGTTAGAGTATCTGAGACCGAAGTCAATTTTCAGAGCCTAATCGGAAAAGATTCGTAGTAGTTGAATAAAATAATGACAACAGGACATGCTGGGAACCATTCAAATCAACGCAATGAGAAGGTCAAGTTTTTTTATTAATGCGTTAAAATCGATTGTAAAATGGTCCTTGTTTTTCAAGGTGAATTGCAGGTCGCGATTTTCGGAGTACACCTTCACTTCTGTCCTTGATTGTATTGAGTTCTGTCTAACTTATCGTCACGTAACCCCTGAATGGCTGATGTCAAAAACCACGTTCAGCCAGAGAAGTTGCTCGGCCGCGCGTCAAGGTAACTGCACACGGGTTAACCAAAGAATTGCGCTGCATGACTAATAATGAAATAATGTAATGACACTGGAATATTTTGAATATAGCCAGTTTTATTCACTGAGCAACTGGCCGCTTCTTTCTCTCGTCGCGGTCTGAATAGGTTTGTTAGTTTTTCATCGATTTCCGCAAGTTGCATGAAATAAAGTAATTGATTTGAACCATGTCATTAATTTATGTTCACATTTATTTTGTTAATAGATCGAGACTTCAAGTTGTCACAATTCGTCTTATTTAGGTGATTTAGTCGAGCAGAGGGTTATGATAAATGAACATGATTGCGTTCCAAGTATTCTATGCTCAATGTCGTTCGACATGTGATTTAGTCTTGCATTGGTTAATTTCCCCTCTGTCATGTATATCCTGCTACTGGTCCGTTGTGCGCAAAAAGGTACATTGAAATGGAGACAAGAGTTGGTCGGTCCAAGACAAAGTTTCCAAAACTGTCATTTTGACGATTAAAATGCCAAATCCTGTGCCGTTGCATAGGACGTGCAGCTTCTAGTATGGCTGCTATGATTGAATTAGATAGACTGAAGCGAGAAATTGGCACATCCGTAACTAATCTCAGCACAGTGAAAATAGCGATGAACTAGAGACGACTTGAATTCTAATTTGAAACCGTGTAAGCAGTTAAAGGCATAATGACCTATTGTGATCGGTGATTTCGTTCCCGGCCATAGAGTTGATGTTATTAGGATCATCATGTTTTGCCGTCACGTAATTTCCAATTGAAATAATTCACCATGTGATATCATCGCTCTAATCACCATAATGAAACCATGGAAGCACTGTACAGCTGTTTCGTCCTTGTTAGGAATCATTAGCAGTGCATATCCGCTGCGCCCGAACTGGGACGCGAAGCCTTCGTTGTACTTAGGCTACCTGCAGAGAAGTCATCTATCAGTAGGGGTCGATCGCTGTGAGCTAACGGACAGTAACCGTGCAAATCAGTGACGGATAGGTGCAACATCATGTGGTGAAGTTCAACAAACCGTTCAGAGCCTGCCCGGTAGCGTAATGGCTAAGGCGTTCGACTCAGAATCGTTCGTCCCGGGTTCACGCCCCAGTTCGGGCGCGGTCCGTATGCAGCACTGCTGATGATTCCTAACAAGGATGAAACAGCTGTACAGTGCTTCCATGGTTTCTTTATGGTGAGCTGAGCGATGATATCACATGGTGGATTATTTCATGTAAACATTCAATCTCTCACTACTAACAATTTCCAATTGGTTCACAATCGAGCGCTTGTGCAACACCACGTGAACCAGGAGCACATTCCCCACAAAGATATCCCTATGCTCCCCCAAACGGAAACTTGATGACAGAACCGCACAAACCGTTCAGAACTGATTTAAGATATATAAATGGACAGTTGTATTTACTGTTAGTTGCTAACCCACTTCTCGGGGCCATTTGTGACAGGTTGACGAAAAAACAGACACGAATGTACGGAAACCATCAAACCACGATAAATAAGTCCAAAAATAATAATCAGAAGGACAGTTCACAATTGGCTGAACATTCCGGGTGACCATAACCAAATATCCCTAACTCCAGCCTGTGTGGATTTCCACTTTTCGACTAAGTAGGTGCGTGATCTCGTTTTAGACAAATTCACGCCCGCTTTATGGCACGAAGGATTCAGACGGTTCTCAGTTGGCAAATACATTGGCTTAGGGTAAATTAGTTTGGTTTCCCGATGTTTTTTGCTCCATAGAATGACTGACTGCTTTCAGTCTTCATTGTTACAGTGCGTGATGGAGATCATACAATTTTTCAGTTGATGCTATTTTGTCTTGCCTGTTGCTTTCAATGTTGTCGCTTGTTTTGGAGTCTGAGTTCCATTAATTCATCTCTGTGAAAGTGTTCGAGTAAATATAGGTGACTAAAGGTGATCTGTCCTAACTAAGAGATGGATAAATTGATATTCTACACCGATAAAAGTATACAAATTATATCGTTCGTAATACCAACTGATCACACCCCATTCCCGTTAACTTTAAGATAGATTACGAGGGCGGTTGACATTTGTGGGTCTCGGATTAGAAACTTCTTTCCGAACCGGTAGAAATGTATGACTCCTGATGACTACCAACACCTACCTAGGATTGTACGTTTTGCGAAATCCAGTTGCGTTACAATGCTGTTCTGACGTTAAAAATTCATACTAGCCTATCGAAATAAGCTAACAGATTTTTCGTAGAATTATGCAGAAACGGACAGATAAAAGTGGTAAATCGTGAACTAATGGAAAATGTTGGGATTTTTCAATCCACAGTGTTCAGTTCACCTAGAATATTGTATTAAGTTAAATGTTGCATAATCGTCGCTGAATAGCAAATGTGAAACAAATTCGAGGGAATACTCTTTGACAGTTAATGCAGAACCCTAAAAACTGTGAAAAACGAAAAACAATCCATACAAACAGGGTCTGGTATACATCCCATTCAACCGCACCACAAACAAGCACGCAAACAGACACATTGGTAAACAATTCACGTAAACAAATTAAATCATTTGTTACCGTTTGACGGAAACGCATTGAGCAAACGTACGTGATTCATTTGCGAAATCTAACTAGTCCAGACTGATCGGCTGTGATATAGACGAAGTCGATAAAGTACGTGGGAGAAGTTGCTAGGTCCGCTGGTGGCAGATCACGGAACTCCCAAATATCCCCATAACCTTCATCAGCTAAATGGTTTGATCCCTTAAGCGTAAGCGGCAATTTTTCCATCAGCCACCATAAAATTTCCGTAATATTTACGATTGCGTCATTTGTTGAATTTCATATTGCAAACGAAATAAACAGAGTTACTGCGACAGTCAAATTGGAAGTTCAAAGCGTAGAGCGAAATGTGATTGTAAAACTTGCCTTGAGAAAGACTACCCACGGTAGTCGAAACGTTGGCGCACTACATCTACCAACAGCGCTGTGTTATTAACATTATTTCGTTCACATGAAGCGAGATCACAATTTTTAAAGATATCTAAATGAACTATTCACAGCAGTTCAACTGAATCAGCTACAACGCATACATGTGGGCCAGATTTGTTATGACGAACAAAATGAACACCCTGGTATCCAAGTGGACTAAGCAACTAAATCGTGGGTTAGGTAACACCATTAGAGCGTATCCGACGGCAGGAGCTTGCTGGAAAAGGTTTACCATATGCCCATATTGCGTCTGCGGAATACTACACCGCAAAATCTTTTCAGATCGTTTAAATGGAGGATTATGCAGCTCGTAAGATATCATCTATGCCGTTCATCATGCCATCAGTTAGACGAGGAAGCAATCGCATCAATTTCACGAGCGGGTTGCAGATTCAACTAATCTGGTAAGATGTACCGGAGCAGCGATCGGATTAGCCAAAATGACAGGCAATGTTACTTTTTCCTCAACCGAATACCACGACGTTCATCAAAGTAAACAGAAGCGCCGCAGAATCTAACGTTAAGCTCTAGTCCGAACGAATTTGTACGATTTAAACAGGTGAAAATTAACTGGTAAACTTCTGTGACCAATCCGTTGTGTTGTCACTGGTAGGCGTACGCGGCTAACCGGCTTCAACAAGCCTACTCAAACGCACACGCCCACGCACACAGACACGTGGGCATGGACACGCTCACACGCCTGAATGTCCACACGTGCTTTCCCTCAAGACTGCCAACCAATCAAATGATAGGCCGCTTTAGTGAGATTCGAAGTTTCCCTCAGAAATACCCACGACATAGTGCGACTCATACATTGTTTAGGTTTTTCTATGTTTATCATATTTCTACGAGTCTACGCACACTGACCGATTAGTCTCTATCTCGTGCAATGAATACGATACCAACACGGCCACGACCGACATTCAATGCACTTGAGTCTCACATTATCATTGCATTGCGTAGACGGCGCAGTGATTACACACAAAAAGGAGCACAACCACAATGTGAATCATTCAAACCGATTGTCGGTGTATGGGCGACACCGTTCGGGTAATGTTAGTCAAGCTGTGAACAGCCAACTGGAATACGAAAACGGACATTCATTTCGCGTGTGTGTACGGGTGTTCCATTCGCATTCCCTAATCAGTTCTCCAAGTCTCAGTTGACAGAAATCGATCTATCCGCCAATTTTGGACTACACCTGACAACACTGTTCAGTTTTCCCATAGATGTAATCTGAAAACGCGCAGGTTGAAGTGTCTAAAACATATTGCTGAGTTGCACTTTTTGTTTTAGAAATTGGTCAACGTCAGATTATGTGCAACAATGGTGCTAGTGAATGCTGGGAAAAACGCGGAATTTTTTTTTCATTAGGCGAACACAATGAGCACGACAAAATTTGCTGCAGTTATGTCGGAGATCCCGAAAGCGATAGGAAACAAACAAAACGACCAATGGGTGTAAAGTGGAGGCTACGGCCGGATGCCAAGTATTCAAGGTCACTTTGCTTCGCTGCCGTGAATTGTGCAAAACCGATGCACCACTACATCTAGTAGAACTGAACTGAGCAGACAACAACTCTAGCATTAGTAAAACAACACATGAACTTGGGATTAAATTGACTACAAACCTGAGGGTAAGCACAGAATCAGCCAAACGCCCTAGAGTTCGCGGACCGATTTTTTGTAACAAGTTCTGAAGCGAGCGGGGCGTTGCTGGAACTGAAGATCAAAGCAGAAACAAACTAGCCCGTTTGACGGGAGTGATCGGCAATTGAGAAATAATAATGAGGAAATAACAGTCGTGTTGCACGGCCACAGACCACTCGATCGTCCTCGTTTAACTAATCGGGATCGAATTGAAGTGGAATCAAGACGGGCGACGGAAGCCGCAATAGTCAGCGACCGGGATAACCAGATTTCAAAACACTAAGCGTACCACCTGGGACCGTGAAATGATGGAATTCCAACGTGACAAAAATCGTTCTGTTTGGACAGTTCTTACAGATATAGTTAGGATAATCACAATCCCCCGCATTTTCGGTTGATTATGTAGTAAGCGTATATTAGTTCTTGAACCGTGCCGCGGTCATTTAACTGGGTTTGTTTAGGGAATTGGTCGACGGTAGTTGTGACGGATAAGTGACGACCTTATCCAAACTCTGCAATGTTAACCGGTTGATGAGTGCCGGTTATCTGACTTGTTTCGAAAAGATCAAGCGAGCTACGTTTCGGGTATTGTGCGCGTGGCAGTCAATCTGAAATCGTCTGGTATATGATTTTCAAATCTGGGAAAGCACATTCGACAGTTTTGAAGAGATAGTAGACAACTGACTCGAAATTCAGGACCCTGACTGATTAACTGTTCGCGCACTCCCACAGCCACTTTAAATCCGATGATTTTCCGTTGCAGCCGCGCACCGATAGACTTCCCAATCCAATTTCGCATGGCTGCTTCACTACAGACAGCGAGCTAGACCACTAACAAACTCGACTTATACCATGGTAAATTTACCTGAAGCCTGGAGACGGGATCACGTACATCTTATAACACAATAATTGTGATCGTTTCTCCAACTTGAATGGAAAAAACATGATTCATGCAGAGTTTGATCCGAAATTTCACCATGTAATATCCTTGAATAATACAAAATGAAGTTCCATGCGCTTATTGATCACCGTTAGTCATCGTGAATGTCTATAGACCTCTTTTTGTAATAATAGGATATTATTCACGACAGTTTGACTATAATTAGAGTTAGTTGGAAATTGACTACTTGACCTCTGTGACAACATTCGTGGTCTTGTCTTTACTAAATACGGTCATTCTACGTGATTCAGCCTGGCAGATGTAGAAGAACGAAGCTTCTTAAATGGCTTTTTTATATCATGCGCTCCTGTAAAATAGATCGATAACGCTATCGACCTGAGCGTTGAACAAAATCAGGATAGTACTTGTTAGTGACAAAAAGACAACAATTTCCTTATGTGTGTGTGTGAGGTCGATAGACATTTGTGTACAAGCCTACGCCTAATGCTGTGTCAAAATAATGGGGAACAAACGGCTGTGCTGCGCTTCAAAAAACCTTCTCTCGAGGTCTCTTATACTTGATAAGGAATGTGAAAAATTGACCGGTGTGAAAGTTGTATCCACTCAACAGCATAAACAATGGAATTCACACAAAAATAAGGCAAGTGTACGTATTTTCTCGTTACTTGACATTCCTGTCTTATCGTTTCGCAGCTTGGTTAGATCTGTTCTCATTTGTGTAGCACCAGTTTGAAACTGAATTGACCCGATTTGTGACCTGCGCCTTATGCGCTTTCCGAACAGCGGCACATAAAAAAAGCTCCATTTTCCTCCTTGACTGAATCTGATTACATCGTTTGTAGACGGTTTAGCGCCGTCTTCAATTAGGACCATTAAAACCAGATATTGTCTCATGAATACAAAGTTCTTTCATTGGGATGCATTATGCAGTTCATTCTAAAATTAGGATTAAAGTCCAGTATAAATTTGAGATGAACCCGAAACGTTGTGACTAACCAGTAAAAACGGAAAAACCATTTAGCATCCCAGCATTTTTCCGCTTAGATATAAGGAAACGAACAACCCAATCAATTAACCATGCGTGAAGTCCTTTGGGATTCCAATCTCAGGGTAAAATTAATTCGAACTCGCAGACAATGTCGTCCTTGAGTTCTCTACCTAGTACCGATTCACAGCTAAACAACCGAGACACAGTTGGTCAGACACTAGGGCGAAAAAGTGCAACGATGCATACAGTCAGAGAATACGGACGTTTTACAACAATACGTACAGTACAAACAATGTCAGTGGAGCTGATTCCAAAAGACAGCTGCCTAGAAAACCGAGTATTGAGATGTTCTACTTTCGCCCCAAGTCAATATAAAATTACCAGAAACGGTGTAGACAGGTAAAAGAAAAAGAAACATTGCAATAAACTGAAGCGAGCTGTGACGTAGAAATAAAGGAAAACGTTTTCAGATAATCGGATTTGGCGTTCCAGTGAAATTAGTTTATGGAGGTTCGTGTGATAAAAACTGACCATGGATTAATAATACATAGATTATTGACGACAGTCTCGGGGAGTAATCGGCACTGAGAAATTGTGAAATGCGTCGCAATATTAAAAACTATCAGAAGAAAGAAATTCAGGAAACCGTTTGTTTGATAATCCGAATTCAATCCCTAGGTTAATTGTGTTTAAAAATACTATCGTTGTCTCGTTGATAATCAACAAGAATAACTTTATCCGCTTATTGTTAGGTTGCACAACGAATCCAGCCGGATGTATATTTGGTAGGCATGGTGCATATAATAAATATCAAGACAGCATGCAATCAGTAGAAAGGCAAAATACATTCATCCCTTGGGGTGTATGAACACCCAAGCCCAAAATAAAGTGCAGATAGGCCCAATGGTGAACGATCGGAGTAACCCAATGATAACCAAGCAAGTCTAAACTAGTTAGTCACGTGTTTGTTCAGACACTCATGTCTGCCTTTCGCGGATCGTTTACCGATCACCGAAGTGTGCGTACGTTTATTTAGTGCAGATTACTCCTTATCCAGTGACAAATGCTTGTGATTTACTGGTCGACAAAAATACGACGCATATATATATATATATATATATATATATATATATATATAAATGGCCAAAACATTGAAGGGGTTGTCCGTAACAATACAGGACCAGTGTCATTCTTGAGTTCAGTGGGTTGCTGATCTTAGTGATTACCGACAGACGTGATAGCATTATTGATTCACAAAAGAGAACTCGTGAATTTGCCTAAAACATTACAAATAGAGAAATGTTCATATAAGCCTATGCTTACCAAAGGATTACATTTTTTTCGCTTTCAGCAATACTGTGAAATATAACTGATTGTTGATGAAACTTGCAATGTCTTTTTTCACAACTTCATATTAGTTTAAATTTATGTCTTTCACTTAATTGATATCCGGATGATTGCAAAACTGGTCTTGACAGTGCATATAGTTGCCAAATTGATCCAGAAATCTGAAAGAAAAAGTTCCATGCTATTACTGTGCGATTTATTTTATGATAATCGTATTGTATATGGTGACTGATGCGATTGTTTATCCGTTGTGTCATACACAACGATTCAAGTCAATTCTTCCAACTCACTCGCATCATCTTGCAGAAAAACTTCACGAGGCAAAGTCAGCTCGGTCGGAGGAGAAAAGCATACGAGGAGACGGTTCGGAGGATCAAAACGAGTGAGTAAATTCCCTCAAACACCAAAAGAACGAAACCACGTCGCCAATCTGTCAAACCAGACAGAACTGCAAACGCCATCTTCGGATTTCGTTTGTTTTTTCTCACTAATTAAATCTGTGGTCATTCTAGGAAAGTTTTCCGACTGATTTTGTTCGATCAGCCAGTGAAACAGACAGATTTTGCGATACGTGGAAACCCTTAGGGGGTGATGGTGGTAAGTTCGGCATCAGATGTTTTTTTTTCTGCATTAGTACTGGCCGACTAGATCACATCTCGTGCCTAAGCTGACAGTTTTGATTTTGCGAGCGGGAAAGAAATGAATCAAAGTTCTCCGTACTAAAATCCACATTCCTTGTCTTTTGGGCGACCGAATGACTTGAATACAATCAAGTATGTGGAGGTTAGCTCATCAAATGGCTCACCAAGCGGCGCCAACATTGAAATCGATAGTAAGAAATATTGAAGTGTTGTGTTGAATACTCCAATTGGCTTCTTGTTTTGTAGTTCCAATGGATTTACTGTGGTCAGCAAAGAACTCTTGATTGCGCGGCGTAAACTTTGAGAATTGATAGACAGATGTGCCCCGGAGAAAGGGATTGGAAAACTACATGAAATTCCGGGCCAATTTGAATGTGACCACGGAGTCAAGGATACCGAGTACTCTTTTACTGTCAATATTAATCAGGCGAAATTAATCTCTAACCGCACAAATCTGATTTATCGGCATCCAATCGAATAATTAAATAAACTAAACCTCTACTAACCAAAGAACCATCAAGGATTCAAATCGCTGAAATATTTGTTTCCACAATCCCAACTCCGATTGACATATCAACTTTGAATAAATAAGGCTGTTTAATGACTAGAAGACCAAACGAGCTGCGACTAACTAACCGACCGGTAGATTAAATTGACCGGTGGACCAAATGATCTCTTAGTTATATTTTATATTTTCAAATATCACATACAAACAAGTCATTGGGACTTTTCCACCTTATGATTCCACTTCACGCTGCACCTATATATATATATATATATATATATATATATATTAGGGTTGAGAAGGCGTACACTGAGGTAATACGTTTATCGTGACGTTTCGACCCAAACTAGGACTCCTTGTCAAACGTGAATACGTTATGAACTCTGTACTACTGAGTGTTTTTCTGTAACAGCATCTAAGTAGATTTTGTTAACGACTATGAGATTACTCAATAAGTTGATACCAAATAGAAGTGTATGAAAATTCGGGTAATCCGATGGTGACCTAATCACCTTAACCAGGCAGTACTGAATTTTCCTTCTAATCAACACTACACACACACACACACATACACGAGACTAAAAATTTCGCATCGAAGGAAGTTTAAAGAATCACATTCAATTATTGATATATCAGTCAGTAATGCGAGTAGACGTCCATCTGTAAAATGTTCGTCAAAGAATAAATCGGGAGGATTTCCTCGTCTTCACACCATCCAAGTCAATGAGCGCAAAAGAACTATTCCCAAACAACTGGTTCATAAACCATAAATAATTCGTACACGGGACGCAATAGTCAAATCGATTCTATGACTTTTCGGTCCAATCATTTTTCGAACTTCATTTGTTATCGCGGAGCTGTCGAACATCCTGCAGTCTCAGTCTCCATACTTTGACAAGAAAGCATGCTACCAGTGGTCGACGGACCCGGGGATTCTCTACCACAACTCAGTCTGCCTCTGAGCGAGAGTTCGATTTTGTACTAGTTTCGCAGTAATCGTCGACTTATTCCAGCCGATCGCTGACAATTTGCTTCAAGATATGAAACAGGGACTGACCAAGCAACCGAAAAGAAGAAATCATAGAGGAACGACCTTAACTGGACCATTACGGACCATTTCGAACAGTGGAAATAGGTGTGTGCACGGTTTTCTGTACAAACAAATAGTAGTAGTCATTTTGAAGTACGCAAGTGGAAAATCGGAATAAATTTTCCCCCTTTAAAAACGGTTGCCTTGACACGAGATCAAACTGACAACCTTCCAACAGATGGGATAATCTCCCTCATCAGCTGATTGTGTTTGCCATGCAATCAGAGGGAGATTGCAGTTCCAAGTTTGTCACGACGTGCAACAATTGGTGTCACTTGTCGTTTGAAAATTCAATGCTGAAATGGGCATTTCAGTCACAAAGCGCCTCGACCGTGAAGCAAGCGAAATCTGAGTCACAAAAATTTACGTGGTAGAAAATATTTTGACAGTGTTCATTAGACATTAGTATTTCCTAAAGAGCTATAGTGATAATTGATTCATATTGGTCACAATTAACGTATCCGACTGGATAAATATAATATGTTTATTTAAACATCGATCTTCCAAAGTTAGAACACCATTTGCCTCTGAATCGGTTCAGCCCACGGTGTGTTTCACGCGCACACATACACGTACAGACACAGACACGGAAACAAACACAAAGCACAAAACGACAAACCCGAATCGGTTCCGGGTATTACAAATCAACAACTTATCGACTGTACTTCGATCATTCAGGTATTGTAAATATTAGGGGTTGCGGAGATGACCTTAAAGGCTACGAAATTTCGTTCTTTGACTTCTTTGAAGTACAGAAAAAAGCATAGCTGACGGTTCAGAGGACGTCTGTTCAAATAATCAAGGAAATACTAGACTAACAACCAATGAAAAGGACCAGAGAATAGACGAGTGTATTCACTAGGTGTAAGTAGAGGAGTGGATGAGTGAAAGTGATCGAGCAAGTCAGTCAATCAATCAGTCAGTCAGTTAGTCAAGTAGTCAGTTTGCAAACAGCACTTCCGTCACTGATTGCGTGGTTGATACACTCGACATGTATCACGCATATTACCCTTTACTTCAATCACTCGTCCATGTGACCTTATCAGGCTGCTTCCAGCAACACTGGGACAAATCATAACTTAGAGATAAAAATAATCATCTTACCTAAATGAATCGTTCCACCAAACGGACAGACACTTTATTTGCCTTTTACTTCTTCTATTGATGAAATGACATGGTATATCAATTTCAGGAAGGGGAACACGGCCAACATAAGGCTGCGAACTGGGGAAGTTGGCCGGAGGTGGGAGGGTTGGAACCGGCAACCATCATGTCCGAACGCGACGACCTCAACCGCTCGACCACCACCTACCGGATATGACAGCATAGCAGAGCAGAAAATGTTTTTTGTTCCCATTCTTTTCATTCGGTCTGCACTTGCCGAGATACGCCAAGGAATTGATATAAACCTCGGCCTTTTCGACTTGTGTAAACATGTGGTAGTTCGCTCATGCATGGAAGGTCGGATTATTGTAACCTTAAAAAACTAGTATTTTATTGTCACAGGGCGCAATCCAATCACTTTCGATCACATGTTTTTTGGGTTATTGTTTTTCATTCGACTAATCATGCTTATGCTTCAAGAGTCTAACTTGCGGAATTCCAGTTTCTCATAATTAGAATCAAATCTACTAGAAAACAATGGTATATGTAATGGTATTATAGTGTCACCTGAATCACCGACAGCGTCCATGGATGATGAGTCTATTGACAAGTGACTCTTGGAGATTTTCGTCCCATGATTTAACTGAAATCCTAATGATAAATCCAGTATTAGAGTACACAAGTATCGGGATGTTCGAACAGAAGCATACCCGGCAAACCCATATGAATAGCCCCCGAAAAACCGCGCAACTGATCGTGTGCTTCCACGATAATCTTGTTCTTTCACCAGTATACCCTGTTGCTTCTTAAGAAATAGTAAACTTCCGTTGACGTGTGCAGGTGAATCCAAATTATTGTTAGGGCAACTTGAGTCGCTTGCTCTGTTTGCCCACATATTCCACCTGTTTTATCGTATTCGTTGTTCGCCATCTTCCCGATCGGGTTATGAACGAATTTGTGACGCTACCGGGTGATTTATCCCTTCTCCTCCTCGTTTCCGCCGATCTGCTCCCGATATACCGTACCGTTTCTTGACCATATGCGGGAATTATGTCAATGCTGATCGGAATTTTGTTTGAGTTATCCGTTTTTTCACTCAACTGGCTTATTGCTCGCCTGGTGACTAAGACTCTTGGGTGGCACTCGCTCCTTGCGGATTCGCGCCTCTGGTTCTGACGCGATGCATCTGCACTTCTGACGTCTCGTAACAGCTTAGTTGTAGAGTATTTTCATGGGTTCCCTATGATGTGTTGCACTCAGATACTGCTTAAAAAGTAATCTAACTAACTTGTATTGACCTTGTTTCAGTCGATCCGATATGTGAAACGTTTTTTATAGATATAATCGAAGGGTGAAATGGGAAATTCCACTGATTGTTATGCGTTACCTAATAGCCGCAGAGAAGACCTACGTTCTTCAGATCTTTAAAAAAGTGGTACGGATTCTCACCTAATTCCAAATGGCTTTGAATTGATTCCGAACATTGAGGTGCAATTCCGAAACACAATGAAAGACGTATATTATATGAACTTCTTATTGAGACGGGAAGAATTCCGTAACCGATATTGCAAGGTCTGCGCATACTTCAAGATGAATTTCGGGAAAAGTCACACTGAAAGAAAAAACTGTCAAGCGAAATTGGGGAGCAGAAATCTGAATTCCAACCAATGACACTACAACTAATCTAGCTTGGGCTTGACGGATCTGATGTAACGTATGGAAGTAACGGGGACTGACCAACTGCCTGAGGTGAAATCGGGACAAGTTTGGACCAAATGCAACATCAGACTAGCAGTCAGTAAACAATGACTTCAGTTGCCGCATGGGAGTTTAGCCCGTTGCAGCTGCTCTTGCTGAAATTTAGTTTATATTTTCTCTAATTTACTTCATAGTTCCTCATTTTAGTGTGATGTTTTCCCGAACTCCAACTTGAAATGATACAGAAGCCAGCAGAAACAGTTCCTCTGTTTATTCGCACAGCCTCCAAATCTGTTGATAAGGATGCATTAAAAAAGCATTTGTTGAGCGATGGAATTGTGTAGCACCCACAGAATGGAGTTCGCCACGCCGTGTTGTTTCGCCAGGACTGAATCACTGACTTTCTGCAGCCTGATAACTTCACAGTCCTTTGGTGAAAAAGTAGACAGCACTACTCGTTTCGGTTATTTTGAAAATCGATGCTGAGCGCTTAGAAACATTTAACTACAAAGCAGTTGGTAAAAACTTGGAAATGCCCGCTCTTGCACATCCTCTGGGACAATCAGATAACGGGAATACATTGTGAATCCGGAAACAGTTAACAGAGCGTTGAAGTGGACGCCACTAACTTGTATCAAAAGTGAAAGCGATTTTCCGGCAGCTTACATTGTCTGTGGCTCCACTACGTGTTACATTCTTCTAATGATCCTAGAACTTTGCACTGCGAAATCTGGCCTTGCTATGCTGAGGAATCCCGGAGGTTTTCTGTATTCAGCCACCAACATCTTTAAATTATTATTCGATTCTGGTGACTACTTTAATGTCAGAAAGAAGCAGTTATGAACCGGAAGTAAAAGAGCATTCCCGCACGAGAGAAAGTAAAGTGGAAAACACGTGTGAGCAAAATGACCAAATATCAAAAGTATGGCAAGTGATCAGGACTGCGATTGGACTTGTGAGCAAGATCCAGTTACTCAGGAATCAGTGAGTATCTCTGGGATCGGGAGGCAGCGCAGTTCAACGCCAACTCGTGGATCATGCCAGACAATATTGGCCAATCAATCACATACTTGACAAAGCAGCAAGTTAATACTTAGTGCATCTTGATTTATATCGGTCAGCAAGTCGATATCATCTTCTATGTTAGTCGATGGTCTCACCCCGCCTCCAAAGATTGGAGCACATTTCGTTCATGCTTGCCTATGGAGCATTTTGCAATGCACCCTGGTTGGTTTTGCTCAAAAATGCAATGCTCGGGTTGGGCTATGGAGTTCCATATACAGCCGTGAAATAGTAAGTTTCCATCTTGATCCTGACTACTGGTTCTTGTCTTCCTGTTTGGGCTATCCGGATGAGGATTCTTAGTGGTTTGGAAAAGTTGAGTAATTTACAGTGAAAATAAAAGTCAATACACTGACTGCTGTATTCTCTAACAGAGGAAGTCAAGGCTCCTTTAATACAAGGCATTGTAAAGAAGGTTCCATGGAAACAAATGAGAAACAGTCTCTTTCATCTAACTACTGATTCTCGCTTTTTGTTCCATCCCCTTAGGCTTCAATTCATTAATGTAATTCCAGTCTTATACATATATATAAATATATAGTAGTATCAAACGATTTCTTTCGCCTAGAATGTCAATTCGTCGCGTTTTTTATGAATCCGGTATGGATCTTGATATGCAGTAAGTGTTACGGGGGTTCGGTTAGGTTTTCATCGACTCCACTGTGAATGCGATCACGGTGTTTATCGGTCCCGTTGAGGTCCTCTTTGTGGAATGACAACCCACGTTCCATCAGCGCTCCTTTCTTTACTTATATATTTCTCCAGAATTAACTGTCAGATCAATAAATTAAGCAACAATACTGCATGTACATTTCCGATCAGCAAGAAAGATATTTGTATTGTTCCCGAATGCCACCAAGTGGATAAATCTGATTCGCCTGTGTCAGCCAGCCTGTTAATGCGTGTACGGCTGCCCTCAAACTGTTTGTCATAAACAAATTCGATGAATCAAAACATGATGGTCAGGATGCAAACGTTGAGTGAGATATTAGAAAAAAAAAAAGCGTGCACATTTTGGTGCACCTGTGTGCAGTGATTTGAAAATGAATTGTTTCACTGAAATTGACTGGGAGTTGGTTCAGCGCGAGAGGAAGTCGGAATGACTTTCCTTCGACCGAGAACGGTGGGCAGAAAAGCTGTCACACAAAGTTTGAGGTAGTATTTGAATAGCCTCTCGAGTAGTGGGTGCCTTTGATTTCATTTGACGACTTGTCCAACACTTTCGATCAAATTGCAATCAAATCGATTAGAAATTCTCACTTCAAATAACTGAACTGAATGCACTTCAAGTATTAGGTGTGTTCCCCTCTCCTCGCCAGCTCACGCAAACACCTGGGTATTCGCATGTGTTCCTCTTAATGCTAATCCGGTGTTTGTGAATGACATGTTACCGGCTACCCAAGCATGATGAAAACCAGATGAAATCAGGGCTCCCTACCGCCTTTTCGAAACATTCATCTTGTTTCTTAATTCATACAGTGTCCAATTATTTCACCCAATGGTGGGATAAAAAATTGACGGTTGAAAACATTTGGTCGACTGCAGTAAACATTCAATGTCAACGGGACTCTATGGAAAAAGAAGAGGAGTGAAACCTGCCGAAATTTACCGACTGCACTCCTGGTGTTTCGATGTATTGGGCGGTGAGACAGTGACCCTCGTAGATTGGGAATTATCATTCCACAGGGAATATTTAGACCGCACAAGTGAACCACCTGTCTACAAGCACTAGAGAAGGAATGAAAATAACCAACCCTGAATCGCGGCCAGGACACTTATGATAACCAGACTCAGACTAACAGCGGTTCATTTCAATCTGTAAATTTATATATATATATATATATATATATATATAGAGAGAGAGAGAGAGAGAGAGAGAGAGAGAGAGAGAGCTGAGAAGGCGTACACTGAGTTAATACGTTTATCGTGACGTTTCGATCCAAACTAGGACTCGTTTTCAAACGTGAATGAGTGATTGAATGGGATCGCTAGTCCCGTTCGGTTTTGTGCACTGTCCGTCTGCTTGTCTCTCTATTCAGCATCCGGGTCTTGTTAAGATGACGTAATGTTTGTCAATCTCGACATGTCAATTGAACGAGTTATTCGAGTGGAGGGCTTCAAGAATCAGTTGCTCCTCGTTTCTGTTTGCCCGGCTGACTACCTTTGCGTTGTTGATGTTGACCTCATGGCCTGTTTGTGCACAGTGGTTCCATATCTGCGAGTGTGGGTCAGCGCGTCGTAGGGCTAAGCTATGCTCGTACAAGTGTGTGCGTAATTGTTTGCTTGTCTCACCGACATACTGTATATATATAAATACACATGGGCATCGCCGATTACCATGCGTTCCAAAGTTTCCTTTACTAATATTCCGAAGATGGTGGCACTTACGGGGTATAAAAAGTACGGGAAAATATCAAAAAATTATTTGCTGGTTCCTCTCATTAAGTCTGCCTGTAGACCGTAATGGGACCCCTTAAACATGAGTAGCTTTGGTTTTCATGGTAAACTCGTCTAAAGTGGAAAAAATAAAATTCTAATAGAGCATGACCATTCATGAACCAGCCTGGGACAGTCTTTTGACTTATCCCATTTTATTTTCATTGATGCCAACTAGCTCGGTTGTTCGGCAGAAGTACCTATTCCGTCGGATATCCTAACCACAGTTACAGGTTGGATTTAACCATTTAATAATCGTGACATTTTGCGCTAACAATAGTTAACTAACCATTGTTGACTGGATGATGGAGAATTTTAATTCGTGATTTACATCAAAAACCACTCTGCTAGAAGACCATTCAACCGCGCTACTTTACTCGTTCAGGATTTATCATGACAGCGAGGCACTGAACCAGAAACAATGAAGCCTTTTGGTGCTCCAACGCAAGGGGCAAGCGGTTGCCTAACATATCATGTCCAGTTGGTAATTTTTTAACGTTAAACATATCCAGCCTTTTAGTTTGAACAAAGCTACCGTGTATGTAATATTAAACGGATAAACTATACAAATCAGGTTTTCACCTAAAAGGATTCAGTTGCATCTAAAAGGAGATTCATATGGATTTACATTTCCGTTAAAATTTTATTGCAAAATCTATCCTCGCAATTCTAGAATTAGATTACCATCAACATTTCGTGGACCCTCGACCCGGAAAGAAGAAATAATAACTGTTTAAACTGTCAGAGGGTATGAAGTACGGACTAATAGCGCAGTGAGGTATGAAATGTTATTATCTAGTCCACCAACAGAATATTTTAGCCGTTTACTTCGGCGGCCCAATAACTCTGTTAATGGATGCATGGTTGGTGATGACACGCAAAGCACTTGCGAAATGGGAATTCCAATCAAGAAACTTCTCACACGTTTTGTATTGCTTTTTAATATCTGTTCTAATTTATTCACTTTGAGACGAATAAAATGATAGAAATCACCTAAAATGACCAAAACAGAAGGCACTGTAGGGGGAAAATTATCTTTGTGTTGAAGCACGTTTACTCCGATTTCTACAAAATAGGCGTAGTAAGAAAATGATTGTTTTTCCGATTGAAGGTCCGTGTTGTACTCGGCCAGAAGATAATGAACGTTATCTTAAAAGAAGCGATTGTCTTTCAAGTAGACTTTAGATGAAAGCAAACTTAATTGCCAACTATGAAAACACAACAGCCTAAATTTTGTTATTATCCAAAATGCGTTTAACATTCTGGCGTGTTGATTCAGTGAAAAACGTATGCAATGAACGCAAACGTCGAAGCTCCAAAATGTTGTGCGACACAAAAGAAAAATAATTTTTTTCACTTGTTGGAATCCACGTTAAAATAACCAAAGTATAATGGAAGATGATGTCTGGCCCGTTGATTTCACCAAGCTTTATCGATTATGTACTACTGGAAGTACATACATCAAACTAATGTGAACAAACTTCACCGTGTTCTACCTAAATGGTACGCAATGTTATGGTGTTAATCACATTTGATTCAACTGGGGTATACATTTCAGTCCTAGAAAATCTTCTCCCCAAATACCAGCAAAATCTGAGGTTCATGTCTATATGCATGCATATACGAATAATCGCCTTGATCTATTTCGCATAGCGCTGACAGTTATTTTTGTCACACATGTGTTTGCATCACCTATCGCTAGCTAGACTGGTCAGATTTTTGTCAGAATAACTGTTGGATATGAATGTCAATGTAACCACTACAACAACTAGAGAAATGGTAGTCGACGATTAACAGAAGTTGAATGAAACCGCACACAAAAGACCACGGCAAGACCATTCGACTGATCTTAACTAGCAGACTAGGGTATGTCGTATCTGGACATGTGCATAGTTCTGGTTAATTTACAACTACTCATTCACACAAATAACAGGTTGCTTATAAATGACCTTAATAAACGGAATTCCAAGAACTGGCACTCTTCATGTCCTTGTTATGGTTTCGTGCCACACGCATAAATTACACTGGTTTGAGTGTTCTTGCAAACCACGGTTCTTCCTAGTCTAAACGGTCGATGTATTTAGCTAACGCTGTCTATTTTCATTTGCACCTCAAATCGTGCAATCCCAGTGAGGCAACTCTGAGTACTCCTTGAGGACTGAACTAAAACATCGTGAAAACAGCTTTTCCAGCATTATCTTTCAAGATTATTGACTGGTTAACCATTAAACTGTTTACCTAATTGACCGGCCGATTGACTGACTGTTTGGTTGGTCAAATGATTGGTTAAGCGACCAGTCGTTTGATTCGTTGGTTGCACCAATATCATTAAGTCAACCAACGAGCATCGACCACAACCACCAAAAAGCAACATGCTGCTGGAGGGAGCTAGAAACAGTAAAACAAGGCGACAGTAATGCCCTTATTTGATGATAATTTGCGTAAATGTGTACCATTCTGCGAAGCACCGATCGCCCGGCGGCAACGCAGTGGCTACTGGTTCTTCAGCCCTCATTTCTTGGACTGGACCAATCAATGGCTTATGCCATCAATCTGACCAGACCACAAATACCAAGGTCAGAAAAGGTTATAGGTACACCGACCTATTAACTTTCATTGAGGCTTTATCAACTAATTGACATAGGGCACACTTAGTCTGACGAAACTTATTATGAGTTCCTTTATAATTTACGCGATTAAAAGGTCAATGGTCTCAGCCGCTTGCAACTATAATAACTAGACGGTTAATCGTGAATACTCAAGAATGACTGCCATTAAGTACGACAACAGTAATCAATCTGTTGGCAATCCACTAATGACGTTTCCTATGTACTTTACGCATATGTGTGCACATACAATATATATATATATATATGTACGCATACATACGTGTTTGTGTACATATATATATATGCACACATATACATGTAAATGTGTCCAGGTGTTGTCGAAACTCATGCAACAAGCATCTTTAGTAAGCAACAGCATAGAAAACAAATGCTTGAGTTTGCATTCTTTTTATCAAGCGGGAACTGGCGAATCAGCCATCGGCTTTCGCGTCATCTGGCTAGCAAATAGGCCAAAATTTCAGTCCATATTCAATTCTATCCCCTGCATGTGCACACTAACCATAACCGATTACAAGCCTGCCAGAACTGCCAAGATTTAGTTAAAAATATTTTCAGGCATGCATTGATACCAATCCAACATCAGCAAGCGATAGACACGTCACCATCCTTCAGCAATTTTACGGTCATTTTGATTTGGCAACCAGCAACAGGCAAGTTGCCAAAAAGATGACAAAATCCAATCAATAATGGACCAGAAAAATTTCTATCGACTTAAATCTACCAACAATACACAAATCATTATATTGAAAAAATTTCCACTTTTCCAGTAAGTGACATAAATTTGCCGGTGGATTTATCTTAGATGAAACTTAGATGACAAGAAGTTTCGTGTATGGGTTTGTTGGATTAGGCAACTTGGTTAACTTGTCTGTGAAAACCCACGAACCAACACAGTCCCAAAGCACTCGTTTCATATGCTAGTTTATTCCCCTCCAATGTGTGTTGACAAGTTTTTGTCCTATTAAAATTCTTCGAGTGGAATTCACTGTAGTGCACGTAGCCAACGTGTGCGATAGATCTGCGATCGATCGAGCAAGCACAAACTTTCTTTACTTGAATGCAGAAGGCTAGGTTTTTGAGTTATTGTTTCCAACTGTACGAATGTAGCTGTTCCCATCTAGATTGACTTAAACCACGCCGGATTGTGTTTGTTTTGGCAAAGTCGTCTTTTTCTCTAACTCCAGGAGAATCCATTTTGGGTATATTCAATAATTCAGTGAATTAAACGAACCACACGGCACATGGTGTGCCGATTTCTACTTCACGCTCAGTTTTCTTTTTGCTCGCGGTCCACCTAATTCCCGGCATATTTCATGTGGGAATGAGTAAATTTCTAGCAAGTCTAGCAGATGTATGGAGGTGTCCGAATGATGTCATATCGCGCGTGTTTTTACAAAATTGGATCTTCTACATTTTTTTCTTTATACATCTCTGTTATACCCAGTGCACTAGTGTATACAATGTTCGGAAAGAGTATTGTGACCATTGATGGATTGCCGAAAAAGAGGAGAAAGACATGAATCCACGATAGTCACATTGAAACAACAATTCCATGGTCACTCTGCCAGGTCAATAAAATGACGAATAACTGCTACCCCTTGGCATAGGAAATCAGTGATTGTGTTAGTGCTGTCCGATTGGCAGTTGGTTATCTGATTTGACACAGCTTAGCTATTTGGTAGCTCATATCAGTGAATCATGCTGTTAAATGGATCCAAACAGGTATTCGTCGCTCACCACGGTGTTCGATATTCATTTCGGTTATTTCTTTGTTCTTAACCGAAGCTGAACTCCTATTTATGTTAAAGTCATTGTGTAGGCGGCAGCTGGCAAACATCTATTGGTCTATTTTTGAGGATGAGAAATCGGATAATTCCGTGTCTGGATATTTTTATCAGAGAAAATCCGGAAATGAGCAGGAAACTATAGTTCGCCATGGCAATACATTATTCATTATCAGAATAGGTTTTAGACGAACATTTGGCAACATGAAGAGCGGTCTGAAAGGACTGACAAATGCGCTGGACTCTACTCAGGTGTTGTTTTCGTATCCCATCCGATCGTATTATTTTCCTTATTCGCCATGGTTTCGATGGCAACCGAACTGTAAACATTTTGTACACTGTAGGTAAGCATTGCCGACTGTGGTGCATTCCAAGGTTCCCTTTCTCAATATTCTAAAGGTTCTAGAACTTGTGAGTTGTAAGGAATAATCAGCAAATATCGCGAAATACAGGCTTATAGATCGTAACAAGACCAGTTAAACGTTGGTTGTCGAGGTTAAGTTGTCGGAAATGGAAAAAATGAAGTTCTAATGGAGTATGAAAATTCTCTAAACTTAATCCGGACGGTCCTCAGATTAGTTCTAACCACCATTCATAAGTTCTAACATGCGCACTTTTTTGAAGAAAGCACCCAATTCATCCAATATTCTAATCGCAACTGAGTCGGCATTTGCGGTCGGAAATTAATTACTTCGAAAAGTGAGATATTTTAATTAGAGTTTGCCCGTAATTGTTGATCATGTACATGGGATGATTGTCGTTTAGGAGAGATTATGATGTGCACCACAGATGGTCTTCCGTCAAATTCACTCAGGCGCTCTTCGTTAACCTCTGAAGTTCTTATCATGATAGGGGAACAATAAGCACGACAACATGAGGGTTTGTGAATCAGCTGATATTTCTTACTCAGTTTAGATTTTATACCCGGGCATATCCAGCGTGTTAAATTAATTAAGGCCAGCATTCGCATAATATTAAATGAATCAACCACGCCAGTCGTGTTTTTGTACAAGGAATAAATCTTATCTGGAATTGAGGGCATAACTACTTACATTCCCATTAAAATTTTACTGCAAGAGTTCTTTTCTAATCTTTAGGTAGATCACTATCGATATTTCGCACATCGTTGTCCCAATCGCAAAGAAAAATATGAGTGTTTCAACTGTCAACGGATATGGGGCATACAGTAATAGCTAAGTAAAGCAGGGAATGTAATATGCAGCGTGCTACTAGAAATTGTTGCGCCTGCTAATTCGGCGACCAGTTAGTTTTGTTGATAGATGCATTACAAACTGCGAGTCCCAAATGCTCGCAAAATAACATTTACAGCAATAAATTCTTCGAAAAAGTAGCCCAATTTTCTTATACTCGTCCGCTTTTTTAACTCTGACACTAAAAATTAATTGAAGCCGTTTTGACGAGTCAGAATGGAAGGCATCGTGGATAGAAAGTTTCTTGTTTCAGTGTATAGTTAAATGATGTTTTTCCCAAAACACACCCTGTGTTACATTCTACCGGAATTTAATAGTGTTTTGTCTCTAAATCGATGTAAGTTGGTTAAAGTACGCCTGGGTCTAGAGCATGTGTCAAATAAAGCCTCAAAACGGTTTGAACCTTGTCCAAGGTATTTTTGATGGCCTGACATCATAAGTCAATTAGCTTACCTCACAGTGGTTATTCCCGCCGAAATTCTAAAACGGTGTGTTTCTTGGGGCGAAAATGACTCCACACCCGAGTTCTTGCAGTCCACATTAAAAACCAAATCATACTGGAGTACAGTGACGGGCTCATTGGTTAGCAGTATTTATCTGTCCCGTATTTCTAGTTGTACGTGCAGCATACTTGCGAACAAAGTTCACTTTGCTGTCCCTGGGGGGTTTCATAATGTATGATTGAGTTCTGCAAAAGATGACTAAAATGAGATCTTGACTGAATTTCTTGCAAATCTGCTCACTAAGTAAAATCAAATTTTATGGTTTACTTTCGAACATACTTTTCATTTGCGAGATACTCAAGCAGTATGCATCACACTTTCCAGTCCAGTTTGTTAGTGAATAAAGAATAGAATACTTTAGTCCAAAATATTTGTATTCGGCTGTTCTATAGTTAACTCTCCTTTCTCATCTCGAGTGATTTGGTTAATTCGTTATAGTCAAAGGTGTCGTAACCACCCCATTTCGGCATACCCATTCAGTCCGAAATCAAAAGTGGTCACGTGATTCGCATGAGGATACCGAACCCCTTTGATTGGCACCGGGAGCTTGCTTATAACTCATACTGTTACCGTATGGATGCTGCGTGAAAGTTGTGTTGTCTTGTCCTCGGCTGCATTAGCTAAACCACAACGTAAGGTTAATGAACTGTCGACAAGAAAAGTTGCAAACTGGTACTTAATACTGATGTACCAATCACTTGATCTGCACCAAAGCTGATCGCTTCCTGCACTAAATGATAGCCGATTTCCGCTTGAATGTTTCTCACAAGTGACCTTCTGACAGCGTACGCCGTAGTCCTTCCCCAGGATCAGTTCGAGGTTTGTGGCTTGCTACAGTAGGTGGTGACTGATCGATAAGGTTACAGATTCCCTAATCAGTTCGCATCACTCACCCATCATTCTATCGAATGAAATTCTGTATGGACTAACTACAGAGCATTTGCTTAGTTCTCGGAGTACTGCGATAATACTCACTGCGAAAGTGACGCTAAAGATCAAATTTTGTTTTGCTTTGTTTTACGCTTCTATCACCGATGGATGAAAAATCCTGGCTAGTGCATTTTTTCCTTTACACGACAAAACATAAGATCAAAAATCACTTCTATTTTCCCTTCCACCACTACTACTACTCGTCTGATCGTCTAGATTTGTCTTTTTTTCTTCCGATCATGTGGTGCCGGATAATAGGTGTACAATTTTCACAGTCTCACAAATTCATCACTAGATTATCAGGTGAAAATGTTAACTGTTATCAAGAAACGATCGGAAGCACAATAAAAGGTCCAATCAAATCATGCGCTGAAACGAACCGGTTGACACGAAGTACTGAATATCTCTGTCTATCGTTATACGTGCTTGCTGGTCCAATCATTTGTCAAAGTTTTCCTGAACAGTTCAGTCTTGATTATGACGTAACGGTCTGGTCATAGAGTATTGTGAATGGAGCTCACTGTTTATTATTCTTACCGCATACTCTCATTCTTGCAGTGGGTTCGTCCAAAAATCTGCATGTGCCTGAATTTCTCGGCTCCTCGTTAAGGTTCCTTTGTTACGAAAATACACTTGCCTTCACGTGATTTTCGTTCTCGAATAATCCTCAAATAATACATTACCGATGAAACTTTCAGTTTCGAACAAGGTTGATCATGAAATTTGATCAGATGAATTGCATAATTTATTTTTAGACAAGTTGCGACAAAAATAGACGTACTTTCTCAGTTGCTTTTCTCATCCGCGGAAGCGCTCAGCAAATTTCGACTCCTGGAAGCCTCGTGAGTTCCTTATCACATGACCTTGGTTCGTTCTACACTGACGAGACCAGCTCTTCTGGATATAGTTTTCACTCGGAAAACGTAATAGGATTCGCATGATGTTTCGTGCGGGACGTGTGGACCGACTACAAAACATCTGATCACAGAACGCCTTCGCTATACCAAATCCGGCCAGGCATATGATTGAGCAATCGATAGCAGAAGTGCTAGTTTCTCGGCTGGTCTCGGGTTACGATTTAGTCAAGGTCTACGTCGTTCTGGATGAAGAATGTGATCAACATTTTGGATTGAATCCGCTAATTGATTCTCCTTTGAACGTCCACCCTCGACTTCATTCTGGGTGGGGTCTCAGACCTTATAGTACTAATAATAACCTATAATTTGAAGTTAAATCACAGAACGATTTGCTACACTTCAGGGAGATATCCATCTCAACTTTTTAACGGCCATAATCAAAGCTGATCGGTTTTTTCAGAACTCACATAGGTAATCTCCAAGGTTAGGTTCCAAGATAATCAGTGGTGGGCCAGTATCGGTCTCACACTTTTCCTCAGCGAAAGACGCTCACAAATACTGAATATCAACAGTTGTGTGTATTCTTCGTTCTTTGCTGATATTGTTTGGAAGCGTTGTTACTGAAATCACTATGATAACACTTTCTTTAACCTCAAGAATCCACGTAATACTACGGGGATTTTGTAACTACTTCAGCCACTTATCATTGGTCAGCTCATTTATTCCGGTTAGGTTTTGCTCCCTTTGTCCATTTGCACTTTGTGTGTCTGTCTGTTTACCTCTGACTTGCTGACTGTCTGCCTACCCACTTAACAGAAGCGCACAACCACGGACAGTGCAGATGTTTTGTTCACTTATGTTCCCATCAGGAACATATGTTAAATCAATCATTTTATCCCATATTCTATCTAAACGTCTTTCGGAACCCGTGGTCTACTCCAGTCAAAGTATTTTTAATTAGGGTACGCTCCAGATAAACTTAAATATGAACCAACTTGTCATTCTCTGTGACTAAAATGTCCAGCCCATCCGTAGGTTGTCTATTAAATCGCTATGCAACTGTCCTTTTTGACACCTTGAGAATCGCTGGTAGTACCCACTTACGATCCACTGACTGGGGACTCGCATCCCGGGCTCGTCGAACACTTTGGCTAAAAGCTACCAGGGTGGACTACCAACGATTTGCCAAGTGACCGGCGGTGATCAGCCGATCAACATTTCAACCTTAAGGTCCCCAGTTCGGTTCATCCTGCCGCCGGCTACTTAGTGACTGTGTATATGGGTGGCTACTGCTTCCTACTTCTTGAAAATTATGTGGCTTGCGGTTTCACTCCCAAAGAAATTAAACAACAAAAAACTTAAGGTTATCCGTAACTGAGTTTCCATATAGTTGCGAAATTCGATGCCCCAAAACACAACCCCACAACCAAATGCGGAAATCCGTACTACGCTCCCGGTGATTGGGTTACTGGCTTAATTAAACAAGACATAATTTTGGAGTACACACGACTGCTCATACTACACGCAGACTTCGTGTGGAGACCTGACCAATGCAATGGTTCAACGCTTCTTTAAAATTACCACAATAAAATAATAGAACAGCCTGAAAAAATCTGACATCATTTGGGTTTACCCCAATATGAAACTTGTATGCATCCATCGGCCCATACATCACGAAAAAAAACAAGTCTGTCGCAGTCGGTATTATCGATTAGATGAACCATTGTACGTCACCGGTTTGCACAAACAATCAGTAAACATAATGGAAAGAAAGACAACGGATGACTCATCGTTTCATTTGGTCTGATGGAAACCGACTAGTCACGTAAATATTCCACGTGTTTTCCACTATGACAGTTTGTTTTTCACCATCTGCTTTATACAAAATATTCGTTCGCAATTCGTATCACAATGCTTAACAGCTCCCCGGCTCCCCCATAGTAATTTTCGTTCGAAATCTATCCAAATTTCATTATATTCGAATTTGGCGTATAGTTTAATTTGTTTCACTTCGTCAATGTTTTCTATGTAGTAGATCGTCAATATAACATCGCCAGCTGTCAGACACGTGATTAGTAGTAAGTAACTTCGTCAGATAAAAATCAATGACCAAGTGTTGATCACTGTCCATGCACTGAACTAAATGGTAGTAGTTTGCAAATGAGCTCTGTCTATTGATTACAAACAAGAATATAACAAAGTGATCGATCGATCTTCAGACGTAAACCGAAATCGACAGTGTGAAAATAAGCCACGCTTAGAGGCAAACGGGCACTTCTGATTGAACAAAGCTATGAGAACAACATGTAAATGGCCAGTTTTCAGCAAACCAAAATTGTTTTCCTGTCAAATACAATTACATTTGGAAAGGCATACTAAAAACAAAAAGGCGGTTTTCTGGTCCCGAATGAGTAATCCCGGGAATAAGAACTTCTGTGTGAAGAATGATAGTTTGTCTAACTTCTGGCACCTACAAACTCTCGAACGGAACTGGTTAAGAAATTGACTGCGATTACTCGAATTATCATGCTCTTGCTTATAAACTATACAGTGAGGAAAAACATAATTTCGCTGGTGCGCTTTCATCCAATTTGTTTCATTGCTTCGGTTCAATTTCTATTTTCTTTCCTTTTCAATTTCTTATAAAACAGGTCTGAGAAACGTCATGCTCGTTCCGACGATGAAGAAGAATCAGGTATGTCCAACACTTCCACTGCCTTAACTAATATGCTCAGAAGGTAATTATAACAATGATAACTCGTCGATTTAAAAGTTTATTATACCATAAATTTACAAAATTTCCAAAATAATATTTTGTTTATTATGGAGAACCGAGTACTTAAAAGATGACGGTTTCAGGATGCTAGACACTAGATCCCAAAGTTGGGCACTGAGTGCGCTGATCAGTCGAAGTTTGTCGATTATTCTGTATCACATTTGTGGACTCAGATCATGTCTTGACCGATGTTCGCCTTTGTTTACCCATAGTATGCATTCTCACCAGACTGAAAGTCATACGAGTTGCAGGTTTGTTTCCAGACAATGACTGACTTCAGTTCCTATCAGAGTTTTTGACGTGGTTATCGTTTCACCTGAATACTCACGATCAGGGGAAACAATGGGAGCCGATTAAAAATGCCGTGCACCCATTCAGCAATCTAGGTCATGTGAGCCTCGTGAATAATGTTTGTCTTCGATGCCACCTGTCTTGATAGATTCTCATCGGCCCCTCCCTATGGATGTCACATATAAAGAGGCGCGTAAATTTCGTAGACATCAACTTTCCGGAAGCCTAAGGAATGGTCGCGGACAATGGTGGATATGGAAATGCAAGAAAACGGAGAAGGCTACAGCTATTGGCAATGGTCGTAACTACTATCAATTGATTAGGAGTACTGATCCACGAAAATCGGGTGTCAGTGAGATGAATCAGTCATTTCAATAGATTTGAAAGTTTGTGTTGGTCTTAGCTCACCTTATCGGTTTTCGCGGAGTTCTGATCGCTGAGCTTGGCGTTTGGATTACAAGCGTTTCATCCCCAGTGCAGGTGACATCGTCAATACATGTGTAGATAATCTAATAGCTCATTGATTTACTCTGAAATACGTCGTCTTCAAATTTTGGCACAGGGATTTAGAAAAAAGTTCACTTGGCTCTCCACATTGGACCTCCCACGTATTGCTGTAACCGGAAAAATACAGGTAGATATCAGTCCTTTTTCCAAAATGAATGGCATCACGTTGATGTGACTTCTGAAATGAGAAGCCCGTTGGATCAGCTGGCCTATCATCGCCCTTTATCGGGAATGATGACGAAGTTTTATCATTAGGGTCAACTAATTTCCTGAAGTCGATCCGCAGGAAGAAACAAATGTCCAAAAGCTGGTGTAAATCGACAATTGTACCGATTCACAGGGAAAATGATAGACATGAGTGTGAAAATCGCACAGAAACTAGTACGTTCATGAGTGTTATGGTTTCCCAACTATCCAATGCTCACAAACACAATGGATAGGAGAATCAAAACGATTTCCTAACCAATGAAATCTGTGATGTTCAACTTTTTCTGTATGAAAAATGATAAAACGCACGAACGCCCTTCATGAGCACAGATTCTCTGACTTTCTTTGATCTGAAAGTAGGATTTGACTCAACCAACCGTGAAATTCTGTGGCGCTGCCTTTTCTTGTGGATCGCAATAGAAAAATTCATTTCACTTTTCCAATCCTTGTATATGAGACATTCGAATTGAATTCATCGTTACAGTTCTCACTCTCGCATCCGAGTTTATTCTGAGTGGTGGTGATGGTAATATGCGAATAATTTCATTGATATTTCTTCAAACAGTTAATTATCTGAATAGAACGGATGAAAAGCATAAATGGCAAGATGCAAGCATTTCCTCTAATCTTCACAAGCATTCAAGCAAAGCATGAAATGACGTCAGAATGAGACTAGAAGCAACGTAATGGAAAACAAATGGCGTCGACAAACTCAAGAAAATGTTTAGCGAAAGCCGACCGACTAAAGCTAACTCACAGGATGGCTTTAAAAAGACCCAAAGAAAGCCCTTTGTTTCCCAGTGACAACAACACCTGTGTTCACAATCTCGCGAAGGGTTATAAAAGTTTTATCACTGGGTATGAGGCTTAATTTGCACCCAGACACACCGACCAACTACAAACTGAGGCTGAATTTGAAAATCCATGGGACCAAGAGAAAACATTACTCCAAATTCGGTTGACAAATCAGAATGGCTCTAAGCCAAACTAGTGGATGTATCCGAAATGTTCATCTTAACGCCCGTTCAATAGGAATGTTGCTTAACGCGAAAGCATTACACCGCAACTAGGCAACTAAAGGGGATCAAATAAGCTTATTTCCCCCCTCTAGATACGAAGTCGGATACCGTGATTATGAGAAGACAGGATTACCTCGACAAGGTCAAAAATACCTTGAGAGTTACGAAGCGATTTCTACTTTACGTTTTTCCAAATAACAAGTTGGTCTTCAAAAGCCGATATTGAGGCAGCTCCAGATACTACTGATATATGGTTTTATAACTGAGGTCCTATACAGGAAAGTCAAATCAGTAGGCTCACGATTGAAGCTACCCCGAAAATACGCAAACCAGGAGTTTCCCAAAGACCTATCCTATGCATGCAAAACTCCACCTACTACAAGTTAGCACATTGACTAGTGGATAATCCCTCTCTGGCCAGAAAATACGAGTCACTATATTGTCTGAAAGACTGTCTTTGATTCTTTTAACTTGTCAGATACTCTGAGCCAGTTGTCAGTCAATTCTCAGAAAATGTTTTTTGTTGATATTGACTCACTTTTTACCAATGTTCCTTTGGGTGAAACAGCAGACTGCTTATGTGACAATTTCTAAACTAAGCCTTGCCTTGCCTATTCCTGTCCCATTCATCAAATATCTCATCCTATGATGTACTGGAAACATACGTTTTGACTTTGAAAAATAGTCACACAAATAGATTGATAACATTACAATGGGTAGCCCCCTTTGACCCACACTAGCAAATATATCTTCCTTGAGATGACTGAAAAACAAGTGCGCGGTCATATCGCTCTTTATTGGGTTCTTCAGTCAACTTAATGGAATACACTCAGATCTTCTAATCACACACGATGGAGGAAATGACAGCAGTCACCCTGATTACTAAATGTGTATATGGGACAATACAAATAACAATAGGTCGTAAAGTACCTTGGAATGGGAAGTACATTCAGTTGTCCTGCTTTGCACTAGTTGCCCACAAACAGGGTCTCGTGAAAATGCTTTTCTACTTAGCCCGAAATAAGTGCAATGCAGACCCAGTTCCTAACGGCGATTCTTGGGACTAACGGATACCCTGAAATGTTTATCCAGTCGATTCGGGTGATACGAAACGAATCGTAATCACCCTACCACTCAAGGGTGATTATCTATTCATCCGAACTGTCCAAAACCTCAATTGTGCGCTAAAACATGCCTGCTTATCGGCTAAACTGAACACAGTTAACGGACGGAATCTCTTAGGCTATTGACAAACTCGCCCGACCTAAACATCCCTCATGATTTGCCAATTCACCTGCAACTGTGATGACATACATAAGCAGAACAGATCGTTGCCTAGGTCAACGAATGAGGGAGCATGTGTCCGAGCGGTTGGTGAGACAGATGACTAATCCTTGTCCCGAACAGAAAACGAACACGAGAAACCCGATCTCGTCAATCGTGAAACATCAAATGTTCTTCGATCACCAGGCTGACCCCGGTCAAGCATTCCAAGTGACCCTAAGATACCGTGACCAGGGTTGCTGGCCTTTTGCGAGGGTTTATCGATCAGCAGACTGAAACTACCAAAATGTGTGCAAACACTGTGTGACTCCACTGCTGTTAACCAGTAAGCTTTCCTTAAGTTTGTCGATATCGTGTGTTTTCCATTGCGTTGCTCCTTGTCTCATTCTAACGTCAGTTTACACTTTACATGAGCGATTGTGAAGATTAGGAGAAAACATTGCATTAAACAATTCGTACCGTCGTCCATTCTATTCAGTTTGATCAGGTGGACTTAGTGTTAAAAATTCCTTAAAATTAAATTTCTGGTTTAAAATATCCGGAAGATGTTTTGCTGTTGAGTGTAAACTTAGGTAAATCCCTAGTGTTTCTCGATTGTTCAGATCGCAGTACAGTATTTTGTAATTTCAAAGTGTAAAATATAATTTGAAGATTCAAATGACTCAAAGTCTAACATTACTCGTATGGGCGGTGGGTTAGGCGAGGTGGAAGAGCTTCGTTGTCTGAGCAGTTACTTCTCACCAATTGGTCACAGTTCAAATGAATTGTTTCCGCATATACAAAAGGCTGCTCTCGAGTTTACCAGTCTGGAAAATCTGTGGTCGATTTTACGCTGCAGTAGTGAGATCGTTCATCCCATACGGCTCATAATCACGGTCCTTGTAGACAGAAATTATGTGAGTACTGCCACCACCTGAACATCGCTGTCTTTGTAGTATGCGGTGGAAAGTTTAACAAATAAGAAGAAGAAGAAGAGCAGCTAATTTTGATTAGTTCAAGATGACTGGGGAACATGTCACATGCTTGCTGGTCGGCTGTTTCAGTAAACGCTATTCGTCAAACCAGTTACTAGTTAGAAGATGGTTCAATATTGTCAGTTCATAACTTGGCAAAAGGGTATGAAAACTCCAACCAGTAAACTTTCCTGAGTGGAGCGAGTTAGACTGTCTGGTTGCGGTCCACGGGATACCCTAACGGGATGATTAGAAAATTCAGACGATAGAGATAAATGCCAAAACAAATAGATGTCTTAGATACGAAATGTTCCCGACTCTTTATTCTCACCCTACCTTATGATCATTCGACTTTCTTTTTATCAATATTCAAGGCCAAACTTAATGATTTGAAATTTGGACTCAACTGAACCCCGTAGTTTGACATCCGCGACGCTGGCTGTTTGATCGCCATTAAAAAAAATCAAAAATCAGTTTTTTTTCACAATCCGGTTCCATGAATGTTTTTATGGGATAGTCGTGAATGATAAATTAAAGTTTCCATTACGGAAGGCTATCACAGTTAGAAAATTTGTTTTCAGGTTGCTTTCTAACGTAATTATAACATGAATTTTATGTAATCTGGAATGTACTGTACCCGACTGTTTTGCTGCACACGTGATATAACAGCAAAAAATTCTATCTTGCAGTATATTCACCAAAACCGTCATTGAAAACTGTAGAAGCATTGGATAATTGTTTCTGTCTTGTTGGAAAACATCACCGGTGTATATACATCGTGTCCGGGACTCAAAGTCGGGACGAACGATTGCGAGTTGCAAATCGTTTTCTCTGAGCTATCCCTGCAGGCCGTTCAAGTTTCAGTAAACTTGGACATTGAATATTTTACCTTTCGGTCGAGTTTAGCCGAGTAGAAGGGCCCATGTCCTGCAGTCATATTGTCCTGAACTTTTGCAGTACTGTTGACAACACTCCACGACAGCCAAGCGGTTGAGGCCTTCAATTTACAATCGTCCAACCCAAGTTTACATTCCGATCAAGGCGGGGTGAGAATACATTGCAGATTGATGATCATTGAGTAGGAAAGAATAAGTATCGTTCTTTCTGTTTGATTTTCATTGTCGTTTTAAAGGTGAATAATGAATGGGGAACTATTTCCCTAACCAACTTGAATAGCCTTCTACTCACAAAACGACTAGGCAGTGACCGGACTGGCGATTGTGTGGCGGATGTCCGAAGGAGGTTTCATTTGTGTTGCTTCTGTGGCTCGTTTATCAACTGCTAATAAGAGCCCCTAGATGAATTCATCTAGGCCCTTTTTATTGCAGCAATTTCGTTTATCATTCTCCGGCAAAATATTGCGTCAGCGTTACCAGGTAGTCACGTGCAACTGTCTACGAATGGTTCTAGTGAAAAGTTTTTTGGTGAATTTCGGGTTGGATGATGCATCATCCTGATTTCGCCTAGGATAAAAAACGTAACAGTGTCAATTAAAAGCAGCGTTCTCCGGAGCAAGGATGTGGGGATATGAAAACGCGTGTAATTTTGTCTTGCAAACTATTTGATGCAAATCATTTGTGTTTGTCTGGTGGCAAGATTTTTGACCGTGAGTAAACCGACTCGCTGTTTCTTGTCGTGATAGGGGGCGTGTGGTTTTGCTGCCAGTCAGAGCCAAATACCAACCAGGACGAAAAATATAAGCGGGTCACGACATTTTTGTCATACACTTACCCGCAAACAGCCTGTTCAGGTATATTCTGCTTTTGAGTACTTTTTTTACCTGGATTGTGCAATATTGTGTTTAGGCTTTGGGAAACTGTTCCCAACAACAACAACAACAACAACAACAACAACAACAACAACAACAACAACAACAGCAGTGCGCAACGTACAAAACAGTGATTAGGCACCAAGTGGATTCAGGAGTTCAGAGCGAACTTTCTGTATGGGTATATAAGAGATGGGATAAAGCGATAAATTCAATCCGTTGAGGAATGGAACATGTATACAGACAAGTCGGTGCTTAATAGGCAGATTCTGTCGAGCAGACTTTTACTTGCGAATTTCAAACAGGCTGCGACCGGAACAGATGAAGACAATTGCCGGCGGTGGTCAAACGGATAAGGTTGTGGCGTTTGGACATAAAGGTCCTGGGTTCGAATCCTCTCACCGCCGGTCAACTTCCCCACTTGGCAGCCCTCTGCTGACCGCGGCCTCCTTCCTAAAAACTGATGTACATTATTGTTTCATTAATAAAAGATAGCAAAAGATAAAAGAGAAAAAAAGAGAAAAAACTGAGTGGAGACACACCTAAGTACCATAAAGTAAGCCGTCAGCAGGCCCCGAAATATCACAAAAGAACAGTGAGAGTCACAGGAAAGCATAGTTAAAAAAGTGATTATCACTAATGGCGGAAAAGTTGACGGAACGTTCTAGCTTGTAAGTACAGATTCTACAGTCTACAGGCAACAGTTTGGGCATGCAAAGACTGTCTGAAACTGACGCCCAAAGTAGGGCTTGCATGCTTCTCACGATTGACTCTGATCATTAATTTGTCCCTAATGCATACGTCATTAGGTGAAAACGGGAATTTCTATAGGGCGAAACTACATTCAAGTCTTTCTGATGGGTTAATAATGGCACCGGACTACGTGAAATGTGGTAGTATATAAAACGTGTGTCCTACTCTAACTGATTGGGTATTGTAATACAGTCAACGTACTAGACATGATGAACGTGAGCGGTAACAAATACGTTGCTAATGTAATTTTTTTTAATTGGAAAACAGCCCGCAGACAAGAGGGGACATAGAGTGATTTGAGTTTGTCAAAAAACAGTATAGAGTACAGTCAAAAGTTGACAAATGATCAGAAATCACATTACGTTTATTTAGCTCAGTCCTTCAGGAGCTCACAAATAAAATGGGAATCAAATTTAGTGTGCAAATTTTTCTATTCTAGACTCACTTACAAAATTAGTTCTGGATGGTATGGGATATCTGAGGACTTTATATAATTGGGGCTGGGTCCGTCAATTTCGGGACAGCACCGGCGGAAGCGCTAAGCATGAAACGTCTTGATATTGGTAAATGGGCTTATGTAGTGTTAAGATTGGTAATTACTAGACGGAATTCGGTCAGTCACGGTACCGAGCGAATACGAATTACCAGTAAGTACGGGCTTGGCTTCGACCCGATCTTCGCGAATGAAATCAGCAAGAAGAACACAGCCGAATAGGAACAAGTTTAAGTTCTATTTGCAACTCATGGGTTTGTATACAAAGTCGGAAATATTCCGATTGGTGGAATACGTCCCGTTCAGCAGCCTTCACGAAATGTCTGGATTTCACAGCCGCTTTTCGTCACTATCCCCATCGGTTACCTGTCTACACAGGCCAACGGGAAGCTGTATCAGACTGTATCACGTGAATTGCACTGAAACTCACCATGACTTCTTAATGAGGATTGGAGTAGTAAATACGGCGCCCCTGAAATCGAAAGTGGCCTCCAGTCTCAGTGATTTGTGTACAGAGAAGCTGCTCTGTGTTTCAGAAGATTATCTGGGCCAACAACGGTTGAAACGCCGAGGACACTCAGGCGTCTGCAAGTAGGTAATGGAAACGAATTGCAAAGATGTGCTTGGATAGCTTGGAACTAAGTGCCCGGACTACATCAGACGACGGATCTATGGATGCAGCTTTCAGCTACTCGACCCCAGCAAAAGAGATGGACCTGGTTTTTTTCTATCCATACAGTGGTTTAGTTCCACAACATTTTCGTTTGTAATCAAGCTCTCTCTATATTTGACTGGAGTACGTCGCAACCAGTATTAATATTTGAGCTATGATCGACAGAGATGCTTGCTTTGTCTCAGTCCTCTCACCACATATAAAGGCACGTTCTTTTTCACGGCGTAGAAAACTTACCTTGATGTAGAAACAAAGTAGCAACAAGATGACACCTTCTACAGTGCGATTCGAAACATCAGTTAGAAGCTTTATATTAAATAGCAAAAATTAAGCACTAGGTGAACTGTCGGTGAGAATATTTCGTCATTCCCCTAATAGATAGATATCGTCTAGAGTGTTGGAAAAACCTAATGTATTTTTGAAGGTTCAACGAAACATGTGCTGAGTGTGAGTACATCCTAGATCCAACTGCTATCAACTTGGATTTGGACTTTGTACTCCACGAATTCTGGTAATCAGTCGCTTTGGTGATAAACTGTCATCCTGGAGAAACAGAATTTGCTTCCATCCTAGTTAAGTTTTCAAGTTCCTAATTGTCCGTCGTCACCATAGAACAGTGGGTGTCCCACCTGTTACGAGCTGAAGGTTGCCTCATTAAACTCGGGCTAGCATCATGCAACAAGCTAGGTTTAGACAAATTCTTTCGCGGCGTCCATCCAGGCCTTTCGTCAAATAAACTTGCATCAACCGCATTTTGATTGGCTCCATTTGTAAAGGACGCTCGCGGATATCAATGAAATTAGCATCGTTTTCAGTGATTCGTACTCATGCCATTACATCACTATATATTAAAAAAAATCACTTTACGACGGATTGGATTAGTCAGATAAAAACATGGGTGGGGAAGTGATTTGTGGTGTTACATGCATAACCTGAATACACAAGAACGTGTTGTGCTAATTGTTTTGTTGTCTAGGGTTTGTATTGGGACGGAGGGTGAGCCAGGGTAGTTGAAGTGCAGCCACAAAGTGTTTTTGAGGGCACAGTGAATGATTGTGAAGACGGTTTGCGACAGCTTCCGCCGTGCTCAAGAGGCGACAGTTTGCCAACCTTGGTTTTTGACACCTGACCGTATACAGGGTCACATTCACGGTGTGGTTAGTCTGTGCTAGATGTGAAGCGACTGGGCTATTTAGTGACTTAATTGTTTTAGTGCCCAACTATGCAGGGTGATGCTCACGGATGCGTTCAGACAAGCGCCCGGTCGTGCGGCCGATGTACTGAAAACGAGCTTGTTTGCCAAATTGTCTTCTCAATGTGCTCCGTGGGAATTTTCAAAGAAATTAGCATCAGCAAATAGACATCATCCATGTTGAGATGGCTCAAGTACCCAACAAGCTGGGGAAATTAAGAAATTCTACCCGAGGAAAAAAGCAGAAGCACGCCTTACTTAATCCCTTGTGCCATTTGTTCCGGTCTGTCTCGCTAGCAAAAAGCTTCATCCGGTTCAAACCAAACCGGTTTAATTTCTTCGAAAGGACTCTATGAGTCTAACAACTGAGTGTGAATTAACACTGCTCGGATTGCATGAGCCCAAGGGAACTGAGGAATTGTGCACTCGAACGAGTTTGAAAATTCGCCAAACCATTCTCGGATTGCACTTTCCGCCAATCGACCAGCCACTGTGCTCGAATTGCTTTTGGCTGTTTCGGTTCACGTGTTTCACCTGGTCCCAGTGCTTACCGAGATTCTGGGCAGGTGGGATTCTGAATTTCGCAATACTAACTACAGGTTTTTCCGTCATAAACCCGCTTCTGACCATCGCTCAATAACAGCTGACCATCATGTGCGAGTTATTGATCATCGTTCAACAACCTCAGAATGTTTTAACGCTCGTGACCTGAATTGGAACAAAGGCATTTCCTCTCCTGATATCACAGCTATCGGTGAAATTCACTCTGGATTACAAAGTCACGCTACTGGGTCACGCTATTCACCGGTGATGTACCCGTTTGCGGCAAATATTGTCCAAACATGTGGGTGATTCCAACCCCAGACACGGCTGGCAAAATCAGACTGCGACTACTAGAGAATGGCTAACGGCTACTGTCAGAGATGGTCAGGTGCTGATGAAAGAGAAAAATCTTGTAATTCGATTACTTCGATTGCACCATACTTTCGATGTATTCGATTCGCGCGCATCTTTAGCGGGATTTCGCAAATAGTTTCATTGGAGCGAAAAATGCAAAATCCGTCCCCTGCCTTACAGTCAGTCCCAGTGACAGGTTGCGTAAATGGTTCACCAGAAAACTCACCCCACAAATACTAAAAACAAAATCAGCTGGTAAAATCAATCACGTACCATAAACTTGATTCATTTCTTTTTGGGACTGTCAGTTGCACTGATTAGCTACTGGTTCTTCTTGCTTAAAAATTCGGTTTGATGCAAGGGTGCAGTGCTAGTTATTGCTAACACGCTTAAACCTCTTAGGGCGACCTTAATGACTCGTTAGCGCAGTTTGTCAAACTCTCTGTTGACCACCCCGCCAGAGGGAGATCAGCAAATGGAGGAGGGTGGATATGTACATTAAGCCCTTGGTCATCTGCCGACCAGGCCGAATTAACAGTTGTGCTAGGTCTGCACGCCTTACACACCTTACACAGTAAATCGGCGTGAAAACCGAAGGACCAAACCGCTTCTCGTTCGGAACCCTTTCTGACGTCGTCAGAGAGGGGAATCACGCGCTACTAGCCTCCAATTGCTCGCGGACAATTACCGTTCGTGTACGCCATAGAAAATCCATTTCTGATCGTGTCACACCTGTTCCTTCTCTTGTTTATCTTGCTCTTCATCTTGCCCTTCCTTTTCATTAATGTTATCCCACCAGGTTATGAACAAGAGCGAAGCAAATGCATGTAAATAGAATGGGACAACTATTGATCGTGTGCTCGGTTCGGCTGATGAGCTGGTTGGCCCATGGCCAAATTTACCGAACAAGTCGACATTCCGATGATCCCTTAAACTTGTGTTCATTTTGACCCAGAAATCGGACATCATGGTCGTCGTAGCTCCGTGGACTGCACATATTTCGCACACGGGGATCCCGTTCGTTCGTTCGTTCGTTCGTTCGTTCATTTGTTCGTTTTTTTTTTCGCTTGCTCGGTCTATCAGCGACCGTTTGAATACAGTAAAACCGATCGAATTTTTGGTTCTCTAGATTAGAGTGTAAATGGAATCACCATGCAAATATTTTATTGAAATTATAACCTTTGATGTGTTATTGCCCTATGTGGTGCAGTTAGTTAATCACATGGTGTAAGCAAAAAAAAACAAACATAAATACAGCACTAGGAACGGAAGTTTCTGATTCCCCACCACGTATTTCCGTGGCTTTGGTTCCGAAACTATCCACGGAAATCCCTTTTATTGCCATTGGACATTCATGTAACTCGCATTGTAGCCAAGCAACGTGATATGAATGTCATAATTATTTTGAGGAATTGCAATTGGCTGATTTCGTTCAGTTCTTAAAACCGGTAATTTTGCCTTGTTCTGTCTTCTGTTTTTTTTTACTTCTACCCTGAGGCACTGTTTGCTGCAAAACAAAACAAATGAAAAAACCTTCATTGAAGTCACAGAAAGTAGTTTGCGAAAAGGAGTTAGAATGCATGCACCCAAGCAAACAAACAATTAGCCAGAACACCTAAAGTTTCAAACCATTCAGTTGGAACAGCACAAAAAATTCATCCCCGGAAGTCTAGCTCGACGCAACCAGGGCAAGTCCACCGGACATGGACTAACCATATTGACCCATCTTCAACCATTGCCTGACTCATCATCGACGTACCCATAGAGTGGTTCATTTGTGGACCAACTAATTCATTCAGTGCAACCTCTAACCATTGATTGCTTTGGTGTGACAGATGATTGATTGAAAATGTGTGTAATCGACTCATTTTGCATCCTGTGCTCACAAAGCAGCTCGTCGAGGCCCTGCAGCTCCCGTGACTCAAGGACACTAAGATGGTGAGAAAAACAGACAAAATCAGCGAACATGGTGATTAATGGACAAAAAGCCATTCAGAAAAAGCCGTTCACTAGATTTAAATTCAGCCTTGTCCTCCACTATTAACACCGCGTACTGAAATCACAAACCCGACCAAAACTCTTCTCATGAATTTGGCTTTCCGAAGAAGAATCAGTAGGTCGTGTTTCAGTTATTCTAACATGTCAATACAGTAGCCATTATATATGATTTACGCAAATGAAAAGGGATGTTAGGTTAAATTCTTAGCAGTCAAATAGGCCACTGTTTGGTATATATTTATATATTATATCTATATATACTTTATGGTATATGTGTGTGTTGCTTGCGGTTGTGAAGTGAATTTTCGGTGTGGTGTGAACGAGTGGTGATCGGAATAAGTAGGATGGGGATGCGAGTTCAAACGCCTGATCGAGTCTGTAAAAGGTTCTTTTAAGATTTTCGAGGGTTAGTTGATTTGTCTACAAGCTGAGCGGTAGCGTTTGTCTCTACGTTTCCCCCTTGATAGTGCACGAAGAAACGCAGTTGGGCAAACATTTTTGAAGTCCCTGCTGGGCCAAATCGGCACCCCGTGGACCCAGTCGGGATCCACTTACAGGACTCGGTATCACAGGTGTGAATGGGCATCTTGGGCACAATTGTTATTATTTCGACCACACTCGTTTACAACCACCAGACTCACCCACACACACCAAACAAACACGACAGTAGTGGGATTATTTTGGACTTACTAGAATTGTAAACCTTATCATCCTCCTTTTCCATTTGCAGTAATATATGGATGCGTATGTATTGACATGGTTGCGAATAAGTGAACGAGCTTGTTCGTTACACTGTGTTGTTTCCCAAAGCCAACCACGTTAATGGTGACGGCAAGTGATCGCGGGACCCGTGACGAATGCTGACAAGCTCCTTAACTAAACCAAAGAATTGGATCATTGGGTTAGGTGAGCGAAAAGGATCTCGCGAAAAACGATAATGCACGTAGAAAACATTGGGATAGTAGCTTGATTTTAGGGTTTCGGTATTCCGTATTTCGTAATGAATACGTCAGTTGAACTGATACCTTTGTTATAAGAATTTAGTCTTCGGAACCTCGCAGGACGATTTAAGCCACAGTTTTGGCACCACTGCGGCACCAGCACAGGAAGATACAAATAACATCCGTCTGATCGGAGAATCGAACCAGAAATGTTTTCCATCGGATATGCTTTTCGGTCACTCCAAGTTCCGCCCCACTTTGCCGGGGCATGGTGCTGTTTATTCACACTTCGCGGGACTGTTTTCATGTCTTGGCACATCAAGTCGCGAATGGCCTTTTGGCTGCGTGTGGTTTGACGATGAGGCGATGCGTATACAGTTTTTGTTGGTTTCGTTTTATCCGCGAATTGCGTCATCGATTCAAATTACCTCGGATTTCGGGTGCACTCGATATCAGCCACCTTGCTTTTGGCACTTTTGATTTAGACAATTGGAAAGCGGATCGTCGTTGGCAAAATCGCGTTTAGACAAGAGTTGGGTATTAGGACGGGAGGTGCAATATTTGGTGAAATTTTGAAAAAAAATGTTTCGTTTTGATTTATCGAGGTGTAGATGTATTTTGAAGCGTGGAAACGCGCTGTAGAGATCAAAGTGAAGTGTAGTGCATTGATTTATTGCTGATTTTCCAAGTACAATGACGGCGCTCCATGTATTTTATTGGATTTCAACTGCGTGTTTTGAAAATTTTGGGTGTCCGTCCACTGTTCTGCTACGAACCTTGGCTATACATCAGAACAAAGCTGAGTTAAAAAAAGCACATCACGAAAGGCGATGCAGCCGAAATTGCCTAAATGAGGACAAGTGAAACCGTCATGCTGCGTCGTGCCCAGCACGAAGGTTCACGGTGTCGAATCCTCCGACCACGATTTAATTATCGGGATGGATCAGTCCAGTTGCAACATTTTGAAAGACACAAAAGTCTTGCAGTTTCAGTTCAGTTTCAGTTCAGTTCAGTTCAGTTCAGTTCAGTTCAGTTAGTCAGTTCAGTTCAGTTCAGTCTCAGTTCAGGTTCAGTTTCAGTTACAGCGTTCAGTTCAGTGTCAGTGTCCGTTCAGTTTCAGTTCAGTTCAGTTTTCAGTAGTTCAGGTTCAGTTCAGTTTCAGTTCAGTTCAGGTTTCTAGTTTCGAGTTGCAGTCAGTTTTTCAGTTTCAGTTCGAGTTCACGTTCTCAGTTCATTCAGTTCGTTTCAGTTTCAGTTTCTAGCCGTTCAGTTTCAGGTTTCAGTTTCAGTTCAGCTTCAGTTCGTTCAGGTTCAGGTTGGCAGTTCAGTTGTCAGTTTCTAGTGTCGAGTTCAAGTTTCAGGTTGAAGTTCCAGTTTCGTTCAGTTCAGTCTTTTGAACAGAGTATGAAACTTGCGTCAACGTGCGTGTTAGTTTATTTATTTCTGACCTACGTGGTAAGGATAATTTTCTTGAAAGAAATTGTCGAGTTGTATAGGTGGAAAGTAACTATAAAAAAGCAGGAATATTTCAAATCTTAAGGATAAGTCAGTTAGGATTTGGTTTTGCAGGGACTACATCTAACATCTCCAACCATCCAATTAGGTAGCCTAACTCGGAAGGAAAAAGCAACTATATTAATACGAATGCATCGGCTAAGGCTGTCCTAACAATTTGTCGAAAACCGCCTAGGACCTTAACGTTTCTAGCTCACTAAAGTTGTCACGGTCGCTGTACTTAAGGTTGCTTTCTCAGGATATCTTGTATTTCTGTACACGCCATGTCGGATTTGTTCATTTCACACGCATTCCGATTGTAGCTTGACTGGGCAGTGTTGGTGACGGGCTATAAGTTCGACGTCAGTCATGTTTTCATGGCCGAATTTTGTTCTACTCCATAAGTGGGCGTAGCCTTGATTATGGTAATTTCCTACTCTCATCCTGATAAGTTGTTAAGTGGTTGTGGTCAATAGATAGCAGGTTGCTTGGTCTTTATTAATGGTACCTCTTTCAGGCGCTTTTATAGTTACAGTGGTGAGAGCA